>JAZDUA010000269.1:0-600000 GCA_038098605.1 Gryllus longicercus | reverse complement strand
AAAAATACAATTAGTTTTGTACCCTACACAAATCACACTCATCTTGTAAAAGAGAAAGACTTTGAAATATCCATCACCGACTTAACAACAATAAAAACATGGGTATTATGCGCATATCGCAGCCCTGCTGGAAATTTGAAAACCTTTTTAAAAAATCTGGAAGTTATTCTAACAAAACTTCAAAAACGCAGACAGTATAAAACTATTCTTTGTGGTGACTTCAATATAAATTGCCTCACACAATCCAGTAATGAAAATCTATTCAAAGACCTACTAAAATCATACAATTTACAAACAACCATAAATACACCAACACGAATATCCAAAAATAGTAGCACTGCTATAGATCAAATAATAATAGATGCAAATAACCATTGTTTTTCTGTTGCTACATTTAATACAGGTTTCAGTGACCACATTGCCCAGATCCTAACACTTCCAACAGAAACAAAAACCGCGGAACAGACAACTTACAAAGAAATCCGTAACTATTCCCAAGGAAACATAATAAAATTTCAAAACTTGCTCAGATTTGAAAATTGGAATGAAGTATATAAAGCAACTGATACAAATGATAAGTTTAACTCATTCATAAATGTATACTTAAGACATTTCAATGCCATTTTCCCTCAAAAACTGAAAAAAGATCCAAAATAAGAAAACTAAATCATGGATTACCACAGGCATCAAAGTGTCATGTGAAAGAAAACGCAACATGTATAAAATACTAATAAATAACAAATGTAACTCAAACTTCATTTCATATTACAAAACATATAATTCGATCCTAAAAAAAGTAATCAAACAAGCAAAAATTATAACAAATGATAAGTACATTGCAATTGCACGTAATAAAACAAAAGCCATGTGGGACATTATTAAAAAGACAACAGCACCAACTAATAATAAAAACAACAACATAGAGCTCCACTACAAAAACGAAACTGTACAAGACCCACAAAAAATAGCTGATATATTCAATGAACACTTTTCACAAATTAGTAATAAGTTAATCTCTCAACACTCTCTAAACAATGGAACACACCAAACAAACACTAATATTACACAAATTGTAAATTCCATATTTTTATATGAAACAACCCCCTCTGAAATTTTTAAAATCATTGGACAAATGGAGAATAAATTCTCAGCAGGCATGGACAACATTCCAGATTTTCTTATTAAACACAGTGCTCCATGTATAGTGCAACCACTCTCTCACATCTGCAATTACTCTCTAAAATCAGGCATATTTCCAGATATATTCAAAACAGCAAAAATTAAACCATTGTTTAAAAAGGGCAATAGTTATGACCCAATGAACTACAGGCCTATTTCCCTGTTATCAGGATTTTCAAAAATTCTGGAAAGACTTTTCAATGATAGACTTAAACAGTTTCTCAATGCAAATAATGTCCTTACAAATGCACAACATGGCTTCAGGAGTAATAGATCCACAGACACAGCCATCTTCTCCTTTTTAAATGACATACTTGTTGCCCTAAATCAGAAGGAAATTCCCATTGGCCTTTTCTTAGATTTGTCAAAAGCCTTTGACATCATTGACCATCATATACTTTTAAGAAAACTAGAAATGCTAGGGATTCGAGGCATTGCAGGCCAATGGATCAAATCATATTTATCAAACCGTAGACAAATAGTTGCCCTCCAACACACTAAAGAAAACAAAATCTCCTCATACTACTCCTGTCCTCAAATAATAAATTGTGGAGTCCCGCAAGGATCCATCCTTGGGCCAATACTATTCCTTATATACATAAATGACATGCCTTTGGCTTTAAGGAACAACAAAATAATTTTGTTTGCAGATGACACAAACATCATCATCAAAGCAAAAACACAACAATCATTAGAAAAAGAAACTCACAAAACTTTGCAAGCACTAGTAAAATGGTTTCAAGACAACAAACTCATCATAAACACCAGCAAGACAGTCTCTCTAAATTTCATGAATCCTCGATGTAAAGACAAACTCTCACAGCATTTGCTCATAAACAATAACCCTGTAACAATATCTCATGAAACTACCTTCCTCGGACTAACAATTCAAGAAAACCTAAAATGGAACACTCACATATCAAATCTTAACAAGAAGCTTAGCAAATCTTGCTATGCCCTATACACCCTCAGGTCAAGCTCCAACATTGAGACACTTCGAACAATGTATTTTGCAAATGTGCACTCACACCTAAAATATGGAATAATATTCTGGGGAAATGCCCCTGAAAGCACTCGCACATTTATTATCCAAAAAAGAATACTGCGAACAATGACCAGCACTCATAAGCTGGAGTCTTGCAAACCCTTGTTTAATAAACTAAGGATTCTTCCTCTACCATGCTTGTACATATTTGAAATAGTGGTCTTCACAAAGAAAATTCTCATGGAAAACAAAGACACTTTTACTTTAAATTCTGATGTACATAACTACAACACCCGTCAAAAGGATAACCTACATGTTCCCCACTCTGAAACTACACTTTATCAAAAAAGTACCCTAATAGAGGGCATTACACTTTACAACAAACTAGGCAATGATATCAAAGACATAAACACAATTCATACATTTAAAAGTAAATTGAAAGCTTTCCTGCTTAACAACATGTTCTACAGTGTAAAGGAATTTTCAAATTACATTTCCCTTAAAAAATATAAATAAATAAGAATTTCTTATTCCATTAGACTTTCTGTTTCATATGAACTGTTTCAAGCTGAAAATGATCCTGTGAAATAGAAGGAGAATAGAAGAAGAAAACTGGTCAAAACTTGCCTCCTCACCGTTTCAAGTTATAAATATAGAATGTACTACTATTGTAAAATTTGATGTAGTTGCAAACATAATTGATATGTATTATTAATGTAATTATTATTATTAATGTAATTATTATTGTTAATGTAATTATTGTTAATGTAATTATTATTGTTAATGTAATTATTATTATTAATGTTAATTATTAGCAGATAATTTATCTACTGTATAATATCTTAATCTAACTGTAACAAGTATTGTATTTCTAGGCCAATGACCCCATCTCGATCAGGTTTTTGTTCAGTTTCCCTGGTCCTTTGAGCAAATGCTGAGATGGTCCCTTGTTTGCTCCTGAACAGTAATATAACTTCGCTCTCTCCACCCAAGGCATCATATTGACTCGTCATACACGATTGTAATTGTATATGTGACTCAATAAATATTATTAATATCCAATTTCAGCTATATAACAGCTATCATATGCCCCTGCATTGTACAGTAAATAAATTAATAATTCCTATGATTCTTATTGTTGGTCAGTGGTGGTCATGATTGAAGTGTCACGGTTTGTATACAAGAGATATCAACACGCCCCACAACAATTAACCAAATTATTCAGGGATGTCCTGGAACTTCCTTGCATATAAAATTACAAGGAAATTTAAGAACAAGTTGAACAACTGATGAGATACTGACGTGATGTTCACATTCAATACACAACCAAGATTAATATAATATCAAGGTTTTAACAAAAATGGCTGAGTGTTACATTTTATCTCCTAATCAAAAATAAATCAATCCCATGGCACACATATGTACCATTATGCCAATGACAATGCAATGATCAGAATCTTTAAAAGGCAGCAGTAGAGTTTGCATGAGATGTGTGCAAACTAAGCCTCTTACATTCCAACCTCTTGTTGGACATTTACCTTTTACATAACTTCACTTTTCAATATTTGAAAAGTTGACAGCTGAGCTAAAATATGTGTAAGTCAACCAGAAAAATATCTGATCTGGCTCTAATAGCAGCTGAATCACACAAGAGATGGACCAGTCTGTGGCATTCATACTGGTTGACCTTTACTGCATATCTATCGATATAAACTTGCATAAAGGACACAGTATATAGTATCTAAATATTTATTGGCTTTTTGCTGTTGGATAAATTTTGTGAGAAATGCAAGCACTTCCACATTTTTTCTTAGAAGTACTACAAACGTCATTAATCAAGGAAAAGAACTGGACGGGAGGACAGCATAAGCTATGGAATCAAGCACAGACAGATCAGCATTTTGTGAATGTTTATGTTGGTTCTCATATTCACTGTTGGCACACCAGTGGCTAAACATCCTTGGGGAACCACAAAGAATGCTGGAGAGTTCACCACACTCCTCACTCTGACCAGGGGTCAATAAGTAACATTAGTTCCAGAATGAGTGAGTCAAATATTTTTCTGGTTGACTACTTAACTAGATAAAACTAACACCTACTTTTAAATTAAAACAGGTTGAAGGACTACAATTTCCTCTTAAGACAGGTTAACCTGTTGCCTGTAAGCATTCAAATAAATTTGCCGAAGATCTGGAAAGCAAGCCCTGGATACAATAACTTCAACAGGGTATTTCTTACTACTGGAGTAAATGAATAAAACAATGGCCCATCCTTGGACAAAATTCAATTTCACTTAACATAGATTCTCATCAGCAGGTTCAAAAAAGAAAAACTACAGTAACTCTCCTCTACTGATGTCATGAAGGACATGATCCTTCACATTAATTCTTCCTCGAAACAATGTTGAGAAATGAAAAATTAATTTCCTTTTTTGTTCTGATTATTATTTTTACTAGCAGTTCATTTATAAACCATATTTTCCCTTTTTGGTGAATATTACCTCTAATCCGTTCCTTATAGCATAAGAAATTCTTACAGTTCTGCTACAGAAATATTACAGCATCATAAATAACACAAACTACTTGATTTCAACATCCATGCAGCATGCATAATTCTAACCAGCAGCTCACGTTACATGTTAAGAACATAAGGAGTAGCTTTGTTGACTTAGATGCTGCTCTTTAGGGCAATCCACACAAGGAAAGCACTCTCTATGTACAATTCCTGAAACACAACAAACGTGAATGCATTATTCCTTAGATCCTAACAGTAGCACAGAGTACCATATCTATTTATTTACAGGCCAGAATAATGTTCGAACCCTATCTTTTTATTTATTTATTTAATTATTTAATACAAATAAAAAGAGGGGTAGTACATTATCTTTTGAAAATTGTTAGTTTCGTATCACATTAGATGTTGGGAAGAAACTTTAGATACTTCCACCTTTGCTAATCATTTGATTCAATTTCACCACTCTTTTGATCCCAAAGATAAATTCAAAATTCTTCACTTAGCAAACACATGAAAAAAGAAAACAATTTTGGAAAATTTTAAAACTTCTCAAACAACCTATTTTTTTTATTGTGAACTAACATTCCCTTGTAAAAAGCAGTCCCATTTTAAATCTTTTTAATGACTAGCTCCTCCTACACTTTCAGTCTCGTCCTCTTTTATGGGCTTTCACTTCTCACATTCCACAAGATGGCAGCAAGTTTTAGCACATTGCTTAGCTAAAGAGTGGGCTCCAGCTTACAGCTAGGACATCAGTAGAGTTCAGAAGTATGGCAAAATGCTTATTTGTTAATAATACTATTTTGAGACTTTTCTGAATAGGAATCACTTAATTGTACTTCTGGGGTTGTTTTAGTGGATTTTCATTTTGCCCATTTTAGTTTCTGGTGCTTATTTTTGCCATTGTCTTTTACCCATTGCTGGTGCTAGGCATATGCACACTGGACAATCACCTGAGGCTCTGTAAGTCAAGGGACTCAATGGGAAAAAATTATTAAAAAATTGAAAAGAAATTAGAACTTGAGAAAATGGTTATCATGATTTTTTATGTCAAGGTACAGTAGTCTCGTATTTCATAAAATTTTTCATTTATTTTTTACCTTCAATAATTCATTATAGTTCTTTCTAATAAAGAGGACTCATTCCTATTTATGTAGATTTCAGATGAAAGTTACATTTACTGTAGGTATGTATCTATGAAATGGAAAAATTTATGCAATCAAACAACACTAACATTAAAATAGATTCTACTGAAATTCATATTTATTATTTCATGTATTTGACAACAATGATTTTATTAAACACCAACTCCCCCCCCCCCCCATTTTAAGCTCCCTGTGAAAATTGAATTATTTGATCATTAAATTCTTTTACTTAAAACTATTATTTAAAATATATTTCCAATTTATTTCTCTTTTAAACATTGTAATTTTTGTTATTTGTTGCAATAAAATAACTCAGTGTCTTGATACAACTTTCACATTTTTAATGGGGGGGCTACGTTTCACAATTGCCCCGAGTCCAAAATTGTCTAGCTGCGGCACTACTACATTACCTCATTATTTTTCCTTTTTTCTTAGAAGCAGAGGGTGTCTAAATTAAAAATTAAAGTGATACCAGTCCAGATTTTTCTTCTTTTCTTTTTCACTAATGCCATTAGGCTTTGTTTGCTCACAAGAAATACCATCCTACCATCCTTAATATATTTTGATAACAGAGCTCTTTGTATAAAATACACCCTTCTCAGTGATGAGAATTACACAAGTGCAAAGAACAAAAAATATAATTCTGTTATACACATATGACTATCTAGTATCGAGATTACAAAGAAAAGCATTTCCTTACACGTTAAGTGCTAATGTAAATTATAGAGTTGGAATAAAAATGTGAATTATTTTAATCATTAATTTTTGTATAATTCAATTTAAATGTGACTTTTTATTGTTTACATATCTTTCTGCAACCCTTTCTTAGCTAAAATAAGTGCCTTTTTCAATGCCTATTTGCAATAAAAATAAATGTACTTTTGCCTGCCTATTTTGGGTAAAATAAACGCCGGAACTTCCGAGCTCTAGTCATCAGTCATGAGTGGTTAAGGGTTGGCCATGAATAGAACAGTCGAATGTAGTGATACAAATAATATCTTTAAATATGTTACTGTTAGCATGAGTGCCAAAATAACCATTAGTACTTCTGATACATTTACAGGCTGAGATTGAAAAAAGTTAAATATTCATGTCTAAATATTACAAATAATTGCATCACCTTTAGATAATCTTGAATAACATTACAAAACACTATAATAAAATATTGTACTATTTCCAGAAGGATGCTCACCTTGTCTTCTTAAAGATCAGAAGCTTGCACTTGGCAGTTGTAAAGATTGTTGCAGAAGCTCTGAAAAATTAATCTCATCACAAAGTTGCACAACACTTCTTCTTCTTCTTCAGCTTTTCCCTTTTAGTGGTAAGGGGTCGCTGTTCCTTACTCTTCTCCTCCACTCAATCCTGTCCAACACATCTTCCTCGATTAACTCTTTCTCTCGCAGGTCTTCCACGACACAGTCCTTCCACCTTCTCTTTGGTCTCCCTCTCCTTCTTTTCCCCTCCAGTTGCATACTACTCACTTTCCTTCCCACATATTCCTCTTCCCTTCTCATGACATGTCCAAACCACTGCAGTCTTCGTTCCTGAATCTTCTTTGAAACCTCGATCACTCCTCCCATCTTCCGTATTACTTCATTCCGGATCCTGTCTTTCCGGGTCTTTCCCATTGACCATCTCAGCATTCTCATCTCTACCACTTCCAACTTCTTTTCCTGAGCCTTCTTCACCGGCCAGGTTTCACTACCATATATCATTGCCGGCCTCACAACAGCTTTGAAGACCTTTCCCTTCATTTTCCTCTGAATCCTTCTGTCGCACAGCACCCCTGTCATTCTCTTCCAATTTATCCAGGCAGCTTGTATCCTGTGGTTAACTTCCCTGTCTAGCTCCCCTTTCTCGTTGACATAGGAGCCGAGGTATTTGAACTCTCCCGTTCTAGTCAGTAATTGCCCCTGTAGTGTGATGCTTCCGGGCCTGCCATCTCCTCCAAACCACATGTATTCAGTTTTTGCTCTGCTTATCCTGAGTCCTCCTTCCTCGACTGCCTGTCTCCATCTCTCCAGTTTATCCTCCAATCCATCTTTACTCTCATCTACCACCACTATGTCATCTGCAAAGAGCATAGTCCACGGGGCCTGTTCTCTCACTCCTTCCGTCAACACATCCATTATTATATTAAATAAATATGGGCTCAGAGCGGATCCCTGGTGTACTCCCACTCTCACGGAAAATCTTTCCGTCAGTCCCACACTTGATCTTACTCTGGTGTGTGCTCTATCATACGTGTCCTTCACCAGCCGCACATACTTTTCCGGCACTCCTTTCACTCTCATGCACCTCCACATCTCCTCTCTAGGTACTGTGTCATATGCTTTCTCCAGGTCTATGAAGGCTAGATGTAGTTCCTTCAGCTTTTCACCGTGCTTCTCCAGTAACTGTCTCAGGGCGAACAAAGCATCCGTTGTACCCTTTCCTGGCATGAAGCCGAACTGTTCCTCTGATATTGATGTTTCCTTCCTCAGTCTTTGCTCTATCACTCGTTCCCAAATCTTCAATGTGTGCGAGACCAGTTTTATTCCTCTGTAGTTTTTAGTCCTGGATGTCGCCTTTCTCCTTATATAGTGGCACCAACACACTATCCCTCCAAACATCGGGCATTTTTTCCTCTTTATATATTTTAAGAAACAGATCTAGCAGCAGGTCTATACCTTCCGCACCTAAGGCCTTCCATACTTCTACTGGTATACCATCCGGCCCTACAGCTTTGCCATTTTTCATTCTTTTTAAAGCTTCACTAACTTCTCCCCGTTCTATGCCTATTGTAACATTTTCGTTTGCAATTCCTTTACCCCTATCAACTCTTGGACGCTCTTCATTCAGCAATTTGCTGAAGTAGTCACTCCACCTCTTCTTGATGTTTTTCTCGCTTCTGAGCACAACTCCCTCGCTATCTTTCATTTGCCGGATATGTGTAAAGTCTTTTGATGCTCTATCCCTGGCCTTAGCTATTCTGTGCAACTTGTTTACTCCCTCCGGTGCATCCAACTCGTCGTACAACTCATCCAATGCTCTCGCTTTTGCTATTGCAACAGCCCGTTTAGCCTCTTTCTTACTTCTTTTGTACGCTTCCCTGTTTGCCACACTCCTTTCTCTGTCAAACTGTTTCTTGGCTTCCTTCTTTGCCTTGATAATTTCTTGCACCTCGCTGTTCCACCACCACGACTCTTTGTTTCCGGGCTGCCCCTTTCCTGATGTTCTTCCAAGTATTTCTTCTCCCACTCGCATTATAACTTTGTTGTTTGTCTCCCACCAGTCATTAGCCTTCTCTTTGGTCGAAATCCTCCCCAGAACCTCAGATTTAAAGGCCTCAGCAAGAACTATATCTTTTAACTTCCACCATTTAATCTTCCGCTCTCCCAGTTGTTTCCCTTTCCTTTTTATCTTCAAATCACAGTCTACTATCACAGGTCTGTGTTGACTAGATACACTCTCACCCTTTATAACTTTACAGTTCTTGACCTCCACAAGATGCTTCCTTTTGCATAATATAAAATCTGAGTATCCAAAGAAAAATAGAAAGTTGCACAACACTGAACCTGATATTATTTACACAGGTAATTCAGAAGTATATTATCATTCACAATTTTATGACAGGAATAAGTTAGGAAAGGGGAAATTAAAGGTCCAGAGGCAAGGAAGTCTTATTCTTTGCCTTCACAGAATCATACTCACCTTCATAAATAACTTGCAATTAAACTCAGCATTTATGATTACCAAAATTCTGGAAAAAATTAATATTCTGTAAAAACATTCTTCCATAGTAGTAAATAAGCAATCTTAAATATTACTCCGTCACTAATATCTTCAAATAATTTCAGAAATATGCTTGTCTTATTACAATGATCATCATTTAAGAAATATTTAGAACTGAAACACGATTAACCATAATTTAAAACCAACCGAAAAGATCCAATTGAGGCAGCATGAAGATCCAACGAATAACACCAATCTAAAAAAAAAAAAGTAAAACAATTTAGTTTCTTGTAAAAGCTAAGGCCTCACAACAAGCTCAGAATTAACAACTACCTCAACGTCAACCTCTGATAGAATCTCTTCATTCCACAAATTGTTCCGTTTCAAAAATGATAAATTAATCTAAGTGAACTTTTCAGAAAATTACTAATAGTAAAATTAAAAATTAAACTTTCATGAGCTAAATAACATCTCTGAAAACTAAATAGTTTCTTTTCATCCCATTAAAATAATCATTACATCTACTATAACTTTGGTAGAGAATAGAGGCCACATTATGTCTGTTTTTAACTGTGGTCTAATGTTTAAACTTCTTGTTAACACACTACGAAACAAAGGACTTGTTTAAAATTGTCAAAATTATAACAACATTCACTGGCCTTACTTTCCTTCAATTCATGAGAGAAAAAAATAATTTCTCTCTTCAAATTATTGATTAGGATGAAGGAAGGCCAGGGGGGTATATATTGTAGGGTTCATATATTGTTTTAAAATAAACATGTAAAATAAACATGTAAACCCAGTACACACCTAGTTTGTACTGGGCCTACGAAAGATATGGTTTTAGATTTGGTAAGTTACTAAATCTAAATCTTATGATATTACTCGGTTACTTTTGTAATTTTTAAGCTGCTATTTGTAAATCATTTTGAGATTCTGCAATAAGTATTGATAATCTGCAATTAGCATAGTTTTGAAGGGCATATTACCATAAATTTATTCCATTCTTTTTTAGCCGAATCTACATTAAATGATATAAATATTAACCAATGTCGGTGATAACAGACAGCCTTCATTGTCAAAAGATGTATTGCTGTTAGTTGTCATTTATTTGTATTTTTGTGTTTTATAAAGATGGTTATGGTTTTAATAAGATTGCTGGAATAACCTTTGACATACATTTTATCCCATAGCTTTTCTCTTTAAACGGAATCAAATGCTGTTTCATAATACACGAAGAGGATGAATGATGAGATATTGATTTCTTCTTTTATGGATCATTTATTGCAGGATATAAATGCAGTCTGAGCAAAATCTTACTTTTCTGAAGCCTGATTGTTTTCCTCATAGTGGAACTTTTAAATTTTTTTAAAAATTATTATTATTATTATTATTATTATTATTATTATTATTATTATTATTATTATTATTATTATTATTATTATTATTATTATTATTATTATTATTATTATTATTATTATTAGAATGATTTTTTATTCTTTCCACTGTCTTGTGATGCTGTAATTGTCCAGCACAAATGTAATATATCCAGAAAGCATTTTTTAATTGCCTTGGGAGCATATTTTAGAAGTTCATTGTATACTCCATCCCTTCCTGGGTTTTATTATTAAGGAACGAATTTAGGATACTTATCATTGCATTATATTCTGTAAGGTCAATATCATTGATCATCATTGTTTTATAAATATACTACTTAAATTGTTTTGTTATATAATCTCGATAGATTCTATAAACTTATTACCATTTTCTTCTTGCTAAATTATTTACTTGTTTTTGACAAACTATTTGTTCAATCCAAATTGGCTACATTTATCAAAACTTCTCTAAATATGAAGCTGTCAGAAAGTTGCAATGGAAGGAAACTTAATTGCTTTTGTTTTTTTATTTATCAGGTCAACGTATGTGGCGTTTGTTCGGAACACATTGAGAAGGTAGAAGACTTGTTTGATGGGAAATTACTTGGTTGTTTCCTGTACGTATGTTACTGAACCATTTGATATGAATAAAATATTTTGTTGGTTATACTTGATGTAGAAAACAATGTGGTATTATAATAATGTCACAAAAATACAGTACAAACCATGTTCGACAAACCGAAATATGTGCATAATGATACAATATATAGTTTAGATATTTCCAAAATCTAAATACAAAACAAAATTACTAATTTGGTATTACATACCTTGCCAAAAATTCTAATGTAATTTTCAGTGGAAAAGACTATAATACAATGCATATTACTTTTATAAGTGTAAGAAGAGTAAAAAAAAAAAAAAAAGAGGGGGGAAATTGTTTTAAAATTAGCTTGAAGCCTGGGAAGTTATTTGGAGTTTGTATTGGTCTTGATGTATATATATTCTTTTGTACTGTAGAATGTTATGGTTTAACAGGAAATCTTAGTTTATTTTCAATTTCTTAGGGAGTTATATAATGTAAAGCCTTGTATAAGGGTAGGTTTTTGAAAGAGTGAAGTTTCACTGTGGGCCAAGCAGAGTTTTTGTCGAGTATCATAGTTATCAACTAATACATTTAGAGTAAAAGAATCCGGGTTTCTCATGAGGCACTTCTTTGTAAAGATTACAATTTCAAATATGTACATGCAGGGGAGTGGATTTGTAATTTTTTGAACAGTGGTTTATAGGACTTGTGCTTGTGATTTTGTCATTGTTCTCATAACATTAACATACTATTCATCTTGTAAAATTCTGTTTCTCATCAAATGTTTAAATTTACAAATTATAGTTTATACACAATTTTGGTGAAATTTAAACCATTTGAGATATGTGAAAGAAGTTGCTATGCATTGATCATTTTTATTTTGAGAGTTTTTCCTATAGAGATCTTCAATATTCATAGTAAATTTAAATTGTGAAAACAGCTCCCTCTTCAAAGCATTAGAATATTTGGGAATATTCCTTTTTTTTCTTCTTTTTTTTTTTCATGATTTTTTGCCACAAAGAGCAAAGCACGCTTATAGAACAGTCATAGGATCAATTTTCATTGAAAACTCTAAATTTTAAAAAAATGCTAAATAGATATAGAACTACATCATCAAAGATTTTCTTCTTAATGAAATTAATTCTTGAAAATAATATTTTAAAATTCTGTGCAATTTTGATTGAAAACCGATCATTAAAAAGTAAACAATTTTCTCAAAAGCAGCTTAAAAGTTTTTCTCTATCTTTTTTGTTGTACGTTTAAGTTCACTGATAATGTGACACTATTATTAGTTCCATACTAGTTTCTTAATGCATTTATTCCTCAATATTATTTTCATATTTTGATTCAGTGCTAGATCTTTTAATATTTTTCATAATATCTAAATAATAATAGTTTTTCTCTAATTTTGAGTTGTATCTTTCAAATTTTTTCAAGCGGTGGCTGAAATACTATTTAAATAACAGTTGTAGTGTTTTAAATTATGTATATGTTATCACTTATACACCGAAGTATGTGCTGTTGTAACACCACTGGTTTCTTATTTGCTTGGATGCGTTTGAATATATGTTTCTCATTTATAGGCCGCCACATACAGAAGATGATCGTGAAGATCCATTTCAAAAATTATTAAAATTTATTCAGAGTAAGTAATAGTTATTTAGTTATTACGAATACTATTAAGTATTCTGTTGCTTTTAAAAATACCTTTATGCAAAATAATAAATCTGTTAATACCACTTCTTACATTTTTATTTATTTAGATTTGTTAATTACAGACTTCTGTATTTCATGCAATTGCTCCAACATTATTTAGAACTGTAGGTTGTTTGTAAATTTTTTGTAAAATGTACTGGAATAGTGTGACATTGTTGCTTTTTAACAACAGTTTCTGTATACTAATGCTCTATTTTGTTTTCAATAGGGTATTACCCAGATTTCTGGTCACCTTCAAATTTTCAAAATGAAGATGTTTTAATTTTGTACTCTGTGTTAGTACATTTTTACAGTTTCACTGGTGATTTTGTTCTACGAAATAAGATGTGCTCCCTGGGCAATGCCTCCCAGCTCCAAATAAAGAATTTTTTGCAATGTCTTACGAACAAAAATATTACCAAAGATGATATAGTAATGGCAATACAATCATGTGGTACGTATTTTGCTTGTTTGTTTGTTTTTATGGTGGCAAATGAAGAAAATGACTAATAATGAATATAGCAAGTTTAAAAAAAAACCATGTTGGGGATTAAATTTTGCAATTTAAATTATAACAGTCTATAAAGAACCTAATGAAAATGTTAAATTCAAATAAAATTGTATTTTTATAGAAAAGTGTGTTCGTTTCTCAAATGTGAAGAAAATGTGTGTGTCTGATCATTAATTTTTAAGAGTTGTATTTTGTTTATAGTATTATGTATTCTGTTATTTTAATTAATATAATTTTTTCAAGAAACTGCCACTGCTAAATCTCCAGTTGAAGTGTACCAATCCACTCCAAAACATTCTCGAAGAGGTAAATCAAAAACACCTCTACAAGATTTTTTGAATGTAAGTAGTATTACATCATCATAGAGGGGAATGCGAAATAGGGGTTGATAGTGCACTAATTTACAATTACTTGTAACTTCGAGCTATTATCTTCTTCTTCTTCTTCTTCGAAGGTTTCTACCCCTTAGAGTTTGCCGTTTTCGATTTCCATAATTCTCAGTCCTCCCATTGACCCTCTTCCAATCCTTTCTCCTCCATTACTTCATGTATATATTGATATGACATGTATATATTGTATAAATAGCTATTATTTATTTCAATTAAAGCTAATACTCACCTGTAAAGCAGTAATTCCACTGATCAGGTAAAATAAATTTTAAAAAATGTATTATTTGGCTACATTGAAAAATAATTGTTCTTACGCATTGAGAATGCAAGTTTCTTTATTTTCAAAAATTAAGAATTTAAATTCTCAACAGTGTTTGCTTATACATTAGAATTATTTTCAAGATTCATGATGCACTATGTCTGTGTTCTGTTGCTTCTGTTAAAGTTCATATTGTATTATGATTTCATTGTTAAATTTATACATAAATTTGTGTTTTGAAATGTAAAAGTTGATATTTTTTTATGAATATTATTAATTTTTTATTATTATTTCCCTTTCTTAGCCACCAGCAGCTAAAGAGCAGAGGAGGTATTCAGAGATAAAAAAAATTAGAAGTTGAGCTTCAAACAGAAAGAGATGCCCGTCTGTTTTATGAAGAAAAATTTGAAGAAATGAAAAAGGAGAAAGATAGAATGGGTAAGATGTTCTTTTACTTGTTTTCAATCACTAAGATTTATTCACAATGAAATATAAACATAATATACTTACGGGCTGCATGTTATTCAATGACCATCATTACAATGATGTACAAGGTATGTCCAAAAAGTAACGTTACAATTTTTTTAAATATGCAAGTATGTCGCAGAGCAGTCGGACTAGTTTGGATAGGATAAGAGGAGGTTTAGCTTTCCAATGGCTTCTAGCTCAGTTGTCCCCATACCCTGGTGAAATTAGTTCGTGTTAGTTTATGGGCTCCTGAGTAGTAGCCACATCACACTTGTGATGGAGAAATCTTTGAATAAAAGGTACATGATCAAGTTTTGCGTGGATATGAGAAAGATGCAGGTGGAAACTTTCGAGATGTTTCATCCTAGATTTTTGGTCGCTTATCACCAGGGCTGAGACTTGGATCTTGGAGTATGACTTGGAAACAGCGGTTGAGTACGGAATGCCACACCTGTATCTCTAAAGAAAAAAGTTTATAGCAAAATGCCTGTCAGTCTGCGAAAAATGCCAGGTGCTGAACTGCCAGGAGGAGTTCATATCCTAGACATGCCCAGTTCTACAAACAGTCTTCAGAGTCTGAACGACAGGGTCACTTGGGTCTGGGAGCATCATTATGACAGCACACCAGGCCACACCGCATTCGTTGTTTTAGACTACCTAACCTGCAATGATGTGGCAATGTTCTCACAACCACCCTGTAACCCCAACCTTGCTCCGGTGGACTTCCTTTTGTTCCTTCGACCAGGGGTCATGAAAGGATCGCATTTCAAGACTTAGGACAACATTGAAGCAAGTACGAAGAGAGTTCTAAAGGACTCCTTAGCTGAGGACTTCCTGAGAGCTATGTGGCATGGAAATCACCCTGGCAAAAATGTGTCAACGTTTAAGAGATATACTTTGAAGAAATGTGAGTTGCTGTGCCCGTCTGAATAAAAAACGCAACGCTGTACTTTTGGAACATACTTAGATGTGATTATGATAGTTCACAAGCTCCAAATTTCACTTTCACTTATTAAGAATATTATAAATTGTCATTGCTCCTTAAATATTCCATAAAATTGTTTGTAGTTCTCATGGTACATAATTACGAAACTAGTGGTGCTACAACAGCATATACTTTCTCACCCAACAATGAAAAATAATTCTCGGAATTTCTGGCTGCTATGTCATTTTGTTGTCATTGATGCATCTGTCATTGGTCTTGCTGTCTCGTGAATGACTCTTGAAGAAAAATGTGTGAAGTTGGATTTTGCAAACATAACACAAAACTATTCATGTTTTTCAAAGAATTTCACATGACCTTACTTGAAGATCTAATTTAAAGAACATATTTATTTTTATAAGCATACTTTCAGCTATTTTAAAGAAAAAATTGGAAGCCATTTTCAAAAAATAAGTTTTGAAAATTGTTTATATATTTCTCACAAAAATTCAGATTTTTTAAAAATTGAACACAACCTTATTTAAAGATGTCTTTAAAAAACTGATATTATTAAGAAAAATAATTTTGAACTTTTGCTATTTTGAAACTCAGAATTCAACAAAAATAAGATGCGCCATGGTTGTGGTGTAACTGATATAATAATCTTTGTGAAAATTCTGACAGTGAAGTTCCTAGCGTTTTTCATAGACTGACAAGTGTTTTGCTATAAACCAATTTTATTTTTGGAATAAACTCCTACGAAACATGATTTTAAACTATAATACGATTTATTTCAGGTGCATGATGTAAATCAGCTGTTTCATCCAATCAAGAGCTAATATGTCGCTATGGGGATGTTCAAGTTCCCGAATAGATGAATCAATGTACAGCTGATTTATGTTAACTGCACATTTAAATAAATCCTACTATATACTATTGGTTAGCAGTAGCAATTTACATGTTAGAACAAGATTTATCCACTTTTCCAAAAGCCTACAATAAGTTTTTCTATCAAAAAATTGCTGTTCTTACTGCTGCATTAAAATTCTTTCTCTATACTATGTGAAATAGTAATACCTAACTATCATTTACTTTAGATCATTCAATTGTATACTGAATTTGTGTGTAAAGTATTTGTTGTTTCAATATCAGGTTATTTCTATTCATATTCATGGTCATTGTGAGTGGTATGTATGTGTTTGTTATCGTGTTTTCATTGGCAATGGCCTTATGTATAGTTTTTTTCATTCCATCTCTTTCATTATTCTGCTTTGTCCCGGACTTGATCATCTCTTGTCTTGTTGCATCTCCTCTTAGTACCGCAACTCCTTCATTCATCTGTTCTGCCCTCCCCTTCACACTCTTCCTTTTTGGTGGTGGTTTGTGTGTGTGTGTGTGTGTGTGTGTGTGTTGTTGTTTTGTTAAGTTTTTCTTTTTTTCTTCAGTTCTGAAATTTTTTACTCTTGTTAATTATAATTTTTGGCTTTTTAGAAACCAAGAAGGATGAACATATTAAAATGTTACAAGCAAAGTTATCTGAAAGTCATGCTCAAATTGACGAGATATTATGTGAGAAAGAGAGAGAAATAAAAAAACAAGCAGAGAATATTGATTTCTTGAATAAGGAATTTGCACAACAGAAAAGATGAAATTATTGCTCTCCGTAAAAAAGTTGCTGTTCTTGATGAAGAGTTGACAGAAAAGAGAATAATGGTTTGTAAAAACGAAAGTTTGAGGAATGAACAAGCGATTCTTGAAACCAAGTTAATTGAAACTGAGGAGTCAGTAAAGGAACTGAATAACAAAATACAATCTCTGGATGAAGATTTAAATCAAAAGCAGAAAGCAATTGATGATCTTATGAAGATGCAGACTGAAGAAAATTATTCTATTAAAAAAGAATCTGAAGAGCATCTCAAGGCTGCTGAAGTTCAGAAATCCAAGTACACAGACTTGAAAGTGAAATTCTTTGAGAAGGTTAAAGAATGTGGGAATAAGAAGAGCAATTACGAAGAAAAATCGGCAAGTTTGAAAGAACAAATGGTAAGTATTCTTGTTCAGCATGTTGCACGAGTTTTGATTCATTTTCTTAACATTAAGTTGTGAATTGGATAATTTACAGCAAGCAGCTTACAACAAAGAAAACGAAAAGATTCTGGTGCAAAACAACTCTGCTACAAGTGAATTGGAAAAAACTTTATGCCCACATCAGTGTGATGTTTGGTTAAAGAGCTTCAAAGGGAATTTAAACAAGCACATGATGACCCACAGAGGTGAGCGAAATCATGAATGCTCAGAGTGCCGAAAGAGCTTCGCTCGAAAAAGCAATTTTGTCAGGCATATGAGGATCCACACTGGAGTATACCATGAATGCTCCGTGTGCCAAAAAAACTTCTCTGATGAAAGCAATTTTGCCAGACACATGCGAAGAAAACATGATAAAAGTTAAAATGAACTAATTTTAAATTTTAACTATTAACTTTATTCATATTAACTTTTATTTTAACTATTGGACAAACTGGAGACATGGATTATCACAAAATGCAAATAGATTGAATTTTCCTTACAAGTATATTGTGATAAAAGCTGTTTGATTCAATAATTCAAATATATATACATACACACACACGCATATATATATATATATATATATATATATATATATATATATATATATAATATGCGTGTATAAGCAGCAAAATGTAGGGCATTAAACCTACCAATTGAATCTGGGCATGAGATACCCAGCACTCTATAAACTAAATACAATGGTACTTTTCCTAGTTGGTGGTAGAGAGCATAAAGTAGATCTTTCAAACTTGAGAAAACCTGATACTTCCTTAATAAAGATGGAGTTGTTATTTCAGCAATCCGGCAATGCAAAAGAAGTTTGACAAGCTCCAGATTCCCATTTCGGGCAGCTAGATTTTTTCATTACGTTCTTTATAGACTGTTATAATTTAAATTGCAAAATTTAATCCCCAACATGTTTTTTTTTAAAACTTGCTATATTCATTATTAGTCATTTTCTTCATTTGCCACCATAAAAACAAACAAACAAACAAAATACGTACCACATGATTGTATTGCCATTACTATATCATCTTTGGTAATATTTTTGTTCGTAAGACATTGCAAAAAATTCTTTATTTGGAGCTGGGAGGCATTGCCCAGGGAGCACATCTTATTTCGTAGAACAAAATCACCAGTGAAACTGTAAAAATGTACTAACACAGAGTACAAAATTAAAACGTCTTCATTTTGAAAATTTGAAGGTGACCAGAAATCTGGGTAATACCCTATTGAAAACAAAATAGAGCATTAGTATACAGAAACTGTTGTTAAAAAGCAACAATGTCACACTATTCCAGTACATTTTACAAAACATTTACAAACAACGTACAGTTCTAAATAATGTTGGAGCAATTGCATGAAATACAGAAGTCTGTAATTAACAAATCTAAATAAATAAAAATGTAAGAAGTGGTATTAACAGATTTATTATTTTGCATAAAGGTATTTTTAAAAGCAACAGAAAGACCTAAAAATGCGCGCACCTGCTTTTTCGTTTTCGGGACGGGAAAGTCTCGGATTGCCTTCACCTTCGCGTCTACTGGTCTGAGCTCGCCATTTCCGACCACATATCCCAAATATTGCACATGTTGCATTTCGCGGGTTGGACAGTGAGTTTTGCCTGCTGCAAAATTCCAAATACTGTGTCGAGATGACGCACATGTTCCTGCCATGTATTGCTAAATACTGCAATATCATCCAGGTAAGGCAAAGCGAACTCTTGACATTCCCGTAAAAGCGATGCCATCATCCGACTGCATTGATACGGCCCATTACGTATTCCAAATGGTAGACGCAACGGCCTGTATGTGCCGAAACTCGTAACAAATGCCGCGTATCTCTGTGCCCTGGCGGTGAGACCTATCTGCCAGTAGCACTTGGCCAAATCGAGTGTTGTAATAATCTTTGCTGCCGCAACGGTCTCGATTCTTTCGTCCATATTTGGCAATGGGTAGTACTCCGTTTTAATGATTTGGTTTAGGCGCCTGTAATCAATACATGGCCGCGGTTTCTTGCCCGGCGCCTCAACCAGAATCATTGGCGACGTAAAATCAGATTCGCCTACTTCGATAATGCCCTCCTTAAGCATTTTCGTGATTTCGTCTCTTAAAATTTTTGTTTGTCTCGGTGACATCCTATACGGCGCACTCCTAACTGTTTGCGTGTGATCAGTGAGTTCTACGTCCATTGTTACGACGTCAGTTAATCCTGGTTTTTCCGAAAATATGTTTTTATATTTGAAAATTACATCTTTCAAGGCTGCCCGAAATTCCGGCTCCACATGGGTGTCGTCAAGCAATGACTCGATGTCAAAATCACTTGAGTCTAATTTCAACGCGTACCGATCCAGCTCGTCTTCTTCCTCCGCCGTCCCTTCCGAAGTGATACCGAGGAAGTAAACGTATTCGGTCCGTTGGTGGTACCGCTTTAACATATTTACGTGGTACACCTTTGCCTCTTTTTTCCCTGGCATTTGTACTACGTAATTAGTTTCCGAAATCTGTTCTTTAATTTCGCCCGGACCGACCCACTGAATTGCCAACTTCTGTGTTTTGTTCGGAGCCAAAACTAGCACCTTGTCTCCCGTCGCAAACGTCCTGCGAATGGCCCTCCGGTCGTACCAAACCTTACGTTTCTCTTGTTCGGACGCCATTCGCTGATGTGCTAACTCCCGGGTTTGTTTTAGTCTGTTTATTAATTTAAAGACATGTTCGACCACCGGACTCGTCTGCTCTTCTGCACCAGCCAAGTGCTCATACATAAGCGTGATGGGAGTACGCAGGTTTCTGCCGTAGACTAGTTCGGCCGGTGAGAATCCCAGACTTTCATGTACCGTGGTTCGCAGGGCGAACATAATAGCTGGGAGCTGTTTCTCCCACTCTGTCCCGGCCTCTAGGCAAAGCACCTTCATAAGTCTATTCATGGTACGGTGTACCCTCTCGATTGCGTTACTCTGCGGGTGGTACGGTGAACTGTGGATTAAGCGGATGCCGAATCGCTCCGCAAATTCCGCCGTCAACGCGCTCGTGAAGCATGTCCCTTGGTCGGTTTGTAGTTCCCGCGGAAATCCTATCCTACTAAATAATTCTAATAAGGCTTCGATGACTGTTGCTGACGACAAATCTTTTATCGCTTTAGCTTCGGGAAATCTGGACGCGAGACACATTGCGGTGAGGATGTACTTGTTGCCGGCTTCTGACTCTGGAAAGGGCCCGCACGCATCGATATTAATCTTTGCAAATACTTCTGAGACGACAGGTACGAGTTTCAGCGGCGATTTCTTTTTGTCCCCTGCGCGTCCAACCCTCTGGCAGCTGTCGCAGGTGCGCACGTAAGTCTCCATGTCTTTAAAGCAATTTGGCCAGTAAAAATACTTGGCCATGGAGTCCTTACTCTTTGTGACCCCCAGATGTGCATTCGCCGTTTCGTGACAGACCTTTAGCACCGCACTACGATAGATCTCCGGCATTACAATCATTTCGTAGCAGTCGCCGCGTTTACTCTGCCTGGCCCGGAACAACAATCCGCCTTTTTCGAAATAATCATTTTTTTCTGAGCCGACTCCTCTGGCTAGCTCCGTTAACTTTTTTATCTCCTCGTCTTCCTGTTGCGCTATAGCTAATGACTGTTTGTCGATTTTTAAAAGATTTATTATGCCAGCATCTAATTCGGACGCGCCCCTTTCCTCATCTGCGCCCACCAACAATTCCTCCGTTCCGCCCGTGACATTAGTGGACGCTGAGGGCGACGGCTCACGCCTTTGTCGGTCCGGCGAAGTTGTACGCGTCCTTCCGTGAATTTGTGACCTGGTCTGCACAGCACATGCTAGTTGTGGTTCAACAAACCCCCTTTTAACCTCATCCATCAAGGTAGCCGTACGGTTACTTAACAAATAGTAATCAAGCTGGCAATTACTATTCGCTACGGCTGCCTTTGTAACGAACCTGCCGAAGGGCCCTTCTAACGTGACGCGTGCCACCGGCAGATTCTTTGGTTCTGCATCTAGTGGTTGCATCACCCAAACGTATTCCCCGGTCAATTGGTCATCCGTCACATGCTTGCCGCTTACAATATCATATGTAGCACCTGAATCTCGAAGTAATTTCACGGCAAAATTATTGACCTTTCCGACGCATGTGAATGGTTTTAACAATGCTTGACCTTGCGTTTCGGCTACGTGATATATTTTTTCCACGCTCTTCCGATCCGGACATTGCCTACGAAAGTGCCCCGCTTCTCCACACGTAAAGCAAGTGGCCGCCTTAGGCCTTTCAAATTCAGCTGTGTGATTCACCTTCGATTCGGGCTGTTTAGTAACTCGCGGCGCACCTTCAGTCGCCGGGTCCACCTTTCTTATCTGCGTTTTCTCGTTGCCCGTAAATCTAGAGAAACTACGTTTCCAGCCTGCCCGGTTGTTTTCATAGCTATCGAGTTTCTTTGCTAGCTCGAGTGACGCGGCAAGATCTCCCCACTCATCAATAAAATGGTCGCGCATTTCTGCCGGTACTCTTCGCTTTAATTGATCCGTAACCATTAAATCTAGGAGCTCGTGGAATTCCGTAATCTTAAGCCCCGCGACCCATTCCTTGCAATAGTTACTTAATTCCAGGGCATATACGCTCCACGTGGTTCCCGCCCGTCTTTGGTGTGATGCGAATAACTGTCGAAATCTTTCGGCGTTAAATTTAAACATTTCTAACAGCCGCCTTTTTGCTTCCTCGTAGTCAACGCCACCCGCTCCCGAATCCAGCATCAACCATGAATTTACTTGATTAGGCAACAGTGCCATGAGATTTGTCACCCATTCAGTTTCTGATATACCTAGTTGCCCTACCTGTGCTTTGAACACACTAAGGAACATTGTAATATCATCATTTTCGCCCTTAAACCGATCCATGACGTTTTTAATTTGCACGGTTGCCTTCGTTGCGGTACCGGTACTACCTATCGATTCCCGTGTCGAGGTGGTCGTCGTCATACGCAACCTTTCTATCTCGTGCTGTCTATCGCGTTCGCGCTCCTCTCTCTCGCGTTCGCGCTCCTGTCTCTCGCGTTCGCGCTCGCGTTCCTCAATGAGAATTTCTTTGGTCGCATTAGCTAGTTCCCTCACAACATCCTCCTCATATTGCGCGCTATCGACAATTATTTGTTTTAGTGCAACAACCGTTTCATCACCAGAAAGCGTTTCCCCCATCTCTGTGGCCACTCGAACCAACACCTCCTTCCTGAATCCCGCAAGATACGCCATACTGCCTGAATTAATCCTAGCGAGTACAAAAAGACACACTTACGTACAGGGAGCCCACGGTGCCGCTTGCGCTCTGGTGAGTTGGTTGAGTCGTGGACACGTGTAGACGTCCGTCCTTCCTTCCTTCCTTCCAGACCTGGACCAGTCTTCGTTCTTGATGCTCCCGTTGCTGCTGCACGATTTAATGTTTCCTCGCGCGTCACTAGTTCACCAAAAGCTCCAGCTCAGTTCTGTTACTGCGGCACCTATCATTGCTTGCATACGTAACCGCACTATTAACAATTTCGACACTTGCTGCCGTATTCAATGTTACTGCTCACTACTCTGCGTGAATTACTACACTCACTATCGCGTGGATGTCCAATGTCACTGCTACCATTTACTGTTGCCACCGCGTGATAGGCTGCCACCGCGTGATAGTTCGTTGTAATCGCTGCCACCATTTAATGCCATGCCACCATGCCACCCGGCCCCCGAGGCGGGCCGCCTGCGGCGACTTCCGCTCGCCGTCAATGGTCTGCCCCCTAGGACCGGCCTCCTCCCCCTCGCTGGCGTCCGCCATGTGTGACAGTCTGACCCTTCGGCGGCGTTACAATGAGGCGGGGCCGCCTGGCGGCCTTCAAAGGACTGCCCCCGCCCCCTCACTGGCCTTGCGACAAGTGCTGTCCATCTGGCCCCCTCGCACGACGTTACAATATCATCTTTGGTAATATTTTTGTTCGTTAGACATTGCAAAAAATTCTTTATTTGGAGCTGGGAGGCATTGCCCAGGGAGCACATCTTATTTCGTAGAACAGAATCATTCGTAAAACTGTAATAATGTACTAACACAGAGTACAAAATTAAAACATCTCCATTTGGAAAATTTGAAGGTGACCAGAAATCTGGGTAATACCCTATTGAAAACAAAATAGAGCATTAGTATACAGAAACTGTTGTTAAAAAGCAACAATGTCACACTATTCCAGTACATTTTACAAAACATTTACAAACAACCTACAGTTCTAAATAATGTTGGAGCAATTGCATGAAATACAGAAGTCTGTAATTAACAAATCTAAATAAATAAAAATGTAAGAAGTGGTATTAACAGATTTATTATTTTGCATAAAGGTATTTTTAAAAGCAACAGAAAGACCTAAAAATGCGCGCACCTGCTTTTTCGTTTTCGGGACGGGAAAGTCTCGGATTGCCTTCACCTTCGCGTCTACTGGTCTGAGCTCGCCATTTCCGACCACATATCCCAAATATTGCACATGTTGCATTTCGCGGGTTGGACAGTGAGTTTTGCCTGCTGCAAAATTCCAAATACTGTGTCGAGATGACGCACATGTTCCTGCCATGTATTGCTAAATACTGCAATATCATCCAGGTAAGGCAAAGCGAACTCTTGACATTCCCGTAAAAGCGATGCCATCATCCGACTGCATTGATACGGCCCATTACGTATTCCAAATGGTAGACGCAACGGCCTGTATGTGCCGAAACTCGTAACAAATGCCGCGTATCTCTGTGCCCTGGCGGTGAGACCTATCTGCCAGTAGCACTTGGCCAAATCGAGTGTTGTAATAATCTTTGCTGCCGCAACGGTCTCGATTCTTTCGTCCATATTTGGCAATGGGTAGTACTCCGTTTTAATGATTTGGTTTAGGCGCCTGTAATCAATACATGGCCGCGGTTTCTTGCCCGGCGCCTCAACCAGAATCATTGGCGACGTAAAATCAGATTCGCCTACTTCGATAATGCCCTCCTTAAGCATTTTCGTGATTTCGTCTCTTAAAATTTTTGTTTGTCTCGGTGACATCCTATACGGCGCACTCCTAACTGTTTGCGTGTGATCAGTGAGTTCTACGTCCATTGTTACGACGTCAGTTAATCCTGGTTTTTCCGAAAATATGTTTTTATATTTGAAAATTACATCTTTCAAGGCTGCCCGAAATTCCGGCTCCACATGGGTGTCGTCAAGCAATGACTCGATGTCAAAATCACTTGAGTCTAATTTCAACGCGTACCGATCCAGCTCGTCTTCTTCCTCCGCCGTCCCTTCCGAAGTGATACCGAGGAAGTTAACGTATTCGGTCCGTTGGTGGTACCGCTTTAACATATTTACGTGGTACACCTTTGCCTCTTTTTTCCCTGGCATTTGTACTACGTAATTAGTTTCCGAAATCTGTTCTTTAATTTCGCCCGGACCGACCCACTGAATTGCCAACTTCTGTGTTTTGTTCGGAGCCAAAACTAGCACCTTGTCTCCCGTCGCAAACGTCCTGCGAATGGCCCTCCGGTCGTACCAAACCTTACGTTTCTCTTGTTCGGACGCCATTCGCTGATGTGCTAACTCCCGGGTTTGTTTTAGTCTGTTTATTAATTTAAAGACATGTTCGACCACCGGACTCGTCTGCTCTTCTGCACCAGCCAAGTGCTCATACATAAGCGTGATGGGAGTACGCAGGTTTCTGCCGTAGACTAGTTCGGCCGGTGAGAATCCCAGACTTTCATGTACCGTGGTTCGCAGGGCGAACATAATAGCTGGGAGCTGTTTCTCCCACTCTGTCCCGGCCTCTAGGCAAAGCACCTTCATAAGTCTATTCATGGTACGGTGTACCCTCTCGATTGCGTTACTCTGCGGGTGGTACGGTGAACTGTGGATTAAGCGGATGCCGAATCGCTCCGCAAATTCCGCCGTCAACGCGCTCGTGAAGCATGTCCCTTGGTCGGTTTGTAGTTCCCGCGGAAATCCTATCCTACTAAATAATTCTAATAAGGCTTCGATGACTGTTGCTGACGACAAATCTTTTATCGCTTTAGCTTCGGGAAATCTGGACGCGAGACACATTGCGGTGAGGATGTACTTGTTGCCGGCTTCTGACTCTGGAAAGGGCCCGCACGCATCGATATTAATCTTTGCAAATACTTCTGAGACGACAGGTACGAGTTTCAGCGGCGATTTCTTTTTGTCCCCTGCGCGTCCAACCCTCTGGCAGCTGTCGCAGGTGCGCACGTAAGTCTCCATGTCTTTAAAGCAATTTGGCCAGTAAAAATACTTGGCCATGGAGTCCTTACTCTTTGTGACCCCCAGATGTGCATTCGCCGTTTCGTGACAGACCTTTAGCACCGCACTACGATAGATCTCCGGCATTACAATCATTTCGTAGCAGTCGCCGCGTTTACTCTGCCTGGCCCGGAACAACAATCCGCCTTTTTCGAAATAATCATTTTTTTCTGAGCCGACTCCTCTGGCTAGTTCCGTTAACTTTTTTATCTCCTCGTCTTCCTGTTGCGCTATAGCTAATGACTGTTTGTCGATTTTTAAAAGATTTATTATGCCAGCATCTAATTCGGACGCGCCCCTTTCCTCATCTGCGCCCACCAACAATTCCTCCGTTCCGCCCGTGACATTAGTGGACGCTGAGGGCGACGGCTCACGCCTTTGTCGGTCCGGCGAAGTTGTACGCGTCCTTCCGTGAATTTGTGACCTGGTCTGCACAGCACATGCTAGTTGTGGTTCAACAAACCCCCTTTTAACCTCATCCATCAAGGTAGCCGTACGGTTACTTAACAAATAGTAATCAAGCTGGCAATTACTATTCGCTACGGCTGCCTTTGTAACGAACCTGCCGAAGGGCCCTTCTAACGTGACGCGTGCCACCGGCAGATTCTTTGGTTCTGCATCTAGTGGTTGCATCACCCAAACGTATTCCCCGGTCAATTGGTCATCCGTCACATGCTTGCCGCTTACAATATCATATGTAGCACCTGAATCTCGAAGTAATTTCACGGCAAAATTATTGACCTTTCCGACGCATGTGAATGGTTTTAACAATGCTTGACCTTGCGTTTCGGCTACGTGATATATTTTTTCCACGCTCTTCCGATCCGGACATTGCCTACGAAAGTGCCCCGCTTCTCCACACGTAAAGCAAGTGGCCGCCTTAGGCCTTTCAAATTCAGCTGTGTGATTCACCTTCGATTCGGGCTGTTTAGTAACTCGCGGCGCACCTTCAGTCGCCGGGTCCACCTTTCTTATCTGCGTTTTCTCGTTGCCCGTAAATCTAGAGAAACTACGTTTCCAGCCTGCCCGGTTGTTTTCATAGCTATCGAGTTTCTTTGCTAGCTCGAGTGACGCGGCAAGATCTCCCCACTCATCAATAAAATGGTCGCGCATTTCTGCCGGTACTCTTCGCTTTAATTGATCCGTAACCATTAAATCTAGGAGCTCGTGGAATTCCGTAATCTTAAGCCCCGCGACCCATTCCTTGCAATAGTTACTTAATTCCCGGGCATATACGCTCCACGTGGTTCCCGCCCGTCTTTGGTGTGATGCGAATAACTGTCGAAATCTTTCGGCGTTAAATTTAAACATTTCTAACAGCCGCCTTTTTGCTTCCTCGTAGTCAACGCCACCCGCTCCCGAATCCAGCATCAACCATGAATTTACTTGATTAGGCAACAGTGCCATGAGATTTGTCACCCATTCAGTTTCTGATATACCTAGTTGCCCTACCTGTGCTTTGAACACACTAAGGAACATTGTAATATCATCATTTTCGCCCTTAAACCGATTCATGACGTTTTTAATTTGCACGGTTGCCTTCGTTGCGGTACCGGTACTACCTATCGATTCCCGTGTCGAGGTGGTCGTCGTCATACGCAACCTTTCTATCTCGTGCTGTCTATCGCGTTCGCGCTCCTCTCTCTCGCGTTCGCGCTCCTGTCTCTCGCGTTCGCGCTCGCGTTCCTCAATGAGAATTTCTTTGGTCGCATTAGCTAGTTCCCTCACAACATCCTCCTCATATTGCGCGCTATCGACAATTATTTGTTTTAGTGCAACAACCGTTTCATCACCAGAAAGCGTTTCCCCCATCTCTGTGGCCACTCGAACCAACACCTCCTTCCTGAATCCCGCAAGATACGCCATACTGCCTGAATTAATCCTAGCGAGTACAAAAAGACACACTTACGTACAGGGAGCCCACGGTGCCGCTTGCGCTCTGGTGAGTTGGTTGAGTCGTGGACACGTGTAGACGTCCGTCCTTCCTTCCTTCCTTCCAGACCTGGACCAGTCTTCGTTCTTGATGCTCCCGTTGCTGCTGCACGATTTAATGTTTCCTCGCGCGTCACTAGTTCACCAAAAGCTCCAGCTCAGTTCTGTTACTGCGGCACCTATCATTGCTTGCATACGTAACCGCACTATTAACAATTTCGACACTTGCTGCCGTATTCAATGTTACTGCTCACTACTCTGCGTGAATTACTACACTCACTATCGCGTGGATGTCCAATGTCACTGCTACCATTTACTGTTGCCACCGCGTGATAGGCTGCCACCGCGTGATAGTTCGTTGTAATCGCTGCCACCATTTAATGCCATGCCACCATGCCACCCGGCCCCCGAGGCGGGCCGCCTGCGGCGACTTCCGCTCGCCGTCAATGGTCTGCCCCCTAGGACCGGCCTCCTCCCCCTCGCTGGCGTCCGCCATGTGTGACAGTCTGACCCTTCGGCGGCGTTACAATGAGGCGGGGCCGCCTGGCGGCCTTCAAAGGACTGCCCCCGCCCCCTCACTGGCCTTGCGACAAGTGCTGTCCATCTGGCCCCCTCGCACGACGTTACAATATCATCTTTGGTAATATTTTTGTTCGTTAGACATTGCAAAAAATTCTTTATTTGGAGCTGGGAGGCATTGCCCAGGGAGCACATCTTATTTCGTAGAACAGAATCATTCGTAAAACTGTAATAATGTACTAACACAGAGTACAAAATTAAAACATCTCCATTTGGAAAATTTGAAGGTGACCAGAAATCTGGGTAATACCCTATTGAAAACAAAATAGAGCATTAGTATACAGAAACTGTTGTTAAAAAGCAACAATGTCACACTATTCCAGTACATTTTACAAAACATTTACAAACAACGTACAGTTCTAAATAATGTTGGAGCAATTGCATGAAATACAGAAGTCTGTAATTAACAAATCTAAATAAATAAAAATGTAAGAAGTGGTATTAACAGATTTATTATTTTGCATAAAGGTATTTTTAAAAGCAACAGAAAGACCTAAAAATGCGCGCACCTGCTTTTTCGTTTTCGGGACGGGAAAGTCTCGGATTGCCTTCACCTTCGCGTCTACTGGTCTGAGCTCGCCATTTCCGACCACATATCCCAAATATTGCACATGTTGCATTTCGCGGGTTGGACAGTGAGTTTTGCCTGCTGCAAAATTCCAAATACTGTGTCGAGATGACGCACATGTTCCTGCCATGTATTGCTAAATACTGCAATATCATCCAGGTAAGGCAAAGCGAACTCTTGACATTCCCGTAAAAGCGATGCCATCATCCGACTGCATTGATACGGCCCATTACGTATTCCAAATGGTAGACGCAACGGCCTGTATGTGCCGAAACTCGTAACAAATGCCGCGTATCTCTGTGCCCTGGCGGTGAGACCTATCTGCCAGTAGCACTTGGCCAAATCGAGTGTTGTAATAATCTTTGCTGCCGCAACGGTCTCGATTCTTTCGTCCATATTTGGCAATGGGTAGTACTCCGTTTTAATGATTTGGTTTAGGCGCCTGTAATCAATACATGGCCGCGGTTTCTTGCCCGGCGCCTCAACCAGAATCATTGGCGACGTAAAATCAGATTCGCCTACTTCGATAATGCCCTCCTTAAGCATTTTCGTGATTTCGTCTCTTAAAATTTTTGTTTGTCTCGGTGACATCCTATACGGCGCACTCCTAACTGTTTGCGTGTGATCAGTGAGTTCTACGTCCATTGTTACGACGTCAGTTAATCCTGGTTTTTCCGAAAATATGTTTTTATATTTGAAAATTACATCTTTCAAGGCTGCCCGAAATTCCGGCTCCACATGGGTGTCGTCAAGCAATGACTCGATGTCAAAATCACTTGAGTCTAATTTCAACGCGTACCGATCCAGCTCGTCTTCTTCCTCCGCCGTCCCTTCCGAAGTGATACCGAGGAAGTTAACGTATTCGGTCCGTTGGTGGTACCGCTTTAACATATTTACGTGGTACACCTTTGCCTCTTTTTTCCCTGGCATTTGTACTACGTAATTAGTTTCCGAAATCTGTTCTTTAATTTCGCCCGGACCGACCCACTGAATTGCCAACTTCTGTGTTTTGTTCGGAGCCAAAACTAGCACCTTGTCTCCCGTCGCAAACGTCCTGCGAATGGCCCTCCGGTCGTACCAAACCTTACGTTTCTCTTGTTCGGACGCCATTCGCTGATGTGCTAACTCCCGGGTTTGTTTTAGTCTGTTTATTAATTTAAAGACATGTTCGACCACCGGACTCGTCTGCTCTTCTGCACCAGCCAAGTGCTCATACATAAGCGTGATGGGAGTACGCAGGTTTCTGCCGTAGACTAGTTCGGCCGGTGAGAATCCCAGACTTTCATGTACCGTGGTTCGCAGGGCGAACATAATAGCTGGGAGCTGTTTCTCCCACTCTGTCCCGGCCTCTAGGCAAAGCACCTTCATAAGTCTATTCATGGTACGGTTTACCCTCTCGATTGCGTTACTCTGCGGGTGGTACGGTGAACTGTGGATTAAGCGGATGCCGAATCGCTCCGCAAATTCCGCCGTCAACGCGCTCGTGAAGCATGTCCCTTGGTCGGTTTGTAGTTCCCGCGGAAATCCTATCCTACTAAATAATTCTAATAAGGCTTCGATGACTGTTGCTGACGACAAATCTTTTATCGCTTTAGCTTCGGGAAATCTGGACGCGAGACACATTGCGGTGAGGATGTACTTGTTGCCGGCTTCTGACTCTGGAAAGGGCCCGCACGCATCGATATTAATCTTTGCAAATACTTCTGAGACGACAGGTACGAGTTTCAGCGGCGATTTCTTTTTGTCCCCTGCGCGTCCTACCCTCTGGCAGCTGTCGCAGGTGCGCACGTAAGTCTCCATGTCTTTAAAGCAATTTGGCCAGTAAAAATACTTGGCCATGGAGTCCTTACTCTTTGTGACCCCCAGATGTGCATTCGCCGTTTCGTGACAGACCTTTAGCACCGCACTACGATAGATCTCCGGCATTACAATCATTTCGTAGCAGTCGCCGCGTTTACTCTGCCTGGCCCGGAACAACAATCCGCCTTTTTCGAAATAATCATTTTTTTCTGAGCCGACTCCTCTGGCTAGCTCCGTTAACTTTTTTATCTCCTCGTCTTCCTGTTGCGCTATAGCTAATGACTGTTTGTCGATTTTTAAAAGATTTATTATGCCAGCATCTAATTCGGACGCGCCCCTTTCCTCATCTGCGCCCACCAACAATTCCTCCGTTCCGCCCGTGACATTAGTGGACGCTGAGGGCGACGGCTCACGCCTTTGTCGGTCCGGCGAAGTTGTACGCGTCCTTCCGTGAATTTGTGACCTGGTCTGCACAGCACATGCTAGTTGTGGTTCAACAAACCCCCTTTTAACCTCATCCATCAAGGTAGCCGTACGGTTACTTAACAAATAGTAATCAAGCTGGCAATTACTATTCGCTACGGCTGCCTTTGTAACGAACCTGCCGAAGGGCCCTTCTAACGTGACGCGTGCCACCGGCAGATTCTTTGGTTCTGCATCTAGTGGTTGCATCACCCAAACGTATTCCCCGGTCAATTGGTCATCCGTCACATGCTTGCCGCTTACAATATCATATGTAGCACCTGAATCTCGAAGTAATTTCACGGCAAAATTATTGACCTTTCCGACGCATGTGAATGGTTTTAACAATGCTTGACCTTGCGTTTCGGCTACGTGATATATTTTTTCCACGCTCTTCCGATCCGGACATTGCCTACGAAAGTGCCCCGCTTCTCCACACGTAAAGCAAGTGGCCGCCTTAGGCCTTTCAAATTCAGCTGTGTGATTCACCTTCGATTCGGGCTGTTTAGTAACTCGCGGCGCACCTTCAGTCGCCGGGTCCACCTTTCTTATCTGCGTTTTCTCGTTGCCCGTAAATCTAGAGAAACTACGTTTCCAGCCTGCCCGGTTGTTTTCATAGCTATCGAGTTTCTTTGCTAGCTCGAGTGACGCGGCAAGATCTCCCCACTCATCAATAAAATGGTCGCGCATTTCTGCCGGTACTCTTCGCTTTAATTGATCCGTAACCATTAAATCTAGGAGCTCGTGGAATTCCGTAATCTTAAGCCCCGCGACCCATTCCTTGCAATAGTTACTTAATTCCCGGGCATATACGCTCCACGTGGTTCCCGCCCGTCTTTGGTGTGATGCGAATAACTGTCGAAATCTTTCGGCGTTAAATTTAAACATTTCTAACAGCCGCCTTTTTGCTTCCTCGTAGTCAACGCCACCCGCTCCCGAATCCAGCATCAACCATGAATTTACTTGATTAGGCAACAGTGCCATGAGATTTGTCACCCATTCAGTTTCTGATATACCTAGTTGCTCTACCTGTGCTTCGAACACACTAAGGAACATTGTAATATCATCATTTTCGCCCTTAAACCGATCCATGACGTTTTTAATTTGCACGGTTGCCTTCGTTGCGGTACCGGTACTACCTATCGATTCCCGTGTCGAGGTGGTCGTCGTCATACGCAACCTTTCTATCTCGTGCTGTCTATCGCGTTCGCGCTCCTCTCTCTCGCGTTCGCGCTCCTGTCTCTCGCGTTCGCGCTCGCGTTCCTCAATGAGAATTTCTTTGGTCGCATTAGCTAGTTCCCTCACAACATCCTCCTCATATTGCGCGCTATCGACAATTATTTGTTTTAGTGCAACAACCGTTTCATCACCAGAAAGCGTTTCCCCCATCTCTGTGGCCACTCGAACCAACACCTCCTTCCTGAATCCCGCAAGATACGCCATACTGCCTGAATTAATCCTAGCGAGTACAAAAAGACACACTTACGTACAGGGAGCCCACGGTGCCGCTTGCGCTCTGGTGAGTTGGTTGAGTCGTGGACACGTGTAGACGTCCGTCCTTCCTTCCTTCCTTCCAGACCTGGACCAGTCTTCGTTCTTGATGCTCCCGTTGCTGCTGCACGATTTAATGTTTCCTCGCGCGTCACTAGTTCACCAAAAGCTCCAGCTCAGTTCTGTTACTGCGGCACCTATCATTGCTTGCATACGTAACCGCACTATTAACAATTTCGACACTTGCTGCCGTATTCAATGTTACTGCTCACTACTCTGCGTGAATTACTACACTCACTATCGCGTGGATGTCCAATGTCACTGCTACCATTTACTGTTGCCACCGCGTGATAGGCTGCCACCGCGTGATAGTTCGTTGTAATCGCTGCCACCATTTAATGCCATGCCACCATGCCACCCGGCCCCCGAGGCGGGCCGCCTGCGGCGACTTCCGCTCGCCGTCAATGGTCTGCCCCCTAGGACCGGCCTCCTCCCCCTCGCTGGCGTCCGCCATGTGTGACAGTCTGACCCTTCGGCGGCGTTACAATGAGGCGGGGCCGCCTGGCGGCCTTCAAAGGACTGCCCCCGCCCCCTCACTGGCCTTGCGACAAGTGCTGTCCATCTGGCCCCCTCGCACGACGTTACAATATCATCTTTGGTAATATTTTTGTTCGTTAGACATTGCAAAAAATTCTTTATTTGGAGCTGGGAGGCATTGCCCAGGGAGCACATCTTATTTCGTAGAACAGAATCATTCGTAAAACTGTAATAATGTACTAACACAGAGTACAAAATTAAAACATCTCCATTTGGAAAATTTGAAGGTGACCAGAAATCTGGGTAATACCCTATTGAAAACAAAATAGAGCATTAGTATACAGAAACTGTTGTTAAAAAGCAACAATGTCACACTATTCCAGTACATTTTACAAAACATTTACAAACAACCTACAGTTCTAAATAATGTTGGAGCAATTGCATGAAATACAGAAGTCTGTAATTAACAAATCTAAATAAATAAAAATGTAAGAAGTGGTATTAACAGATTTATTATTTTGCATAAAGGTATTTTTAAAAGCAACAGAAAGACCTAAAAATGCGCGCACCTGCTTTTTCGTTTTCGGGACGGGAAAGTCTCGGATTGCCTTCACCTTCGCGTCTACTGGTCTGAGCTCGCCATTTCCGACCACATATCCCAAATATTGCACATGTTGCATTTCGCGGGTTGGACAGTGAGTTTTGCCTGCTGCAAAATTCCAAATACTGTGTCGAGATGACGCACATGTTCCTGCCATGTATTGCTAAATACTGCAATATCATCCAGGTAAGGCAAAGCGAACTCTTGACATTCCCGTAAAAGCGATGCCATCATCCGACTGCATTGATACGGCCCATTACGTATTCCAAATGGTAGACGCAACGGCCTGTATGTGCCGAAACTCGTAACAAATGCCGCGTATCTCTGTGCCCTGGCGGTGAGACCTATCTGCCAGTAGCACTTGGCCAAATCGAGTGTTGTAATAATCTTTGCTGCCGCAACGGTCTCGATTCTTTCGTCCATATTTGGCAATGGGTAGTACTCCGTTTTAATGATTTGGTTTAGGCGCCTGTAATCAATACATGGCCGCGGTTTCTTGCCCGGCGCCTCAACCAGAATCATTGGCGACGTAAAATCAGATTCGCCTACTTTGATAATGCCCTCCTTAAGCATTTTCGTGATTTCGTCTCTTAAAATTTTTGTTTGTCTCGGTGACATCCTATACGGCGCACTCCTAACTGTTTGCGTGTGATCAGTGAGTTCTACGTCCATTGTTACGACGTCAGTTAATCCTGGTTTTTCCGAAAATATGTTTTTATATTTGAAAATTACATCTTTCAAGGCTGCCCGAAATTCCGGCTCCACATGGGTGTCGTCAAGCAATGACTCGATGTCAAAATCACTTGAGTCTAATTTCAACGCGTACCGATCCAGCTCGTTTTCTTCCTCCGCCGTCCCTTCCGAAGTGATACCGAGGAAGTTAACGTATTCGGTCCGTTGGTGGTACCGCTTTAACATATTTACGTGGTACACCTTTGCCTCTTTTTTCCCTGGCATTTATACTACGTAATTAGTTTCCGAAATCTGTTCTTTAATTTCGCCCGGACCGACCCACTGAATTGCCAACTTCTGTGTTTTGTTCGGAGCCAAAACTAGCACCTTGTCTCCCGTCGCAAACGTCCTGCGAATGGCCCTCCGGTCGTACCAAACCTTACGTTTCTCTTGTTCGGACGCCATTCGCTGATGTGCTAACTCCCGGGTTTGTTTTAGTCTGTTTATTAATTTAAAGACATGTTCGACCACCGGACTCGTCTGCTCTTCTGCACCAGCCAAGTGCTCATACATAAGCGTGATGGGAGTACGCAGGTTTCTGCCGTAGACTAGTTCGGCCGGTGAGAATCCCAGACTTTCATGTACCGTGGTTCGCAGGGCGAACATAATAGCTGGGAGCTGTTTCTCCCACTCTGTCCCGGCCTCTAGGCAAAGCACCTTCATAAGTCTATTCATGGTACGGTGTACCCTCTCGATTGCGTTACTCTGCGGGTGGTACGGTGAACTGTGGATTAAGCGGATGCCGAATCGCTCCGCAAATTCCGCCGTCAACGCGCTCGTGAAGCATGTCCCTTGGTCGGTTTGTAGTTCCCGTGGAAATCCTATCCTACTAAATAATTCTAATAAGGCTTCGATGACTGTTGCTGACGACAAATCTTTTATCGCTTTAGCTTCGGGAAATCTTGACGCGAGACACATTGCGGTGAGGATGTACTTGTTGCCGGCTTCTGACTCTGGAAAGGGCCCGCACGCATCGATATTAATCTTTGCAAATACTTCTGAGACGACAGGTACGAGTTTCAGCGGCGATTTCTTTTTGTCCCCTGCGCGTCCAACCCTCTGGCAGCTGTCGCAGGTGCGCACGTAAGTCTCCATGTCTTTAAAGCAATTTGGCCAGTAAAAATACTTGGCCATGGAGTCCTTACTCTTTGTGACCCCCAGATGTGCATTCGCCGTTTCGTGACAGACCTTTAGCACCGCACTACGATAGATCTCCGGCATTACAATCATTTCGTAGCAGTCGCCGCGTTTACTCTGCCTGGCCCGGAACAACAATCCGCCTTTTTCGAAATAATCATTTTTTTCTGAGCCGACTCCTCTGGCTAGCTCCGTTAACTTTTTTATCTCCTCGTCTTCCTGTTGCGCTATAGCTAATGACTGTTTGTCGATTTTTAAAAGATTTATTATGCCAGCATCTAATTCGGACGCGCCCCTTTCCTCATCTGCGCCCACCAACAATTCCTCCGTTCCGCCCGTGACATTAGTGGACGCTGAGGGCGACGGCTCACGCCTTTGTCGGTCCGGCGAAGTTGTACGCGTCCTTCCGTGAATTTGTGACCTGGTCTGCACAGCACATGCTAGTTGTGGTTCAACAAACCCCCTTTTAACCTCATCCATCAAGGTAGCCGTACGGTTACTTAACAAATAGTAATCAAGCTGGCAATTACTATTCGCTACGGCTGCCTTTGTAACGAACCTGCCGAAGGGCCCTTCTAACGTGACGCGTGCCACCGGCAGATTCTTTGGTTCTGCATCTAGTGGTTGCATCACCCAAACGTATTCCCCGGTCAATTGGTCATCCGTCACATGCTTGCCGCTTACAATATCATATGTAGCACCTGAATCTCGAAGTAATTTCACGGCAAAATTATTGACCTTTCCGACGCATGTGAATGGTTTTAACAATGCTTGACCTTGCGTTTCGGCTACGTGATATATTTTTTCCACGCTCTTCCGATCCGGACATTGCCTACGAAAGTGCCCCGCTTCTCCACACGTAAAGCAAGTGGCCGCCTTAGGCCTTTCAAATTCAGCTGTGTGATTCACCTTCGATTCGGGCTGTTTAGTAACTCGCGGCGCACCTTCAGTCGCCGGGTCCACCTTTCTTATCTGCGTTTTCTCGTTGCCCGTAAATCTAGAGAAACTACGTTTCCAGCCTGCCCGGTTGTTTTCATAGCTATCGAGTTTCTTTGCTAGCTCGAGTGACGCGGCAAGATCTCCCCACTCATCAATAAAATGGTCGCGCATTTCTGCCGGTACTCTTCGCTTTAATTGATCCGTAACCATTAAATCTAGGAGCTCGTGGAATTCCGTAATCTTAAGCCCCGCGACCCATTCCTTGCAATAGTTACTTAATTCCCGGGCATATACGCTCCACGTGGTTCCCGCCCGTCTTTGGTGTGATGCGAATAACTGTCGAAATCTTTCGGCGTTAAATTTAAACATTTCTAACAGCCGCCTTTTTGCTTCCTCGTAGTCAACGCCACCCGCTCCCGAATCCAGCATCAACCATGAATTTACTTGATTAGGCAACAGTGCCATGAGATTTGTCACCCATTCAGTTTCTGATATACCTAGTTGCCCTACCTGTGCTTTGAACACACTAAGGAACATTGTAATATCATCATTTTCGCCCTTAAACCGATCCATGACGTTTTTAATTTGCACGGTTGCCTTCGTTGCGGTACCGGTACTACCTATCGATTCCCGTGTCGAGGTGGTCGTCGTCATACGCAACCTTTCTATCTCGTGCTGTCTATCGCGTTCGCGCTCCTCTCTCTCGCGTTCGCGCTCCTGTCTCTCGCGTTCGCGCTCGCGTTCCTCAATGAGAATTTCTTTGGTCGCATTAGCTAGTTCCCTCACAACATCCTCCTCATATTGCGCGCTATCGACAATTATTTGTTTTAGTGCAACAACCGTTTCATCACCAGAAAGCGTTTCCCCCATCTCTGTGGCCACTCGAACCAACACCTCCTTCCTGAATCCCGCAAGATACGCCATACTGCCTGAATTAATCCTAGCGAGTACAAAAAGACACACTTACGTACAGGGAGCCCACGGTGCCGCTTGCGCTCTGGTGAGTTGGTTGAGTCGTGGACACGTGTAGACGTCCGTCCTTCCTTCCTTCCTTCCAGACCTGGACCAGTCTTCGTTCTTGATGCTCCCGTTGCTGCTGCACGATTTAATGTTTCCTCGCGCGTCACTAGTTCACCAAAAGCTCCAGCTCAGTTCTGTTACTGCGGCACCTATCATTGCTTGCATACGTAACCGCACTATTAACAATTTCGACACTTGCTGCCGTATTCAATGTTACTGCTCACTACTCTGCGTGAATTACTACACTCACTATCGCGTGGATGTCCAATGTCACTGCTACCATTTACTGTTGCCACCGCGTGATAGGCTGCCACCGCGTGATAGTTCGTTGTAATCGCTGCCACCATTTAATGCCATGCCACCATGCCACCCGGCCCCCGAGGCGGGCCGCCTGCGGCGACTTCCGCTCGCCGTCAATGGTCTGCCCCCTAGGACCGGCCTCCTCCCCCTCGCTGGCGTCCGCCATGTGTGACAGTCTGACCCTTCGGCGGCGTTACAATGAGGCGGGGCCGCCTGGCGGCCTTCAAAGGACTGCCCCCGCCCCCTCACTGGCCTTGCGACAAGTGCTGTCCATCTGGCCCCCTCGCACGACGTTACAATATCATCTTTGGTAATATTTTTGTTCGTTAGACATTGCAAAAAATTCTTTATTTGGAGCTGGGAGGCATTGCCCAGGGAGCACATCTTATTTCGTAGAACAGAATCATTCGTAAAACTGTAATAATGTACTAACACAGAGTACAAAATTAAAACATCTCCATTTGGAAAATTTGAAGGTGACCAGAAATCTGGGTAATACCCTATTGAAAACAAAATAGAGCATTAGTATACAGAAACTGTTGTTAAAAAGCAACAATGTCACACTATTCCAGTACATTTTACAAAACATTTACAAACAACCTACAGTTCTAAATAATGTTGGAGCAATTGCATGAAATACAGAAGTCTGTAATTAACAAATCTAAATAAATAAAAATGTAAGAAGTGGTATTAACAGATTTATTATTTTGCATAAAGGTATTTTTAAAAGCAACAGAAAGACCTAAAAATGCGCGCACCTGCTTTTTCGTTTTCGGGACGGGAAAGTCTCGGATTGCCTTCACCTTCGCGTCTACTGGTCTGAGCTCGCCATTTCCGACCACATATCCCAAATATTGCACATGTTGCATTTCGCGGGTTGGACAGTGAGTTTTGCCTGCTGCAAAATTCCAAATACTGTGTCGAGATGACGCACATGTTCCTGCCATGTATTGCTAAATACTGCAATATCATCCAGGTAAGGCAAAGCGAACTCTTGACATTCCCGTAAAAGCGATGCCATCATCCGACTGCATTGATACGGCCCATTACGTATTCCAAATGGTAGACGCAACGGCCTGTATGTGCCGAAACTCGTAACAAATGCCGCGTATCTCTGTGCCCTGGCGGTGAGACCTATCTGCCAGTAGCACTTGGCCAAATCGAGTGTTGTAATAATCTTTGCTGCCGCAACGGTCTCGATTCTTTCGTCCATATTTGGCAATGGGTAGTACTCCGTTTTAATGATTTGGTTTAGGCGCCTGTAATCAATACATGGCCGCGGTTTCTTGCCCGGCGCCTCAACCAGAATCATTGGCGACGTAAAATCAGATTCGCCTACTTCGATAATGCCCTCCTTAAGCATTTTCGTGATTTCGTCTCTTAAAATTTTTGTTTGTCTCGGTGACATCCTATACGGCGCACTCCTAACTGTTTGCGTGTGATCAGTGAGTTCTACGTCCATTGTTACGACGTCAGTTAATCCTGGTTTTTCCGAAAATATGTTTTTATATTTGAAAATTACATCTTTCAAGGCTGCCCGAAATTCCGGCTCCACATGGGTGTCGTCAAGCAATGACTCGATGTCAAAATCACTTGAGTCTAATTTCAACGCGTACCGATCCAGCTCGTCTTCTTCCTCCGCCGTCCCTTCCGAAGTGATACCGAGGAAGTTAACGTATTCGGTCCGTTGGTGGTACCGCTTTAACATATTTACGTGGTACACCTTTGCCTCTTTTTTCCCTGGCATTTGTACTACGTAATTAGTTTCCGAAATCTGTTCTTTAATTTCGCCCGGACCGACCCACTGAATTGCCAACTTCTGTGTTTTGTTCGGAGCCAAAACTAGCACCTTGTCTCCCGTCGCAAACGTCCTGCGAATGGCCCTCCGGTCGTACCAAACCTTACGTTTCTCTTGTTCGGACGCCATTCGCTGATGTGCTAACTCCCGGGTTTGTTTTAGTCTGTTTATTAATTTAAAGACATGTTCGACCACCGGACTCGTCTGCTCTTCTGCACCAGCCAAGTGCTCATACATAAGCGTGATGGGAGTACGCAGGTTTCTGCCGTAGACTAGTTCGGCCGGTGAGAATCCCAGACTTTCATGTACCGTGGTTCGCAGGGCGAACATAATAGCTGGGAGCTGTTTCTCCCACTCTGTCCCGGCCTCTAGGCAAAGCACCTTCATAAGTCTATTCATGGTACGGTGTACCCTCTCGATTGCGTTACTCTGCGGGTGGTACGGTGAACTGTGGATTAAGCGGATGCCGAATCGCTCCGCAAATTCCGCCGTCAACGCGCTCGTGAAGCATGTCCCTTGGTCGGTTTGTAGTTCCCGCGGAAATCCTATCCTACTAAATAATTCTAATAAGGCTTCGATGACTGTTGCTGACGACAAATCTTTTATCGCTTTAGCTTCGGGAAATCTTGACGCGAGACACATTGCGGTGAGGATGTACTTGTTGCCGGCTTCTGACTCTGGAAAGGGCCCGCACGCATCGATATTAATCTTTGCAAATACTTCTGAGACGACAGGTACGAGTTTCAGCGGCGATTTCTTTTTGTCCCCTGCGCGTCCTACCCTCTGGCAGCTGTCGCAGGTGCGCACGTAAGTCTCCATGTCTTTAAAGCAATTTGGCCAGTAAAAATACTTGGCCATGGAGTCCTTACTCTTTGTGACCCCCAGATGTGCATTCGCCGTTTCGTGACAGACCTTTAGCACCGCACTACGATAGATCTCCGGCATTACAATCATTTCGTAGCAGTCGCCGCGTTTACTCTGCCTGGCCCGGAACAACAATCCGCCTTTTTCGAAATAATCATTTTTTTCTGAGCCGACTCCTCTGGCTAGCTCCGTTAACTTTTTTATCTCCTCGTCTTCCTGTTGCGCTATAGCTAATGACTGTTTGTCGATTTTTAAAAGATTTATTATGCCAGCATCTAATTCGGACGCGCCCCTTTCCTCATCTGCGCCCACCAACAATTCCTCCGTTCCGCCCGTGACATTAGTGGACGCTGAGGGCGACGGCTCACGCCTTTGTCGGTCCGGCGAAGTTGTACGCGTCCTTCCGTGAATTTGTGACCTGGTCTGCACAGCACATGCTAGTTGTGGTTCAACAAACCCCCTTTTAACCTCATCCATCAAGGTAGCCGTACGGTTACTTAACAAATAGTAATCAAGCTGGCAATTACTATTCGCTACGGCTGCATTTGTAACGAACCTGCCGAAGGGCCCTTCTAACGTGACGCGTGCCACCGGCAGATTCTTTGGTTCTGCATCTAGTGGTTGCATCACCCAAACGTATTCCCCGGTCAATTGGTCATCCGTCACATGCTTGCCGCTTACAATATCATATGTAGCACCTGAATCTCGAAGTAATTTCACGGCAAAATTATTGACCTTTCCGACGCATGTGAATGGTTTTAACAATGCTTGACCTTGCGTTTCGGCTACGTGATATATTTTTTCCACGCTCTTCCGATCCGGACATTGCCTACGAAAGTGCCCCGCTTCTCCACACGTAAAGCAAGTGGCCGCCTTAGGCCTTTCAAATTCAGCTGTGTGATTCACCTTCGATTCGGGCTGTTTAGTAACTCGCGGCGCACCTTCAGTCGCCGGGTCCACCTTTATCTGCGTTTTCTCGTTGCCCGTAAATCTAGAGAAACTACGTTTCCAGCCTGCCCGGTTGTTTTCATAGCTATCGAGTTTCTTTGCTAGCTCGAGTGACGCGGCAAGATCTCCCCACTCATCAATAAAATGGTCGCGCATTTCTGCCGGTACTCTTCGCTTTAATTGATCCGTAACCATTAAATCTAGGAGCTCGTGGAATTCAGTAATCTTAAGCCCCGCGACCCATTCCTTGCAATAGTTACTTAATTCCCGGGCATATACGCTCCACGTGGTTCCCGCCCGTCTTTGGTGTGATGCGAATAACTGTCGAAACACACTCGCGACAGCAATGATTTTCGGTTCCGAACTGCCCTCATCTACTTGCGTAAGCATGCAGCCGATACCCACGTTTGAGCTGTCTGTTTGTAAATAGAACGGCCGTGTGAAGTCAGGGTGATTCATCATCACGGCATTTTTGAATGCTGCTTTAATTCTAGCGAAAATCCTGTCGTGCTCTTCGGTCCAGTGCCACTTCTCGCCTTTCCTAAGTAAGTTGCTTAAGGGAGCGGTCAGAGTGCCATAGCCCGGGATGAACCGTGATTGGTACACGCACATGCCCAAGAAACCTTTCCATTGTTTTTGGTTTTGCGGCCGCAATACTTTATCGATCGCGTCGACCTTCCCCGGGTCAATTTGTACCCCGTCAGTGCTCACAATGTACCCTAAAAAGGAAATTTGGGAAGAGCACAGTTGTGATTTCTCAAAATTCAATCTCATGCCGTTATCCAGTAAGCATTTTAAGAGCCTTTCTAAATGGATTATGTGCTCTGCAAAATTTTGTGAAGATATTACAATATCATCGATATAAGGGGTCACGAATTGTTTAATCCCGTCGCCGAGCTTCTCATCAAGGCATCTAATGAATGCGGCCCCGCTATTCTTCAATCCGAACGGCATGCGTTTCCACACATAGGTTAAGCCGTTGTACAGGAAACCGGTGAATTTTCTATCATCGGGGTGGATGGCTATTTGCCAATACGAGCTAGAAAAATCTAAGGCCGAAAAAATTTTCGTTTTGTTAAATTTCCAAAGTATTTCGTCAATGTTTTGTGGCGCTTCGTTCTCAGGTACAGTCACTTCGTTGATGCGTCTCGCATCTAGGCAAATTCTGACTCCCCCGTCTTTCTTTCTAACTACAACAATAGGATTTAAATACGCCGTGACGCTTCTCTCTATTATCCCCTCATTAATCATTTCCCTAATAGTTTCATCGACTTGTTCCCTGAGTGATTGAGGTACAGGATAATTGCGAATTTTGAAAGGGGTATCGTCAGTGACGTTAATCCGAAAACAAAAGTCTTTCACAGGATGAGTTGGACGCGCGAACACATCCGAAAATTTAAAAAGTAACTGCTCTAGCTGGGAGCGCTCGTGGTCATTAATTAAGTCATCTTTTGCTCTCACTGGGCTTATGACCCCACTCACGTCATCCCCCCGACTCCAGGACGCACACACAGTATACTTGGTTCTATTTCGCCGTCAACGTCATCCGTAATTGCAATTTCCTTACCCCCGCCAAAACTCATAATATCTCTGGAAAAGTCAATCACCCCATCATTTTCTTTTAAGAAATCAACCCCCAAAATCAGATCGTGTTTTAAATCCTCAACAACTAGGCAAGGGACGTCAAATAAGTGCTCTTGTACCTGAAACGAGATAAGGGCCTGTTTATTAATTGGCTTACTTCGTTTATTTCCTACCCCGATAACATAACACTTAGCAGTGGGCAGTGTTGGCACGGGCACATGTTCACTTATAAGGCGAGAAAATAATTTTAACGAAATGGCACTGATTTCACTGCCTGTGTCGACCAATGCACGGACAGGAATTCTATTTAATTGAAATTCTAGAACAGGACATTTCCGGACACGCTCTTTGACTTGATTAGCCTCCCCATTGCCAAAATCGTGGAAGGCGTAATCTACAGATATCGTTTCATCGAATGGTATCTCTGCCACAATTCGTTTGGGACCCAGATACCCAGAGGACCCAAACGGTTTTAGTTTGTCGAATTTGTTCTTACGTTGTTATTGACACTAGTACTGGAGCCGTTTCTCTCTGTCGAATTTTCCGGTCTCCCCGCGGGCGGTTCTGGAGGCGGTCGCCTCTCGTTGTTCTCAATGCCGGGCCTCATCCCGTCGCGTCGCCACGGTGGCTGATAGCGTTGACCCCCATTTTGATAAGGCCTGGGATTTCTCTCACCCTCATCATCAGGAAAGTTGACCCTGGTGCGGTCGAATTGGGCCAACAATTCTTGGAACCTGTCTAGGTTCTCGCACCCTACACTATTGATTAGATTTTGTACATAAGATGGAAAGTGAGCAGTGAGCAACCAAATAATTTTTTTTGTCGCCCGCGTACGGGTCACACAATTTGATGGCCGAAATTTTGCCCATTGCATAGTCTAAGTATGACAACTTGCCACGCTTGTCCCATCTACTTTCTAAAATTTTCCTTTCAAACTCGTAACGAGTTTGTTCCCCCCAAAATCTGTCCAGGAATCTGTGTCGGAACTCCTCGTAACTGCTCGGGAACGGAGTGAGTGCTGTCAACTAGTGAGCGGCGTTCCCGCGTAGCAACTCCTGCATGAACCTGGGTTTGAGCGAGGAGGGAACCGATTTAGTTAGAGCCATATAATTTTCGGCTCGATCTAAGAAAACTTTCGGGTTTTCGTCCGGAGATCCCGAAAAACAAAGGTTTTGTGGGGGCGCCCACGAAAATCGCAAGCCTGCCTCAGCCGTGGGAGAGCTTCCTACGATTTTTTCTCTGTCCCTCTCTAAAGCCTCTTGCACTAAAATTTTGACATTCCGGTCTATTTCTTCCCTAATTTTAGATTTGTTTCCCCTCGCGTATTCCTCTTGCGCATTTCCCATAGAATTTACTTTTTCCTGTATTTGGCTAACTTCCGAGCTTAATTTCTTGTCAATCTTATTAATGTTCTCATTAAGCTCCCTTTTGACGTCGGTTACGCTCTTTTCTAGGGAGTCATCTAGGCCCTCCATTTTATTTTCGAAACCCCGTAGCCTACGGTCCATTTCGGTTTCTAGTTTGTCAAAGTTGACTTTCGTTTCGGCCCTCGAGTGGCCAAGCTCTTCGGTCACTTTCGCTACATGGTTTTCGATTTCCGCGCATTTCTCCCCTACCTCGCATTTAAAAGTTTTTATGTCTTGACCGAGTTGTTTTTCGAGATGGCCTACTTTTTCCGCCTGCGAATCGAAACATTTCTGCAACTGGTCAAATCTTTCGTCGCATTTAGCTTCGTGTTCCGAAAAACGTTTAATGAATTTCTCCTCCATTTCCCTAGCATTTTCCGCGATTCGGCTAACAATGGTTTTATTAAGTTCATCCTTAGTTTCCTGAATACTCCCTTTTAATTCTCTGAAATGTTCTTCCTGTCGCGCCTCCTGAATTTTCCTACCTTCCTGTTGCTCCCTAAAATTTTTCTTATTTTCCTCCCATCGCTCCTCCTGCCTTTGCATCAATTTTAGAATTTCCGCTAAATCGGTTTTACTGTCGCCTTGCGCCGGTGGGTCACTCGAACTGTCTGAGCCTGCTAGATCGACACCTGATTCGTCGAGCATTTTTACTGAGTTCTTTTGTTCACTTTGTTTACTATTAGACCGCACACGCAAACACCGACACACGCAACACAGTACAAAAACAATGAAAACAAAAACACAAACAACAATTTTATTATTTTGCATAAAGGTATTTTTAAAAGCAACAGAATACTTAATAGTATTCGTAATAACTAAATAACTATTACTTACTCTGAATAAATTTTAATAATTTTAAAAATGGATCTCCAGGATCATCTTGTGTATGTGGCGGCCTATAAATGAGAAACATATATTCAAACGCTTAATTTAATTTTTAATTGGAGGCTTAAGATACTACGCCTCTCTGTCTACATTACTAATTTTCTATAATTAAAATCCTTACTATTACGGTGCTAATTTCTAATCGTGACAACTAGTGTCGTATGAGTCGCAGGTTCTGGCGAATTGTGGACAGAGTTCTCTGAAACGTGTTCTTTTTAATCATTCTTTGAAAGGCCGTAAATTATAGAAATTGTATTTGCCCATCGAATCTCCGTTCGTGTCTCTAAGGCAACACACGTTGGGGTGAGGGATTGATTCGACTTCGTACGGGCCGGTGAAGAGCGGGAAAAACTTGTAGTACAGGCCCGCAGGCTGGTCACTAAGTCGTGGCGTCCTGACAAGTACTTTGTCACCGATTTGGAAATGGTGCGGTCGCTTAATTAATTTCTCCCTCCTTTGGGCATTCCTATTCAGGTTTTCCAAAATTATCCTACACCTTTCTTCGTACCCAGGGACGGGCTGTCCAGTTAATCTGGCGAGAAGTGGGAAAGCATGTTTGGGCTTTTTCCCAAAATGGGCTTCAAAGGGGGACATGCCGGTCGAGTCATGAACTACATTGTTCAGCCATTCATTAATGTGTGTTATCAGAAGGGGCCATTCCTTGTGGTTCCGTGAAACGTACACCCTAAAGAGGCGGGATATTTCCCTCATGATTCTCTCACTGGGGTTTGATTGAGGGTGTCGAATTGATGAGAAAATTACTGATACGCCCTCGGCTTCTAGAGTCTGTGTCCATTGAGTGCTAGTGAATTGCGATGCATGGTCATTTAGTACTTTCTTGTAAGTTCCTGCAGTCCGAAAGAATTCTTGTGTCAAGCGTCTGAGGCAGTTTTGTGCGTTGGGTCTTGTAATAGGGTACAGTTGTGTAAATTTCGAAAATGCGTCAACGACGACCATTACGTGTTTGTAGCCGTATCGTGCGGTTGGTAGCGGTCCGTATAAGTCAAGGCAGGCAATTTCGTTAGGGGCGGTCGGAATAATGTGTCCCATGGGTCCGTCGTAGTGTCGGTTCGGAAATTTTGTTTTCTGACAGATTTCGCACTTGGAAACTGTCGTCCTGGTCTGTCTTACATTTACATTTATTAGAACTGCAATTGGGTATAACCCGGTGGCAGTTAATGACAGTAATTGCAAAAATTACACTTACATTAATAATAATAATACTACTAAGAATGATAATAATAATAACAATAATAATAACAATAATAATAATAATAATAAATACCGTACAATACAGTACAAGACGAAAAGCAGCATTGAAATGTGCATTGATCACGTTCACCGCACTTCACTTCACTACACTACACTACACTTTTTTTTTTGCTTTGAATTACACTGACCAGCACTTCACAGCACTACACAGCACATACTCATTTAATATCTTGTTCTAATTTGTTTCTAAAACTTCGGACACTAAGAGGAAAAGCTTTGAAAACTGCTGCAGGTAAACTGTTCCAATCTCTAATTGTTCTGTTACAAAAGGAAAACTTCCCAAGATCTGAATTTTGTTTCCTTTCTCGAATTTTGTGGGTGTGATCGCTTCGGCCGAAATAATTTGGTTTTTCTAGTCTAATCTGAATTTCCTTCCAAGCTGGTTGACCTAGGTACGATTTATAAAGAGCGCAAAGCCTCGCCTTTGTTCTTCTCGTTTCTAGAGTTTCCCATGACTTTTTTGTTGCGTTACTTCTATAGGTAAACTTATTCGCTTTTCTCTGTATTCTATCTAGATTTTTCCGGTGCGCCTTTCTGTATGGATCCCAACACGCAACTCCGTATTCCATGAGAGGGCGAACCAGCGTAAGATATGCTAATTCTTTGGCGTTTGCAGAACTTTTCTTTAGTATTCGCCATGTCCTTCCAGTAAGAAAACGTTGTTAAAATTTTTAAAATTTTGTTACCCCCAAAGTGAGCATGCCTCTGGTGCACGTGATTGATTAATCTAGTGGTAATCTGGGCTGGCATCCAGACTCGATACTCGATCGGGTGCTGCTTGGTTCTGTACATCACGAGATTGCTAGAAAGCTTAACTAGTCCCGGATCACGTTCTAATTTGGAATATAATGGGTCATTATGTTCCAAATTCCAAATAATACGTCAAATGGTCGAGTTGGTTAAGGACAAATTTCTTTGCCCGCCCGATTATAGGGTCTTCTTCCTGCAATTTTTGGAGTGCCCGTGGTTGCATTTCGGGAATAGGAGTAATCCCGAGGTCAATCGCATTGACGTAATAAACGTTTTCGTCTCTGACTTTATGATCGGACGAGTACGGGAGCCTACTTAAAAAATCCGCGATTAAATTATTCCTCCCCTCGCAGTATTGAATTTCGAAATTGAACTGTTGCAACCACAACACCCATCTCAGTAGCCTAGCGTTAGAACAGCGACAACGTTTCAAAAAAATTAACGCCTTATGGTCGGTAACAATGAAGAATTTTCTCCCAGCCAGATAGCCTAACATTTTTTTTAATGCCCAGACAACAGAAAGAGCCTCTTTCTCTGTCACGGAAAATGCCTGTTCATTAGGACGCAAGACCCTACTCGCGACAGCAATGATTTTCGGTTCCGAACTGCCCTCGTCTACTTGCGTAAGCATGCAGCCGATACCCACGTTTGAGCTGTCTGTTTGTAAATAGAACGGCCGTGTGAAGTCAGGGTGATTCATCATCACGGCATTTTTGAATGCTGCTTTAATTCTAGCGAAAATCCTGTCGTGCTCTTCGGTCCAGTGCCACTTCTCGCCTTTCCTAAGTAAGTTGCTTAAGGGAGCGGTCAGAGTGCCATAGCCCGGGATGAACCGTGATTGGTACACGCACATGCCCTTTCGATTGTTTTTGGTTTTGCGGCCGCAATACTTTATCGATCGCGTCGACCTTCCCCGGGTCAATTTGTACCCCGTCAGTGCTCACAATGTACCCTAAAAAGGAAATTTGGGAAGAGCACAGTTGTGATTTCTCAAAATTCAATCTCATGCCGTTATCCAGTAAGCATTTTAAGAGCCTTTCTAAATGGATTATGTGCTCTGCAAAATTTTGTGAAGATATTACAATATCATCGATATAAGGGGTCACGAATTGTTTAATCCCGTCGCCGAGCTTCTCATCAAGGCATCTAATGAATGCGGCCCCGCTATTCTTCAATCCGAACGGCATGCGTTTCCACACATAGGTTAAGCCGTTGTACAGGAAACCGGTGAATTTTCTATCATCGGGGTGGATGGCTATTTGCCAATACGAGCTAGAAAAATCTAAGGCCGAAAAAATTTTCGTTTTGTTAAATTTCCAAAGTATTTCGTCAATGTTTTGTGGCGCTTCGTTCTCAGGTACAGTCACTTCGTTGATGCGTCTCGCATCTAGGCAAATTCTGACTCCCCCGTCTTTCTTTCTAACTACAACAATAGGATTTAAATACGCCGTGACGCTTCTCTCTATTATCCCCTCATTAATCATTTCCCTAATAGTTTCATCGACTTGTTCCCTGAGTGATTGAGGTACAGGATAATTGCGAATTTTGAAAGGGGTATCGTCAGTGACGTTAATCCGAAAACAAAAGTCTTTCACAGGATGAGTTGGACGCGCGAACACATCCGAAAATTTAAAAAGTAACTGCTCTAGCTGGGAGCGCTCGTGGTCATTAATTAAGTCATCTTTTGCTCTCACTGGGCTTATGACCCCACTCACGTCATCCCCCCGACTCCAGGACGCACACACAGTATACTTGGTTCTATTTCGCCGTCAACGTCATCCGTAATTGCAATTTCCTTACCCCCGCCAAAACTCATAATATCTCTGGAAAAGTCAATCACCCCATCATTTTCTTTTAAGAAATCAACCCCCAAAATCAGATCGTGTTTTAAATCCTCAACAACTAGGCAAGGGACGTCAAATAAGTGCTCTTGTACCTGAAACGAGATAAGGGCCTGTTTATTAATTGGCTTACTTCGTTTATTTCCTACCCCGATAACATAACACTTAGCAGTGGGCAGTGTTGGCACGGGCACATGTTCACTTATAAGGCGAGAAAATAATTTTAACGAAATGGCACTGATTTCACTGCCTGTGTCGACCAATGCACGGACAGGAATTCTATTTAATTGAAATTCTAGAACAGGACATTTCCGGACACGCTCTTTGACTTGATTAGCCTCCCCATTGCCAAAATCGTGGAAGGCGTAATCTACAGATATCGTTTCATCGAATGGTATCTCTGCCACAATTCGTTTGGGACCCAGATACCCAGAGGACCCAAACGGTTTTAGTTTGTCGAATTTGTTCTTACGTTGTTATTGACACTAGTACTGGAGCCGTTTCTCTCTGTCGAATTTTCCGGTCTCCCCGCGGGCGGTTCTGGAGGCGGTCGCCTCTCGTTGTTCTCAATGCCGGGCCTCATCCCGTCGCGTCGCCACGGTGGCTGATAGCGTTGACCCCCATTTTGATAAGGCCTGGGATTTCTCTCACCCTCATCATCAGGAAAGTTGACCCTGGTGCGGTCGAATTGGGCCAACAATTCTTGGAACCTGTCTAGGTTCTCGCACCCTACACTATTGATTAGATTTTGTACATAAGATGGAAAGTGAGCAGTGAGCAACCAAATAATTTTTTTTGTCGCCCGCGTACGGGTCACACAATTTGATGGCCGAAATTTTGCCCATTGCATAGTCTAAGTATGACAACTTGCCACGCTTGTCCCATCTACTTTCTAAAATTTTCCTTTCAAACTCGTAACGAGTTTGTTCCCCCCAAAATCTGTCCAGGAATCTGTGTCGGAACTCCTCGTAACTGCTCGGGAACGGAGTGAGTGCTGTCAACTAGTGAGCGGCGTTCCCGCGTAGCAACTCCTGCATGAACCTGGGTTTGAGCGAGGAGGGAACCGATTTAGTTAGAGCCATATAATTTTCGGCTCGATCTAAGAAAACTTTCGGGTTTTCGTCCGGAGATCCCGAAAAACAAAGGTTTTGTGGGGGCGCCCACGAAAATGGCAAGCCTGCCTCAGCCGTGGGAGAGCTTCCTACGATTTTTTCTCTGTCCCTCTCTAAAGCCTCTTGCACTAAAATTTTGACATTCCGGTCTATTTCTTCCCTAATTTTAGATTTGTTTCCCCTCGCGTATTCCTCTTGCGCATTTCCCATAGAATTTACTTTTTCCTGTATTTGGCTAACTTCCGAGCTTAATTTCTTGTCAATCTTATTAATGTTCTCATTAAGCTCCCTTTTGACGTCGGTTACGCTCTTTTCTAGGGAGTCATCTAGGCCCTCCATTTTATTTTCGAAACCCCGTAGCCTACGGTCCATTTCGGTTTCTAATTTGTCAAAGTTGACTTTCGTTTCGGCCCTCGAGTGGCCAAGCTCTTCGGTCACTTTCGCTACATGGTTTTCGATTTCCGCGCATTTCTCCCCTACCTCGCATTTAAAAGTTTTTATGTCTTGACCGAGTTGTTTTTCGAGATGGCCTACTTTTTCCGCCTGCGAATCGAAACATTTCTGCAACTGGTCAAATCTTTCGTCGCATTTAGCTTCGTGTTCCGAAAAACGTTTAATGAATTTCTCCTCCATTTCCCTAGCATTTTCCGCGATTCGGCTAACAATGGTTTTATTAAGTTCATCCTTAGTTTCCTGAATACTCCCTTTTAATTCTCTGAAATGTTCTTCCTGTCGCGCCTCCTGAATTTTCCTACCTTCCTGTTGCTCCCTAAAATTTTTCTTATTTTCCTCCCATCGCTCCTCCTGCCTTTGCATCAATTTTAGAATTTCCGCTAAATCGGTTTTACTGTCGCCTTGCGCCGGTGGGTCACTCGAACTGTCTGAGCCTGCTAGATCGACACCTGATTCGTCGAGCATTTTTACTGAGTTCTTTTGTTCACTTTGTTTACTATTAGACCGCACACGCAAACACCGACACACGCAACACAGTACAAAAACAATGAAAACAAAAACACAAACAACAATTTTATTATTTTGCATAAAGGTATTTTTAAAAGCAACAGAATACTTAATAGTATTCGTAATAACTAAATAACTATTACTTACTCTGAATAAATTTTAATATTTTTTCAAATGGATCTCCAGGATCATCTTGTGTATGTGGCGGCCTATAAATGAGAAACATATATTCAAACGCTTAATTTAATTTTTAATTGGAGGCTTAAGATACTACGCCTCTCTGTCTACATTACTAATTTTCTATAATTAAAATCCTTACTATTACGGTGCTAATTTCTAATCGTGGCAACTAGTGTCGTATGAGTCGCAGGTTCTGGCGAATTGTGGACAGAGTTCTCTGAAACGTGTTCTTTTTAATCATTCTTTGAAAGGCCGTAAATTATAGAAATTGTATTTGCCCATCGAATCTCCGTTCGTGTCTCTAAGGCAACACACGTTGGGGTGAGGGATTGATTCGACTTCGTACGGGCCGGTGAAGAGCGGGAAAAACTTGTAGTACAGGCCCGCAGGCTGGTCACTAAGTCGTGGCGTCCTGACAAGTACTTTGTCACCGATTTGGAAATGGTGCGGTCGCTTAATTAATTTCTCCCTCCTTTGGGCATTCCTATTCAGGTTTTCCAAAATTATCCTACACCTTTCTTCGTACCCAGGGACGGGCTGTCCAGTTAATCTGGCGAGAAGTGGGAAAGCATGTTTGGGCTTTTTCCCAAAATGGGCTTCAAAGGGGGACATGCCGGTCGAGTCATGAACTACATTGTTCAGCCATTCATTAATGTGTGTTATCAGAAGGGGCCATTCCTTGTGGTTCCGTGAAACGTACACCCTAAAGAGGCGGGATATTTCCCTCATGATTCTCTCACTGGGGTTTGATTGAGGGTGTCGAATTGATGAGAAAATTACTGATACGCCCTCGGCTTCTAGAGTCTGTGTCCATTGAGTGCTAGTGAATTGCGATGCATGGTCATTTAGTACTTTCTTGTAAGTTCCTGCAGTCCGAAAGAATTCTTGTGTCAAGCGTCTGAGGCAGTTTTGTGCGTTGGGTCTTGTAATAGGGTACAGTTGTTTAAATTTCGAAAATGCGTCAACGACGACCATTACGTGTTTGTAGCCGTATCGTGCGGTTGGTAGCGGTCCGTATAAGTCAAGGCAGGCAATTTCGTTAGGGGCGGTCGGAATAATGTGTCCCATGGGTCCGTCGTAGTGTCGGTTCGGAAATTTTGTTTTCTGACAGATTTCGCACTTGGAAACTGTCGTCCTGGTCTGTCTTGCCATGTCCTTCCAGTAAGAAAACGTTGTTAAAATTTTTAAAATTTTGTTACCCCCAAAGTGAGCATGCCTCTGGTGCACGTGATTGATTAATCTAGTGGTAATCTGGGCTGGCATCCAGACTCGATACTCGATCGGGTGCTGCTTGGTTCTGTACATCACGAGATTGCTAGAAAGCTTAACTAGTCCCGGATCACGTTCTAATTTGGAATATAATGGGTCATTCTGGTCGAGTTGGTTAAGGACAAATTTCTTTGCCCGCCCGATTATAGGGTCTTCTTCCTGCAATTTTTGGAGTGCCCGTGGTTGCATTTCGGGAATAGGAGTAATCCCGAGGTCAATCGCATTGACGTAATAAACGTTTTCGTCTCTGACTTTATGATCGGACGAGTACGGGAGCCTACTTAAAAAATCCGCGATTAAATTATTCCTCCCCTCGCAGTATTGAATTTCGAAATTGAACTGTTGCAACCACAACACCCATCTCAGTAGCCTAGCGTTAGAACAGCGACAACGTTTCAAAAAAATTAACGCCTTATGGTCGGTAACAATGAAGAATTTTCTCCCAGCCAGATAGCCTAACATTTTTTTTAATGCCCAGACAACAGAAAGAGCCTCTTTCTCTGTCACGGAAAATGCCTGTTCATTAGGACGCAAGACCCTACTCGCGACAGCAATGATTTTCGGTTCCGAACTGCCCTCATCTACTTGCGTAAGCATGCAGCCGATACCCACGTTTGAGCTGTCTGTTTGTAAATAGAACGGCCGTGTGAAGTCAGGGTGATTCATCATCACGGCATTTTTGAATGCTGCTTTAATTCTAGCGAAAATCCTGTCGTGCTCTTCGGTCCAGTGCCACTTCTCGCCTTTCCTAAGTAAGTTGCTTAAGGGAGCGGTCAGAGTGCCATAGCCCGGGATGAACCGTGATTGGTACACGCACATGCCCAAGAAACCTTTCAATTGTTTTTGGTTTTGCGGCCGCAATACTTTATCGATCGCGTCGACCTTCCCCGGGTCAATTTGTACCCCGTCAGTGCTCACAATGTACCCTAAAAAGGAAATTTGGGAAGAGCACAGTTGTGATTTCTCAAAATTCAATCTCATGCCGTTATCCAGTAAGCATTTTAAGAGCCTTTCTAAATGGATTATGTGCTCTGCAAAATTTTGTGAAGATATTACAATATCATCGATATAAGGGGTCACGAATTGTTTAATCCCGTCGCCGAGCTTCTCATCAAGGCATCTAATGAATGCGGCCCCGCTATTCTTCAATCCGAACGGCATGCGTTTCCACACATAGGTTAAGCCGTTGTACAGGAAACCGGTGAATTTTCTATCATCGGGGTGGATGGCTATTTGCCAATACGAGCTAGAAAAATCTAAGGCCGAAAAAATTTTCGTTTTGTTAAATTTCCAAAGTATTTCGTCAATGTTTTGTGGCGCTTCGTTCTCAGGTACAGTCACTTCGTTGATGCGTCTCGCATCTAGGCAAATTCTGACTCCCCCGTCTTTCTTTCTAACTACAACAATAGGATTTAAATACGCCGTGACGCTTCTCTCTATTATCCCCTCATTAATCATTTCCCTAATAGTTTCATCGACTTGTTCCCTGAGTGATTGAGGTACAGGATAATTGCGAATTTTGAAAGGGGTATCGTCAGTGACGTTAATCCGAAAACAAAAGTCTTTCACAGGATGAGTTGGACGCGCGAACACATCCGAAAATTTAAAAAGTAACTGCTCTAGCTGGGAGCGCTCGTGGTCATTAATTAAGTCATCTTTTGCTCTCACTGGGCTTATGACCCCACTCACGTCATCCCCCCGACTCCAGGACGCACACACAGTATACTTGGTTCTATTTCGCCGTCAACGTCATCCGTAATTGCAATTTCCTTACCCCCGCCAAAACTCATAATATCTCTGGAAAAGTCAATCACCCCATCATTTTCTTTTAAGAAATCAACCCCCAAAATCAGATCGTGTTTTAAATCCTCAACAACTAGGCAAGGGACGTCAAATAAGTGCTCTTGTACCTGAAACGAGATAAGGGCCTGTTTATTAATTGGCTTACTTCGTTTATTTCCTACCCCGATAACATAACACTTAGCAGTGGGCAGTGTTGGCACGGGCACATGTTCACTTATAAGGCGAGAAAATAATTTTAACGAAATGGCACTGATTTCACTGCCTGTGTCGACCAATGCACGGACAGGAATTCTATTTAATTGAAATTCTAGAACAGGACATTTCCGGACACGCTCTTTGACTTGATTAGCCTCCCCATTGCCAAAATCGTGGAAGGCGTAATCTACAGATATCGTTTCATCGAATGGTATCTCTGCCACAATTCGTTTGGGACCCAGATACCCAGAGGACCCAAACGGTTTTAGTTTGTCGAATTTGTTCTTACGTTGTTATTGACACTAGTACTGGAGCCGTTTCTCTCTGTCGAATTTTCCGGTCTCCCCGCGGGCGGTTCTGGAGGCGGTCGCCTCTCGTTGTTCTCAATGCCGGGCCTCATCCCGTCGCGTCGCCACGGTGGCTGATAGCGTTGACCCCCATTTTGATAAGGCCTGGGATTTCTCTCACCCTCATCATCAGGAAAGTTGACCCTGGTGCGGTCGAATTGGGCCAACAATTCTTGGAACCTGTCTAGGTTCTCGCACCCTACACTATTGATTAGATTTTGTACATAAGATGGAAAGTGAGCAGTGAGCAACCAAATAATTTTTTTTGTCGCCCGCGTACGGGTCACACAATTTGATGGCCGAAATTTTGCCCATTGCATAGTCTAAGTATGACAACTTGCCACGCTTGTCCCATCTACTTTCTAAAATTTTCCTTTCAAACTCGTAACGAGTTTGTTCCCCCCAAAATCTGTCCAGGAATCTGTGTCGGAACTCCTCGTAACTGCTCGGGAACGGAGTGAGTGCTGTCAACTAGTGAGCGGCGTTCCCGCGTAGCAACTCCTGCATGAACCTGGGTTTGAGCGAGGAGGGAACCGATTTAGTTAGAGCCATATAATTTTCGGCTCGATCTAAGAAAACTTTCGGGTTTTCGTCCGGAGATCCCGAAAAACAAAGGTTTTGTGGGGGCGCCCACGAAAATCGCAAGCCTGCCTCAGCCGTGGGAGAGCTTCCTACGATTTTTTCTCTGTCCCTCTCTAAAGCCTCTTGCACTAAAATTTTGACATTCCGGTCTATTTCTTCCCTAATTTTAGATTTGTTTCCCCTCGCGTATTCCTCTTGCGCATTTCCCATAGAATTTACTTTTTCCTGTATTTGGCTAACTTCCGAGCTTAATTTCTTGTCAATCTTATTAATGTTCTCATTAAGCTCCCTTTTGACGTCGGTTACGCTCTTTTCTAGGGAGTCATCTAGGCCCTCCATTTTATTTTCGAAACCCCGTAGCCTACGGTCCATTTCGGTTTCTAATTTGTCAAAGTTGACTTTCGTTTCGGCCCTCGAGTGGCCAAGCTCTTCGGTCACTTTCGCTACATGGTTTTCGATTTCCGCGCATTTCTCCCCTACCTCGCATTTAAAAGTTTTTATGTCTTGACCGAGTTGTTTTTCGAGATGGCCTACTTTTTCCGCCTGCGAATCGAAACATTTCTGCAACTGGTCAAATCTTTCGTCGCATTTAGCTTCGTGTTCCGAAAAACGTTTAATGAATTTCTCCTCCATTTCCCTAGCATTTTCCGCGATTCGGCTAACAATGGTTTTATTAAGTTCATCCTTAGTTTCCTGAATACTCCCTTTTAATTCTCTGAAATGTTCTTCCTGTCGCGCCTCCTGAATTTTCCTACCTTCCTGTTGCTCCCTAAAATTTTTCTTATTTTCCTCCCATCGCTCCTCCTGCCTTTGCATCAATTTTAGAATTTCCGCTAAATCGGTTTTACTGTCGCCTTGCGCCGGTGGGTCACTCGAACTGTCTGAGCCTGCTAGATCGACACCTGATTCGTCGAGCATTTTTACTGAGTTCTTTTGTTCACTTTGTTTACTATTAGACCGCACACGCAAACACCGACACACGCAACACAGTACAAAAACAATGAAAACAAAAACACAAACAACAATTTTATTATTTTGCATAAAGGTATTTTTAAAAGCAACAGAATACTTAATAGTATTCGTAATAACTAAATAACTATTACTTACTCTGAATAAATTTTAATAATTTTAAAAATGGATCTCCAGGATCATCTTGTGTATGTGGCGGCCTATAAATGAGAAACATATATTCAAACGCTTAATTTAATTTTTAATTGGAGGCTTAAGATACTACGCCTCTCTGTCTACATTACTAATTTTCTATAATTAAAATCCTTACTATTACGGTGCTAATTTCTAATCGTGACAACTAGTGTCGTATGAGTCGCAGGTTCTGGCGAATTGTGGACAGAGTTCTCTGAAACGTGTTCTTTTTAATCATTCTTTGAAAGGCCGTAAATTATAGAAATTGTATTTGCCCATCGAATCTCCGTTCGTGTCTCTAAGGCAACACACGTTGGGGTGAGGGATTGATTCGACTTCGTACGGGCCGGTGAAGAGCGGGAAAAACTTGTAGTACAGGCCCGCAGGCTGGTCACTAAGTCGTGGCGTCCTGACAAGTACTTTGTCACCGATTTGGAAATGGTGCGGTCGCTTAATTAATTTCTCCCTCCTTTGGGCATTCCTATTCAGGTTTTCCAAAATTATCCTACACCTTTCTTCGTACCCAGGGACGGGCTGTCCAGTTAATCTGGCGAGAAGTGGGAAAGCATGTTTGGGCTTTTTCCCAAAATGGGCTTCAAAGGGGGACATGCCGGTCGAGTCATGAACTACATTGTTCAGCCATTCATTAATGTGTGTTATCAGAAGGGGCCATTCCTTGTGGTTCCGTGAAACGTACACCCTAAAGAGGCGGGATATTTCCCTCATGATTCTCTCACTGGGGTTTGATTGAGGGTGTCGAATTGATGAGAAAATTACTGATACGCCCTCGGCTTCTAGAGTCTGTGTCCATTGAGTGCTAGTGAATTGCGATGCATGGTCATTTAGTACTTTCTTGTAAGTTCCTGCAGTCCGAAAGAATTCTTGTGTCAAGCGTCTGAGGCAGTTTTGTGCGTTGGGTCTTGTAATAGGGTACAGTTGTGTAAATTTCGAAAATGCGTCAACGACGACCATTACGTGTTTGTAGCCGTATCGTGCGGTTGGTAGCGGTCCGTATAAGTCAAGGCAGGCAATTTCGTTAGGGGCGGTCGGAATAATGTGTCCCATGGGTCCGTCGTAGTGTCGGTTCGGAAATTTTGTTTTCTGACAGATTTCGCACTTGGAAACTGTCGTCCTGGTCTGTCTTACATTTACATTTATTAGAACTGCAATTGGGTATAACCCGGTGGCAGTTAATGACAGTAATTGCAAAAATTACACTTACATTAATAATAATAATAATACTAAGAATGATAATAATAATAACAATAATAATAACAATAATAATAATAATAATAATAAATACCGTACAATACAGTACAAGACGAAAAGCAGCATTGAAATGTGCATTGATCACGTTCACCGCACTTCACTTCACTACACTACACTACACTTTTTTTTTTGCTTTGAATTACACTGACCAGCACTTCACAGCACTACACAGCACATACTCATTTAATATCTTGTTCTAATTTGTTTCTAAAACTTCGGACACTAAGAGGAAAAGCTTTGAAAACTGCTGCAGGTAAACTGTTCCAATCTCTAATTGTTCTGTTACAAAAGGAAAACTTCCCAAGATCTGAATTTTGTTTCCTTTCTCGAATTTTGTGGGTGTGATCGCTTCGGCCGAAATAATTTGGTTTTTCTAGTCTAATCTGAATTTCCTTCCAAGCTGGTTGACCTAGGTACGATTTATAAAGAGCGCAAAGCCTCGCCTTTGTTCTTCTCGTTTCTAGAGTTTCCCATGACTTTTTTGTTGCGTTACTTCTATAGGTAAACTTATTCGCTTTTCTCTGTATTCTATCTAGATTTTTCCGGTGCGCCTTTCTGTATGGATCCCAACACGCAACTCCGTATTCCATGAGAGGGCGAACCAGCGTAAGATATGCTAATTCTTTGGCGTTTGCAGAACTTTTCTTTAGTATTCGCCATGTCCTTCCAGTAAGAAAACGTTGTTAAAATTTTTAAAATTTTGTTACCCCCAAAGTGAGCATGCCTCTGGTGCACGTGATTGATTAATCTAGTGGTAATCTGGGCTGGCATCCAGACTCGATACTCGATCGGGTGCTGCTTGGTTCTGTACATCACGAGATTGCTAGAAAGCTTAACTAGTCCCGGATCACGTTCTAATTTGGAATATAATGGGTCATTCTGGTCGAGTTGGTTAAGGACAAATTTCTTTGCCCGCCCGATTATAGGGTCTTCTTCCTGCAATTTTTGGAGTGCCCGTGGTTGCATTTCGGGAATAGGAGTAATCCCGAGGTCAATCGCATTGACGTAATAAACGTTTTCGTCTCTGACTTTATGATCGGACGAGTACGGGAGCCTACTTAAAAAATCCGCGATTAAATTATTCCTCCCCTCGCAGTATTGAATTTCGAAATTGAACTGTTGCAACCACAACACCCATCTCAGTAGCCTAGCGTTAGAACAGCGACAACGTTTCAAAAAAATTAACGCCTTATGGTCGGTAACAATGAAGAATTTTCTCCCAGCCAGATAGCCTAACATTTTTTTTAATGCCCAGACAACAGAAAGAGCCTCTTTCTCTGTCACGGAAAATGCCTGTTCATTAGGACGCAAGACCCTACTCGCGACAGCAATGATTTTCGGTTCCGAACTGCCCTCATCTACTTGCGTAAGCATGCAGCCGATACCCACGTTTGAGCTGTCTGTTTGTAAATAGAACGGCCGTGTGAAGTCAGGGTGATTCATCATCACGGCATTTTTGAATGCTGCTTTAATTCTAGCGAAAATCCTGTCGTGCTCTTCGGTCCAGTGCCACTTCTCGCCTTTCCTAAGTAAGTTGCTTAAGGGAGCGGTCAGAGTGCCATAGCCCGGGATGAACCGTGATTGGTACACGCACATGCCCAAGAAACCTTTCAATTGTTTTTGGTTTTGCGGCCGCAATACTTTATCGATCGCGTCGACCTTCCCCGGGTCAATTTGTACCCCGTCAGTGCTCACAATGTACCCTAAAAAGGAAATTTGGGAAGAGCACAGTTGTGATTTCTCAAAATTCAATCTCATGCCGTTATCCAGTAAGCATTTTAAGAGCCTTTCTAAATGGATTATGTGCTCTGCAAAATTTTGTGAAGATATTACAATATCATCGATATAAGGGGTCACGAATTGTTTAATCCCGTCGCCGAGCTTCTCATCAAGGCATCTAATGAATGCGGCCCCGCTATTCTTCAATCCGAACGGCATGCGTTTCCACACATAGGTTAAGCCGTTGTACAGGAAACCGGTGAATTTTCTATCATCGGGGTGGATGGCTATTTGCCAATACGAGCTAGAAAAATCTAAGGCCGAAAAAATTTTCGTTTTGTTAAATTTCCAAAGTATTTCGTCAATGTTTTGTGGCGCTTCGTTCTCAGGTACAGTCACTTCGTTGATGCGTCTCGCATCTAGGCAAATTCTGACTCCCCCGTCTTTCTTTCTAACTACAACAATAGGATTTAAATACGCCGTGACGCTTCTCTCTATTATCCCCTCATTAATCATTTCCCTAATAGTTTCATCGACTTGTTCCCTGAGTGATTGAGGTACAGGATAATTGCGAATTTTGAAAGGGGTATCGTCAGTGACGTTAATCCGAAAACAAAAGTCTTTCACAGGATGAGTTGGACGCGCGAACACATCCGAAAATTTAAAAAGTAACTGCTCTAGCTGGGAGCGCTCGTGGTCATTAATTAAGTCATCTTTTGCTCTCACTGGGCTTATGACCCCACTCACGTCATCCCCCCGACTCCAGGACGCACACACAGTATACTTGGTTCTATTTCGCCGTCAACGTCATCCGTAATTGCAATTTCCTTACCCCCGCCAAAACTCATAATATCTCTGGAAAAGTCAATCACCCCATCATTTTCTTTTAAGAAATCAACCCCCAAAATCAGATCGTGTTTTAAATCCTCAACAACTAGGCAAGGGACGTCAAATAAGTGCTCTTGTACCTGAAACGAGATAAGGGCCTGTTTATTAATTGGCTTACTTCGTTTATTTCCTACCCCGATAACATAACACTTAGCAGTGGGCAGTGTTGGCACGGGCACATGTTCACTTATAAGGCGAGAAAATAATTTTAACGAAATGGCACTGATTTCACTGCCTGTGTCGACCAATGCACGGACAGGAATTCTATTTAATTGAAATTCTAGAACAGGACATTTCCGGACACGCTCTTTGACTTGATTAGCCTCCCCATTGCCAAAATCGTGGAAGGCGTAATCTACAGATATCGTTTCATCGAATGGTATCTCTGCCACAATTCGTTTGGGACCCAGATACCCAGAGGACCCAAACGGTTTTAGTTTGTCGAATTTGTTCTTACGTTGTTATTGACACTAGTACTGGAGCCGTTTCTCTCTGTCGAATTTTCCGGTCTCCCCGCGGGCGGTTCTGGAGGCGGTCGCCTCTCGTTGTTCTCAATGCCGGGCCTCATCCCGTCGCGTCGCCACGGTGGCTGATAGCGTTGACCCCCATTTTGATAAGGCCTGGGATTTCTCTCACCCTCATCATCAGGAAAGTTGACCCTGGTGCGGTCGAATTGGGCCAACAATTCTTGGAACCTGTCTAGGTTCTCGCACCCTACACTATTGATTAGATTTTGTACATAAGATGGAAAGTGAGCAGTGAGCAACCAAATAATTTTTTTTGTCGCCCGCGTACGGGTCACACAATTTGATGGCCGAAATTTTGCCCATTGCATAGTCTAAGTATGACAACTTGCCACGCTTGTCCCATCTACTTTCTAAAATTTTCCTTTCAAACTCGTAACGAGTTTGTTCCCCCCAAAATCTGTCCAGGAATCTGTGTCGGAACTCCTCGTAACTGCTCGGGAACGGAGTGAGTGCTGTCAACTAGTGAGCGGCGTTCCCGCGTAGCAACTCCTGCATGAACCTGGGTTTGAGCGAGGAGGGAACCGATTTAGTTAGAGCCATATAATTTTCGGCTCGATCTAAGAAAACTTTCGGGTTTTCGTCCGGAGATCCCGAAAAACAAAGGTTTTGTGGGGGCGCCCACGAAAATCGCAAGCCTGCCTCAGCCGTGGGAGAGCTTCCTACGATTTTTTCTCTGTCCCTCTCTAAAGCCTCTTGCACTAAAATTTTGACATTCCGGTCTATTTCTTCCCTAATTTTAGATTTGTTTCCCCTCGCGTATTCCTCTTGCGCATTTCCCATAGAATTTACTTTTTCCTGTATTTGGCTAACTTCCGAGCTTAATTTCTTGTCAATCTTATTAATGTTCTCATTAAGCTCCCTTTTGACGTCGGTTACGCTCTTTTCTAGGGAGTCATCTAGGCCCTCCATTTTATTTTCGAAACCCCGTAGCCTACGGTCCATTTCGGTTTCTAGTTTGTCAAAGTTGACTTTCGTTTCGGCCCTCGAGTGGCCAAGCTCTTCGGTCACTTTCGCTACATGGTTTTCGATTTCCGCGCATTTCTCCCCTACCTCGCATTTAAAAGTTTTTATGTCTTGACCGAGTTGTTTTTCGAGATGGCCTACTTTTTCCGCCTGCGAATCGAAACATTTCTGCAACTGGTCAAATCTTTCGTCGCATTTAGCTTCGTGTTCCGAAAAACGTTTAATGAATTTCTCCTCCATTTCCCTAGCATTTTCCGCGATTCGGCTAACAATGGTTTTATTAAGTTCATCCTTAGTTTCCTGAATACTCCCTTTTAATTCTCTGAAATGTTCTTCCTGTCGCGCCTCCTGAATTTTCCTACCTTCCTGTTGCTCCCTAAAATTTTTCTTATTTTCCTCCCATCGCTCCTCCTGCCTTTGCATCAATTTTAGAATTTCCGCTAAATCGGTTTTACTGTCGCCTTGCGCCGGTGGGTCACTCGAACTGTCTGAGCCTGCTAGATCGACACCTGATTCGTCGAGCATTTTTACTGAGTTCTTTTGTTCACTTTGTTTACTATTAGACCGCACACGCAAACACCGACACACGCAACACAGTACAAAAACAATGAAAACAAAAACACAAACAACAATTTTATTATTTTGCATAAAGGTATTTTTAAAAGCAACAGAATACTTAATAGTATTCGTAATAACTAAATAACTATTACTTACTCTGAATAAATTTTAATAATTTTAAAAATGGATCTCCAGGATCATCTTGTGTATGTGGCGGCCTATAAATGAGAAACATATATTCAAACGCTTAATTTAATTTTTAATTGGAGGCTTAAGATACTACGCCTCTCTGTCTACATTACTAATTTTCTATAATTAAAATCCTTACTATTACGGTGCTAATTTCTAATCGTGACAACTAGTGTCGTATGAGTCGCAGGTTCTGGCGAATTGTGGACAGAGTTCTCTGAAACGTGTTCTTTTTAATCATTCTTTGAAAGGCCGTAAATTATAGAAATTGTATTTGCCCATCGAATCTCCGTTCGTGTCTCTAAGGCAACACACGTTGGGGTGAGGGATTGATTCGACTTCGTACGGGCCGGTGAAGAGCGGGAAAAACTTGTAGTACAGGCCCGCAGGCTGGTCACTAAGTCGTGGCGTCCTGACAAGTACTTTGTCACCGATTTGGAAATGGTGCGGTCGCTTAATTAATTTCTCCCTCCTTTGGGCATTCCTATTCAGGTTTTCCAAAATTATCCTACACCTTTCTTCGTACCCAGGGACGGGCTGTCCAGTTAATCTGGCGAGAAGTGGGAAAGCATGTTTGGGCTTTTTCCCAAAATGGGCTTCAAAGGGGGACATGCCGGTCGAGTCATGAACTACATTGTTCAGCCATTCATTAATGTGTGTTATCAGAAGGGGCCATTCCTTGTGGTTCCGTGAAACGTACACCCTAAAGAGGCGGGATATTTCCCTCATGATTCTCTCACTGGGGTTTGATTGAGGGTGTCGAATTGATGAGAAAATTACTGATACGCCCTCGGCTTCTAGAGTCTGTGTCCATTGAGTGCTAGTGAATTGCGATGCATGGTCATTTAGTACTTTCTTGTAAGTTCCTGCAGTCCGAAAGAATTCTTGTGTCAAGCGTCTGAGGCAGTTTTGTGCGTTGGGTCTTGTAATAGGGTACAGTTGTTTAAATTTCGAAAATGCGTCAACGACGACCATTACGTGTTTGTAGCCGTATCGTGCGGTTGGTAGCGGTCCGTATAAGTCAAGGCAGGCAATTTCGTTAGGGGCGGTCGGAATAATGTGTCCCATGGGTCCGTCGTAGTGTCGGTTCGGAAATTTTGTTTTCTGACAGATTTCGCACTTGGAAACTGTCGTCCTGGTCTGTCTTGCCATGTCCTTCCAGTAAGAAAACGTTGTTAAAATTTTTAAAATTTTGTTACCCCCAAAGTGAGCATGCCTCTGGTGCACGTGATTGATTAATCTAGTGGTAATCTGGGCTGGCATCCAGACTCGATACTCGATCGGGTGCTGCTTGGTTCTGTACATCACGAGATTGCTAGAAAGCTTAACTAGTCCCGGATCACGTTCTAATTTGGAATATAATGGGTCATTCTGGTCGAGTTGGTTAAGGACAAATTTCTTTGCCCGCCCGATTATAGGGTCTTCTTCCTGCAATTTTTGGAGTGCCCGTGGTTGCATTTCGGGAATAGGAGTAATCCCGAGGTCAATCGCATTGACGTAATAAACGTTTTCGTCTCTGACTTTATGATCGGACGAGTACGGGAGCCTACTTAAAAAATCCGCGATTAAATTATTCCTCCCCTCGCAGTATTGAATTTCGAAATTGAACTGTTGCAACCACAACACCCATCTCAGTAGCCTAGCGTTAGAACAGCGACAACGTTTCAAAAAAATTAACGCCTTATGGTCGGTAACAATGAAGAATTTTCTCCCAGCCAGATAGCCTAACATTTTTTTTAATGCCCAGACAACAGAAAGAGCCTCTTTCTCTGTCACGGAAAATGCCTGTTCATTAGGACGCAAGACCCTACTCGCGACAGCAATGATTTTCGGTTCCGAACTGCCCTCATCTACTTGCGTAAGCATGCAGCCGATACCCACGTTTGAGCTGTCTGTTTGTAAATAGAACGGCCGTGTGAAGTCAGGGTGATTCATCATCACGGCATTTTTGAATGCTGCTTTAATTCTAGCGAAAATCCTGTCGTGCTCTTCGGTCCAGTGCCACTTCTCGCCTTTCCTAAGTAAGTTGCTTAAGGGAGCGGTCAGAGTGCCATAGCCCGGGATGAACCGTGATTGGTACACGCACATGCCCAAGAAACCTTTCCATTGTTTTTGGTTTTGCGGCCGCAATACTTTATCGATCGCGTCGACCTTCCCCGGGTCAATTTGTACCCCGTCAGTGCTCACAATGTACCCTAAAAAGGAAATTTGGGAAGAGCACAGTTGTGATTTCTCAAAATTCAATCTCATGCCGTTATCCAGTAAGCATTTTAAGAGCCTTTCTAAATGGATTATGTGCTCTGCAAAATTTTGTGAAGATATTACAATATCATCGATATAAGGGGTCACGAATTGTTTAATCCCGTCGCCGAGCTTCTCATCAAGGCATCTAATGAATGCGGCCCCGCTATTCTTCAATCCGAACGGCATGCGTTTCCACACATAGGTTAAGCCGTTGTACAGGAAACCGGTGAATTTTCTATCATCGGGGTGGATGGCTATTTGCCAATACGAGCTAGAAAAATCTAAGGCCGAAAAAATTTTCGTTTTGTTAAATTTCCAAAGTATTTCGTCAATGTTTTGTGGCGCTTCGTTCTCAGGTACAGTCACTTCGTTGATGCGTCTCGCATCTAGGCAAATTCTGACTCCCCCGTCTTTCTTTCTAACTACAACAATAGGATTTAAATACGCCGTGACGCTTCTCTCTATTATCCCCTCATTAATCATTTCCCTAATAGTTTCATCGACTTGTTCCCTGAGTGATTGAGGTACAGGATAATTGCGAATTTTGAAAGGGGTATCGTCAGTGACGTTAATCCGAAAACAAAAGTCTTTCACAGGATGAGTTGGACGCGCGAACACATCCGAAAATTTAAAAAGTAACTGCTCTAGCTGGGAGCGCTCGTGGTCATTAATTAAGTCATCTTTTGCTCTCACTGGGCTTATGACCCCACTCACGTCATCCCCCCGACTCCAGGACGCACACACAGTATACTTGGTTCTATTTCGCCGTCAACGTCATCCGTAATTGCAATTTCCTTACCCCCGCCAAAACTCATATCTCTGGAAAAGTCAATCACCCCATCATTTTCTTTTAAGAAATCAACCCCCAAAATCAGATCGTGTTTTAAATCCTCAACAACTAGGCAAGGGACGTCAAATAAGTGCTCTTGTACCTGAAACGAGATAAGGGCCTGTTTATTAATTGGCTTACTTCGTTTATTTCCTACCCCGATAACATAACACTTAGCAGTGGGCAGTGTTGGCACGGGCACATGTTCACTTATAAGGCGAGAAAATAATTTTAACGAAATGGCACTGATTTCACTGCCTGTGTCGACCAATGCACGGACAGGAATTCTATTTAATTGAAATTCTAGAACAGGACATTTCCGGACACGCTCTTTGACTTGATTAGCCTCCCCATTGCCAAAATCGTGGAAGGCGTAATCTACAGATATCGTTTCATCGAATGGTATCTCTGCCACAATTCGTTTGGGACCCAGATACCCAGAGGACCCAAACGGTTTTAGTTTGTCGAATTTGTTCTTACGTTGTTATTGACACTAGTACTGGAGCCGTTTCTCTCTGTCGAATTTTCCGGTCTCCCCGCGGGCGGTTCTGGAGGCGGTCGCCTCTCGTTGTTCTCAATGCCGGGCCTCATCCCGTCGCGTCGCCACGGTGGCTGATAGCGTTGACCCCCATTTTGATAAGGCCTGGGATTTCTCTCACCCTCATCATCAGGAAAGTTGACCCTGGTGCGGTCGAATTGGGCCAACAATTCTTGGAACCTGTCTAGGTTCTCGCACCCTACACTATTGATTAGATTTTGTACATAAGATGGAAAGTGAGCAGTGAGCAACCAAATAATTTTTTTTGTCGCCCGCGTACGGGTCACACAATTTGATGGCCGAAATTTTGCCCATTGCATAGTCTAAGTATGACAACTTGCCACGCTTGTCCCATCTACTTTCTAAAATTTTCCTTTCAAACTCGTAACGAGTTTGTTCCCCCCAAAATCTGTCCAGGAATCTGTGTCGGAACTCCTCGTAACTGCTCGGGAACGGAGTGAGTGCTGTCAACTAGTGAGCGGCGTTCCCGCGTAGCAACTCCTGCATGAACCTGGGTTTGAGCGAGGAGGGAACCGATTTAGTTAGAGCCATATAATTTTCGGCTCGATCTAAGAAAACTTTCGGGTTTTCGTCCGGAGATCCCGAAAAACAAAGGTTTTGTGGGGGCGCCCACGAAAATCGCAAGCCTGCCTCAGCCGTGGGAGAGCTTCCTACGATTTTTTCTCTGTCCCTCTCTAAAGCCTCTTGCACTAAAATTTTGACATTCCGGTCTATTTCTTCCCTAATTTTAGATTTGTTTCCCCTCGCGTATTCCTCTTGCGCATTTCCCATAGAATTTACTTTTTCCTGTATTTGGCTAACTTCCGAGCTTAATTTCTTGTCAATCTTATTAATGTTCTCATTAAGCTCCCTTTTGACGTCGGTTACGCTCTTTTCTAGGGAGTCATCTAGGCCCTCCATTTTATTTTCGAAACCCCGTAGCCTACGGTCCATTTCGGTTTCTAGTTTGTCAAAGTTGACTTTCGTTTCGGCCCTCGAGTGGCCAAGCTCTTCGGTCACTTTCGCTACATGGTTTTCGATTTCCGCGCATTTCTCCCCTACCTCACATTTAAAAGTTTTTATGTCTTGACCGAGTTGTTTTTCGAGATGGCCTACTTTTTCCGCCTGCGAATCGAAACATTTCTGCAACTGGTCAAATCTTTCGTCGCATTTAGCTTCGTGTTCCGAAAAACGTTTAATGAATTTCTCCTCCATTTCCCTAGCATTTTCCGCGATTCGGCTAACAATGGTTTTATTAAGTTCATCCTTAGTTTCCTGAATACTCCCTTTTAATTCTCTGAAATGTTCTTCCTGTCGCGCCTCCTGCCTTTGCATCAATTTTAGAATTTCCGCTAAATCGGTTTTACTGTCGCCTTGCGCCGGTGGGTCACTCGAACTGTGTGAGCCTGCTAGATCGACACCTGATTCGTCGAGCATTTTTACTGAGTTCTTTTGTTCACTTTGTTTACTATTAGACCGCACACGCAAACACCGACACACGCAACACAGTACAAAAACAATGAAAACAAAAACACAAACAACAATTTTATTATTTTGCATAAAGGTATTTTTAAAAGCAACAGAATACTTAATAGTATTCGTAAGAACTAAATAACTAATACTTACTCTGAATAAATTTTAATAGTTTTTGAAATGGATCTTCAGGCTTGTCAAATTACTGATAGAATACGGTGCTTGTTATGATAATTACAAATCATTAATGCATGTGTAACACTACCGGTATTCTCTAAGTAGAAAATACGCGGTTAGCGGCGCCGGTTCTAGCTCAGTCGTTGATGATGGAAGGAATTGTCTGACAGATACAATGACAGTACGAAACAAACACTGTGATCACTGGTAAAAAAAATACTTTATTCCTGGGCAACAAAAATTTAGATGCCCCAGGGAAGTTACACTCTTAAACCAAATAAAGAAAGAATAGTGGGAAAATTAGATGAAGATAAACGAAGATGGAAAGTTAGTAATAGGAGTTAAGCTTAAAAAACTAAGAAGAATTATAACTAACAATTACAATTGGTGGCAATTCAATGTGTCATAGCGTGACACCGCATTACAAAAAAAAATTACAAAAAACGGGCGGTGACCCTGAGCGACATTGCCTGGGAAAAGATTCTGTTGTGTGGCCGGGACGGACCCCGGCGCGGAGAGCAGGGAGGCGACAACGACCTTCAAGAGGCGCAGCCGGGCGGTGTCCTTACGCGCTATCAGGCGCGCACGTCAGCTGGTCGGCCGCCTGGTTATGTCACCATAGGGGGCGACGGCCGGGCGGCGTTTAACGGAGTCTTGTCGAATCTGGCAGGACTGGCAGAACTCGGAGTAGTCGGGCGATCAGGATTCGCTCTCACTTTCGATAGCGTCAGCGGCGTCAAGCAGCGATGTCTGGCAGATCTTGGAGGCGATCATCGGGAGTTTCCCCCGATTTCAGGAGCGGAGAAATCAGCCAAGCGTCTCTTCGATTCTCATGATACAACTTCGGAAAGTCTAGCGACGAATAATTCCCACCCCAGAGAAGTATTTTTCTCTACCCAATTATAAACGTCACAGAGGTGTACTTGCCTCTCCCCGACGAATAATTCCCACCCCAGAGAAGTATTTTTCTCAACTGTTGTCAGCTAGTAGCTCTAGCCCCTTCCGAGATCTTTCTAAGTCTTTCAGAGACAAACTGGCCTCTCCCCGACGAATAGTTTTCCCCCAGAGAAGATTCTCTCCCGACTGCTCCCCATCTTCTGCCGTCTGGCCCCGTCTGATGCCCCAGCTCTTCTGAAATTCTCTCCGTCGAAATTGTAACAAGTCAACTTTTGCCCCCTCCCAAATTTTCTCGTATGCTCCAGCTCCTTAGACAAGTCATGTCGCTATTGGCCCGATGTACTGACGCAGTACATTAATTTCAACCAATAACGACGAGAAAAGCATTGGAGACTTCCACTCTTTGTGCCTGGGCGCATACAGTGCGTCCTTGTTCCTTCTAAAACATCGTGCGTGCCCGCGTAAGTGTTGTCCGGTGAAGGAATTATGGATCTGGGTTTCCCCGAAACGAACGGGCGGTCTAGAAATTTACCAGATGTGCGTTTCTGAGTGCTACTCAATTAAGTTCTTGACACTGGCCCAAATAAAGATTTCTGTAATGGGCGAGGCGCAAGGGACGGTCATTAACGCGCTGGGTGGGCGTCTGACGCTGTTTGTTTATTCTTCCAGTATGACTCAGGGCGGCCGAGTCTGTTTCATTTAATTGGTATGCGGAAATCGGTATCGCTACACATGCGAGGCAAAAACCTCTTGTTATAGCTGCCCGAAATGGGAATCTGGAGCTTGTCAAACTTCTTTTGCATTGCCGGATTGCTGAAATAACAACTCCATCTTTATTAAGGAAGTATCAGGTTTTCTCAAGTTTGAAAGATCTACTTTATGCTCTCTACAATCAACTAGGAAAAGTACCATTGTATTTAGTTTATAGAGATCTGGGTATCTCATGCCCAGATTCAATTGGTAGGTTTAATGCCCTACATTTTGCTGCTTATACACGCATATATATATATATATATATATATATATATATATATATATATATATATATAATTGTAATATCAGCGATCAAATCGCCTAAACTAGCCCGACTAGGGACCAGCCAGATGTAATACCAACGGGGAGGGCGCCAGGTTCAGCTCCTGAAATGTAACTGAATGGAAGAGTTGGGAGGTCAAGAATGAGCAATTGAGTCATTTGTGACAAACAACTGTTTATTCCTGGCACCAAAAAGCTGCCAGGGAAATTACAATGTCGCAATGGGCGACGCAAGTTTTTCACTAAAACTACTCTGTGACTTAATTACAAGTGGTTAATTCTGCTGGGCCTGAGCGCGGCCACTTGCAGTTTTTCGCTGTTACAATTGTTCAGTGAGACGGCTTCGTCTCATAGTTTTCACCAATGGCTGCTGGTCTTCGCGGGCGGGCCGGGGTGGCGGCCTCGGAACAAAGGCGGCGGCTGTCCCAGGGCGCTGAACTTCAGCGGCGCGTCTCCTTCTCTGCAGGTCGCCGAATCGAACAAGCTCAGAGGGGCGAGTGTCCACGGGCGCTGACGTAACGGAGAGGCCTGTCACTGGGCTCGTGACGGTAGACGGCAAGGCTGGCGGGCTGATGCGGGACCGGCGCGGGGTCCGTAAATGCGTCGTCGTCTTTAATTGACACCCGGCCAATCCTTTCTTTGGGGTTTGCACCCCCCGGTCGCGCGGCTGGAGAAAGGACGCGGGGGCGCGCTCTGTCCCAGGAGAGGGCCGGCGAACGGCCCCGAAAACTAGAATGGGCTTCGGCCTGGGCCATTATGTCTTTTTATGAGGTGGCAATAAACATTCCGCCTCTGAAGACAGGCTGAGTGCGTTTGGGGCTGGCCCGATGCGGAACTAAAGGAACCTTTGCTGCGCGGGCGGCGCCTCTTGACCCACTTCTGTGCCGCGGCGCGAGCTATTTCCAGCTGTAGGAATTATTGGTTATTGGCGATGCCATAATAAAATTATATTTAATTAATCGGTGACGCCAGAATATATATATATATATATATATATATATATATATATATATATATATATATATATGCGTGTGTGTGTATGTATATATATTTGAATTATTGAATCAAACAGCTTTCATCACAATATACTTGTAAGGAAAATTCAATCTATTTGCATTTTGTGATAATCCATGTCTCCAGTTTGTCCAATAGTTAAAATAAAAGTTAATATGAATGAAGTTAATAGTTAAAATTTAAAATTAGTTAAAAGTTAAAATTTAAAATTAGTTCATTTTAACTTTTAAATTTTAACTTTTATCATGTTTTCTTCGCATGTGTCTGGCAAAATTGCTTTCATCAGAGAAGTTTTTTTGGCACACGGAGCATTCATGGTATAATCCAGTGTGGATCCTCATATGCCTGACAAAATTGCTTTTTCGAGCGAAGCTCTTTCGGCACTCTGAGCATTCATGATTTCGCTCACCTCTGTGGGTCATCATGTCAGGTCATTCGCTCACCTCTGTTGGTCATATATGAAAGCTGTTTGATTCAATAATTCAAATATATATACATACACACACACGCATGCATATATATATATATATATATATAATATATATATATATAATATATATATATATATATATATATATATATATATAATATATATATATATGCGTGTGTGTGTGTGTGTGTAGCGGTAGGCCCTGGGATCGGATACAAGAGGTATCAAATATTTGCATTTTGGGACAATCTACTTTTACAATGATTATTTGGTGTATTAGTAGTTTTACAGTAATGACAAAAAATATTTCTAAAGACAAAGTACATCTGATCCAACGTGCAAGTCGTTGATGTTGACATAAAATTATTTATGCCAATTCTACCACAAAAAGATGTTTTGGTTTGTAAATTGAAAAGTTGGAGATAAATGCATTAACACGGATGCGTGTGAACGCCAAGCGTGGTTTCAATAATATAATGTGTGAGCAATTCATAGTAATGTAATGATATGTGTGCAATACCTGTTATTCTTCTGAACCTGTGTTGTATTGCTCCATAATATTATGTAAAATGGTTTTCAGAATACATTTTAAGAATACAATAAACAAACTTTAGTTTTTTATAATTGCCAACCGATTCTTCCCAACCCCAATTATTTTGTTATTTTTAAATAGGCACAGAGTGCAGTGTTGTGGATTTAACTCGTGTACCTTATTGTAGATGATGCCACGCAAGTTTCCCCTCCTAAATTATATTTCTCCCAAAGAGTATATATCAGAGACGGCACTCAATGTTAAAAGGAAAAGCCTTATTTGCCCAACTTCCGGTGCCGCCACATTGTTCTGTATAATTTCTATTGGGTAAACGGACAACCAATAGCGAAGAAGTAACCGGTAAATTTGAAATAAACCAGCGACGCGGGAACTTTAAAATTTCACTCCCATATTTCCACGCCTTAATTCATTAAAAAATTCACAATACTAATTATAAGGACTTAGGGAAGAAAAAAAGTCAAATTAGGGTAGTAAAATCTAGTATTTATTGACCATATTGATATTATACAATTTTGTAATTTCATTAGTAATAAGAATTTTGAATTACAGAAATAAACAAGTACACCTGCACAATTGCTACTTTAGTATTTGCTTGTAGATGTGCCAAATTAATACTATGGAATACTACATTATTACAAGCATTATGAATAAACAATAAGAACAGAATTAAAAAGAAACAAATGAAAATACTACCGCACATTTGCCCAGGTAAAAGAAATAGTTATGATACAAGGGGTAAAAGTGCCATTTTATTTTGCGAATTACTTAAGCCATTAAGAACACGAATTACATAATTATGTACTGTTACATTAAGATCAATATTATCTGATTAGGTCACATGAACGTATTTTGTTTTCTTTGTTGCTTTCAAAGTTTTATCAGAACATTTGAGCATTGTCCCACTTTCAGCAGTAGTGCAAAAAATTGAGCTTTTAGCATGCTCTGCATGCCTTGAAAGAACCACCTTTACTAGTTGCAACCTAAAAATGTTTTTCATTAGTCAATAAATATTTGACAAAATTATTTTATTTATCCATGCTAACCTCACACATGCACAGTTCAGAGCCTGGCTTTTTTAAAATGGGATCCACTGTGAAAGTACATTCACTTTTAAAACAATGATTTACAAATAGTGGAATTCCATCAATGCTTATGCACTACAATTTAATTCTGAAAATGGATTGTCAAAGTGCAAATATTTGATTGCACCACGAGCCAACCTGGGACCTTCTGATAACTGGGCAGATGTCCTAATAACTGAGCTATAGAATCAAGCATTGCATTCATGACTCACAACAATTCACAATCCAATAAGGATCAGCATTCAAATCCAGAATGTAATTGGCATGACGATGAACAAAACACAATGATACACACATACTAGAATATAAATTGAATCAAGATTGTGTTTGTCATGAGACTATTATTGTCAGAACAGTATAACAATACATAAGCAACTTATATCAATACTAATAATAAAAATTAACACTAATAAGAAAGAAACAAATTGCAGACTAGATAATAGACATTAAAGAAATTCTAAAATTGCATGAAAATACTCTGAAACTCAAAACCTTTGTATTCATAATATTCAAATAAAGTGTCTTAACATAGCAAGAGGCATTCCAAAATTCAGAAAATGATCATGCTTTACAGAATTAATTTTATCTTTAAATTTTATTTAATTAGAACTTTCCAAATCAGATGTGGGAAATAGTTTATATAATGGATCTGTACCCAATGACAGAATACACACTGATTTTAAAACTCTCGTTGTTCATACCTTTATAAACTGTCAGCGTAAAAGAGATATGTTCAGAAACTTTGTGCACAATGAAGCAAGTCATTCACTGCACATAACAATACTTCTTTAATATTATCTCTCTGAGTTCTGACTCCTCAAAGTGAACATTAATTTAAAGCCACTTAGGGTCAAACTCGTAGGGCCTAATATGCATGCTTCAGAAGCCATCTCTGGAAGAGGATCTGAAAAGCAAAAAATGCCGTTAAGAAAGATACTATGTCTTCAAATGAATGTTCTGAAAACAAATCTGTATCAAAAAGAAAGATGTTTCTTTTAATTCACCATCTAGAATTACGAAATTAGAAAGCACAGGAATATCTTGCACTTACCACACACCGAAGGCGCAGATTCATCTCCCAGAATTGCTGCTTGCACCGGTCCAGAAGTACAAGGATCTGTAATCACCAAAAAGAGTTTTTTATTTACTATAATTTGCCCTCAATTGGCACTAATAACTGTATATTGAAAGGAACATACCATGAGAAACGTCCATAAAAACTTGGTGACACCTCACATGGGTGAAAAAGATCTGAAAATGGAGACAAACTTGAAATCTATCCCATCTTCAATAAATGCAACAAATTAATAATTGAGATTCTTAAAGATTATAGCAAATATTTACCTTTCACAAGGCTAGAATAAGCATCTGCTGCACTTGCTGTAGCGGCATGTTCAACAGCACTAGAACCTGTATTAATCAACAACAAATTATTGCCAATACATTATGCTTTCAATAGCATGCTTCTTTTTGCATTTTACAAACATACAAGAGACTTACCATTTTCAGTTTGAAAAGCTGCCTGTGTACAAGGATCTGAAAATTAAAAAGTGCTGGTATCATAACCTCCCATCAAGCTATATATTCTACTAAAACTATAAAAATATATTCTATTAAAACTATATTCTAGTAATATTCTATTAAAAAGTCTTACCAATTACACCCATAGCTGCAGTGGGTGTCACCTCGCTTGGTCCAAACAAGGGACCTGCAACTCAACATGAACATTAAAAAAATTCCACTATTTGTGACGCACCCATCATCTTCTCGAAGCCAAATTGCACGCTTCAGACTTCAAACAGCGGTAAATCACTTCATTTCTCTAATTCACTGACTGCGTTATGGCATTAACAGCCCTACGAACAGCACGCGAATGCAGTGGTATGACACTAGATAGGGCACATCCGGTCCTTATTCAAATTCCATACGGTAGCCAATCAGAGTTCAGCGACGCCATATGCAACTGTACTACACCAGCTCGCTCAAGCGGAGAATCGGTGAACTACTTTTTCATTTTGAAATTGTTTCGCAAACGAGCCAGTTGGTTACCGTTGGATTCCTTCCTCGCCGATCTATCGTTGTATATACACGTGCTGTTCGTAGGGCTGTTAACGCCATATAGCAGTCAGTGATTTAAAGAAATGAAGTGATTTACTGCTGTTTGAAATCTGAAGCGTGCATTTTGGCTTCGAGAAGATGATGGGTGCGTAACAAATAGTGGAATTTTTTTAATGTTCATGTTCAGTTGCAAATACCTTGTTTGGACCAAGCGAGGTGACATCCACTGCAGCTATGGGTGTAATTGATAAGACTTTTTTAATAGAATATTACTAGAATATAGTTTTAATAGAATAATTTTTTTTAGTTTTAGTGGATATTATAGTTTGATGGGAGGCTATGATACCAGCTCTTTTTAATTTTCAGATCCTTGTACACAGGCAGCTTTTCAAACTGAAATGGTAAGTCTCTTGTATGTTGTAAGATGCAAAAAGAAGCATGCTATTGAAAGCATAATGTATTGGCAATAATTTGTTGTTTATTAATACAGGTTCTAGTGCTGTTGAACAAGCTGCTACAAGTGCAGCAGATGCTTATTCTAGCCTTGTGAAAGGTAAATATTTGCTATAATCTTTAAGAATCTCAATTATTACTTTGTTGCATTTATTGAAGATGGGATAGATTTCAAGTTTGTTTCCATTTTCAGATCTTTTTCACCCATGTGAGGTGTCACCTCAAGTTTTTATGGACGTTTCTCATGGTATGTTCCTTTCAATATACAGTTATTAGTGCCAATTGAGGGCAAATTATAGTAAATAAAAAACTCTTTTTGGTGATTACAGATCCTTGTACTTCTGGACAGGTGCAACAAGCCATTCTGGGAGATGAATCTGCGCCTTCGGTGTGTGGTAAGTGCAAGATATTCCTGTGCTTTCTAATTTCGTAATTATAGATTGTGAATTAAAAGAAACATCTTTCTTTTTGATACAGATTTGTTTTCAGAACATTCATTTGAGGACATAGTATCTTTCTTAACAGCATTTTTTGCTTTTCAGATCCTCTTCCAGAGATGGCTTCTGAAGCATGCATATTAGGCCCTACGAGTTTGACCCTAAGTGGCTTTAAATTAATGTTCACTTTGAGGAGTCAGAACTCAGAGAGATAATATTAATGAATTATTGTAATGTGCAGTGAATGACTTGCTTCATTGTGCACAAAGTTTCTGAACATATCTCTTTTACGCTGACAGTTTATAAAGGTATGAACAACGAGAGTTTTAAAATCAGTGTGTATTCTGTCATTGGGTACAGATCCATTATATAAACTGTATTTCCCACATCTGATTTGGAAAGTTCTAATTAAATAAAATTTAAAGATAAAATTAATTCTGTAAAGCATGATCATTTTCTGAATTTTGGAATGCCTCTTGCTATGTTAAGACACTTTATTTGAATATTATGAATACAAAGGTTTTGAGTTTCAGAGGCTATTTTCATGCAATTTTAGAATTTCTTTAATGTCTATTATCTAGTCTGCAATTTGTTTCTTTCTTATTAGTGTTAATTTTTATTATTAGTATTATAAAAGTTGCTTATGTATTGTTATACTGTTCTGACAATAATAGTTTCTCATGACAAACACAATCTTGATTCAATTTATATTTTAGTATGTGTGTATCATTGTGTTTTGTTCAACGTCATGCCAATTACATTCTGGATTTGAATGCTGATCCTTATTGGATTGTGAATTGTTGTGAGTCGTGAATGCAATGCTTGATTCTATAGCTGTTATTAGGACATCTGCCCAGTTATCAGAAGGTCCCAGGCTTGGCTCCTGGTGCAATCAACTATTTGCACTTCGACAATCCAGTTTCAGAATTAAATTGTAGTGCATAAGCATTGATGGAATTCCACTATTTGTTAATCATTGTTTTAAAGGTGAATGTACTTTCACAGTGGATCCCATTATAAAAAAGCCACGCTCTGAACTGTGCATGTGTGAGATTAGCATGGGTAAATAAAATAATTTTGTCAAATATTTATTGACTAATGAAAAACATTTTTAGGTTGCAACTAGTAAAAGCGGTTCTTTCAAGGCATGCAGAGCATGCTAAAAGCTCAATTTTTTGCACTACTGCTAAAAGTGGGACAACGCTCAAATGTTCTGATAAACTTTGAAAGCAACAAAGAAAACAAAATACGTTCATGTGACCTAATCAGATAATATTGATCTTAATGTAACAGTACATAATTATGTAATTCATGTTCTTAATGGCTTAAGTAATTCGCAAAATAAAATGGCACTTTTACCCCTTGTATCGTAACTATTTATTTTACCTGGGCAAATGTGCAGTAGTATTTTCATTTGTTTCTTTTCAATTCTGTTCTTATTGTTTATTCATAATGCTTGTAATAATGTTATATTCCAGAGTATTAATTTGGCATATCTACAAGCAAATACTAAAGTGGCAATTATGCAGGTGTACTGTTTATTACTTTCTGTAATTCAAAATTGTTATTACTAATTAAATTACGAAATTGTATAATATCAATATGCTCAATAAATACTAGATTTTAGTACTCTAATTTGACTTTTTTGTTCCATAAAATCCTTATAATTATTATTGTGAATTTTTTAATGAATTAAGGCGTGGAAATATGGGAGTGAAATTTTAAAGTTCCCGCGTCGCTGGTTTATTTCAAATTTACCGGTTACTTCTTCGCTATTGGCTGTCTGTTTACCCAATAGAAAAACATACAGTCCAATGTGGCGGCACCGGAAGTTGTGCAAATAAGGGTTTTCCTTTTAACATTGAGTGCCGTCTCTGATAATATACTCTTTGCGCGAATGTACAACGATAGTCGACGAGGAAGGAATCCAACGGTGACCAACCGGCTCGTTTGCGAAAAAATTTCAAAATGAATAAGTAGTTCCCATATTCTCCGCTTGAGCGAGTTGGTGTTGTACGCATATGGCGTCGCTCTGAACTCTGATTGGCTACTGTATGGAATTTGAATAAGGACCGGATGTGGCCTATCTAGTGTCACACCACTGTTGCCCAGAGTACCAGAACAGCAGAGAGCTTAATACACTAACGTTTATCACTGTGTATTGAGTAATAAGCTTTTATTTAAGACACCGTTTGGCATCTCAGTGCATAGAAAAATTAATGTATAGAAAACTGGTCCACCATGAGAAATGTAGTCATTACACCACGATACGTACCAATTTCGTTTTGTTGCTGTGGTATCTGCTGAAGTGATGAGTTATCTGTTAGCATTGTATGTGCATTAACAATGGATCATATCGAATTGTTAGCAGAAAGTGTTATTAAATTAGAAGAAGTAAGTTTTGTTATTCAACCAAATTGATTTAATTCCATATATTTAATGCATTCTAAAAGAGTGAAATTATAATTTTTGTTAGAAAGATGAAGTTTTTAGAGTGTAATTACTTGTACAAAATAGTTCATTCAGGAAATAAAAAGTGTTTATTGGGGGTATATAACTTATTTCATGCAGGTTAATTCAATATTGTGGTTAACATTCAAATTTGACGTTACAGGATATTATTGTGCTTTTATTATTAGATCAATGGTTGTACTTTAACAAACAAGAATTGTGTATTTAAACCAGAGTAAGATTTTATGCAAATTGATTATAAGAATTTGAAATTGTAATCTCGCAAGTAAGTGTTCTTTTCAAATGTTAATACAGTTTATGAATTTAATTTTTTATTTTTGCAGATTAAGCAAGAACCAGAAGACTCTATTGTAGAGCCTGTTTGGAATTCCACAGTGAGTTTGGATAATTTTAATTTGATTTTTGTATGTATAATTGTCAATAACAGTCGATTTCAGTTGTAAGTCGAAAATACTATTGCAATGGCAGACATTTCAATCTCTTTTGCTAGGCCCTACCCTCTTCAAAATCCGTTTCTAATTTGAGGTTGTCACCCATATTGAATATTTAGTGCTAGTGTTAAGATAGAAAATTCAAAAAACGATATTTAATGTAGTTTGAGTCACTTTGTTGCAATTAATTTCAAGTCTGAATCTTGGATGTACACAAGGTCCCAAGCTGGAAATGAATTGCGACCATGGGCGTGCACCAGTTTCTGAAATGTCAATCTTTTTACTAGCCCTAAACATTTAATATCAATGACCCAATCTCAAACTTGAAACAGATACTGAAGAGGATCAGAGATAAGAGATTGAAACTTCTGTTGTTGAAATAGAATTTTTGACTTATGACTGGAATCTCCGCCTATTATTTATTGCATTTATCCAGTGATTCTTGAATTTTTTATGTATATAATTAGCTTACCTACATAAAATTTTCATATATTATTTTAGGCCACCAGATTGTTGGTTATTTCACAGATTCACTAGTTACATTGTTCAACTTATAATTAAGTGTTCTAAAAATTGTAAAACTTCTCAAATTTTTATTGTCATGTTATATAAATGTATTTTACTACAGGTTCCTTCTTTCGGTACATTATTAGATGTGAAGTACAGGATCTCTGGGGTTGTTTCGACAGTGCGCTTTTGGCATGACCCGAAGGCACTGTAGTGTCAATGTGAGGTATTGGCGCATAATTGCTAATAGTTTGCCAATCCTTTATTGACATTCAGTTTTATTGAGATTCTGTACTTCATGAATATTGATGTTTGTGAAGAAGGAACCAAAGGGGGTTGTACCATTCTATTAACTAACAACTTGGTTGCCTGAAATTAAATAAGAACCAGTGTCAAATACGCACAGTTTTCTTGCCTGTTTCTTTCCGAATCCTTTATTACTAAAGTTAGTTCTCTTTCTGCTATTTGTTATACTTAAATTTAAAAAATCTAAATTTGTTAAATAGTTTTTTTCTTTCTCTAACCCTAGAAATAGAGTAAAAACACCAGGAAGAAATTTTTGACGTTTTGTCAATGTACTTGTGCTACTATGCTGAATTCAATGTGTGTAAAGCATACTTTTTTCTGATTGGATCTCTTGCCCAATAGTAGCTAACTGTTAATGTGTTCTATTTTTTACCATATGTTTCCATACTTTGATTTTGCTCTAGAAGTGGCTCCTTGAAAATTGCAAAATAGTAGTGGCTACGTACTTGATTCATCCATCAGTACAATTCATTCATGTATTCCACCTCCTGAGAAGGTTTGAGACTGAAAACGTTGAATGTATTGCAGGTTCATATTACAGTATTGCATTGTGAATATTAATGACCTTGGTTTCTGCTAAAGGGCAAATATATATATATATATATATATATATATATATATATATATATATATATATATATATATATATATATATATACACACACACACATATATATATGTTCAAATCATTTACATCCTCATTGCTGATTGTTTGCTCTGGTTTGCACTTATAATAAGGTTGCTCACTCTCTACGAGGTCGAATCTCGTGGAAAGGGCTTGGTGGATTACTTTGACGAGACAGTTGTCTCTCTTAAGGTATTCTGTTTGAAATTATGTGGGACACCCACAGCAAATATGTTGGATTGCGTCGTTGGTGGATTTACAAAGGTAACATTGGCTATCAATTTGTTAACCCATAATGAATATTTTATATGATCTGGATTTGACAACTTGGTCTTGAATGGAGAGAAGAAATCCTTCAGTCTCACCGAAGTGACCCCCGGTTCGAAGCTACTCCACTGAGCTTTTCTTATCAATTTTCTTCGAAGTTAAAGTTGCAAAAAATCTACCATGAAGTTCCTTTCTTTGCCAGATATTCACGCGGTCTTGATGCATCAAGTAATCAAAATCATTGCTTAGTTATGCCAGTCATAATGGGGATATCTTTTTATCTTGATCACAGATAGCTTTGTGAACAGCCGAGATCATGGACAGAAAGTACAGACGTGTTTTTTTCTTCTTGCTGTCGGCATAGTGCCTCCAAGTTAAGGAGTCTTCTTCCTGCACTACCTCGAGGTAAGTACAGCCTGTGCACTGAACTCGGAGGGTGTGGGTGAAGTCGATGCCTTGTAAGCGTAGTTCTTATTTTCCTGTCACAAGTCTGTAAGGATGTTTCCCTCCATTTTATTACACTAAATGTGTAAGTTGCTATGAGAGTAGCCAGAGTATTAATAACATATATTTTGGTTCGTGAATTTATCCGTGTTTTGCAGACTTTATTTACTCTCGATAGCACGTTCTGAACAATCTTGTTCCTAACGTCTGAATCGAAAATTCTAACAACTGCAGCACTCCCAGATATTTGTAGGAGTCTTCAGATTTTTAATAATTTTGTCACCAGATGCACATTTTGTTCTCCGTTTTGGACTTTCCTGCTGACAAGGTATGAAGGGTAGCACATTTGTCAATCCCAAACTCCATACAAGCTGCATCGCTGACACTCTTGACAAGTTCGATCTCGTTTTGTAAGTGATCTCTATTAGAAGCATATAGTTTGAGATCATCTATGTAGAGCTGATGCGAGATACGAACATCAGGGTTTTTCTTTACTAAGTACCCATATCCTGATTGTCCGAGCGACCCTAACGAACTTACGCTGTCCCCTTAAAAGATTCCACGACGAATTTCAATATCTTCCGTCTCGTAACAGCAGGTTCCGTTTTTATTCTGCAAATTAATTTTCCATTCTGACATGCAGTTCTTCAAGAAAACGATCAGTCTTCGATCAATTTTATACAAGTTGAGGTCTCATAGAAGTAATGAGTGAGGTACCGAATCAAATACTTTTTTGTAATTATCCAGCCTACAGAAAGATTGCGCTGGTGCTTTCGTATTATGCGCGCACGTTTTTCTTGAGCTCCGGGATCCTTACTCCCACTCCTTTGCCCACTTTAGTTGAATGAAGAATAAATGATAGCAACGAGCTTTATAGACAAAATCTGGTAACCGGAAATGTTCGCTACCGTGTAGTAGAAAATTTTTTGTATCGAAAAACAAACTATAAATTTGATACAAAATTCCTTGCGTCAAACTTTTTACTCCCCACTCCTTTTGCAAGTAACGAAGCGAGGGCTCAAGAAATCGTGCGCGAATGATACTTGCTGCATAATTACATTGTCAATTACCAATAATTCTTTGCATCCCATATTTCCCTTGCGACAGCCATTCTGTTCAGTAGCCAAAATGTGCTGGTCGACTAAATGGCCATATATTCTTGAAGATATTATTATTGCATATTACGTGTGAACATATGTTAATTTAACTTGTATTGTTACGAGCTATGATGTTTATTGAAATGACACATAAATACGAATACAAAGGAGCATGGAAACGTGTAAACAGCCCTAGTAGTGAATACTAAACATACATTCATACGATATTTACGTGAGAGCAGCTGCAGATCGATTCAAGGAGAGCAAAATGTGTGCTCATTGGTGTACAATACGATCTAAGCGACGGCAGGTGTTTATGGCAGAGGGTATATGGTGCGAGACCAGGTTGGTAGTACTTTAATTCTGGTGGCCACGATCGGAACTAATTCCCCCACTCTTCCGCAACAAACGGATTGAGGACTCAAGAAAACGTGCGGATATAATACGCATAATACGTACCTGTCAAACCTTGGTATAATACCTGTGGCCAAGATTATAATCAAGTTATATATCACGCTCATTTGCATTATCAAAACGGACGATGACATATATGTGATTATATACCCTCTGTACATGATGGCACACGTGTGATAAAGACAACAGGGATAAAACGAATGGACCAGAATACGAACTTTCAACAATTTAACATTGCTCAACACAAATCTGTTACAATCCACAAACATCAGTAACCTTTAACCACTAATGTTTATAACTGTGTTTTGTGTAATTTGCTTTTGTTAAGTCACCGTTTTGTCATTTCTGTTTATAGGAAAATAATCAATCACAAGTAGTCAATCATGAGAAGTGTCATTTCACAACGAATCATGCTAAATACGTTTTGTTGTTCAAATGCCTACTTAAGTGATCTGTTCGGGAAAACGAGTGAAACTAATGTGCATTAACAATGGATCATATCGAATTGTTAGCAGAAAGTGTTATTAAATTAGAAGTAAGTTTGGTTATTCAATCTTTGATTTAATTTCATATATTTAATGCAGGCTAAAAAGTATTTTTTTTTCTCGTGTGTGTGTATGTGTGTGTGTGTGTGTAACGAAAAAACAGAATTTGTAGAGTATAAATGTTGGTACGAAATCGTCCCTTCAGGGAATACAAAATGGTTATTGGGGTATATAATTTATTTCGTGCAGGTTAATTCAATATTTGAATATTTCAGTCAACATTCAAATTTGAGGTTAAAGGATAATACTGTGCGTTTATTATAATTTCTTTACAATTAGTAAAATGGTTGTACTTTAACGATAAAGAATTATGTGTTAAAATCAGGTAAGATTTTGTGCAAATTGATTGTAAAAATTTGAAATTGTAATCTCACGAGTAAGTGTTCATTCCAGGTGATATCACAGTTTATGAATTTCATTTTTCCTTTTTTATAGATTAAGCAAGAACCGGAGGACTCTGTTGCAGAGCCTGTTTGGAATTACACAGTAAGTTTGGATATTTTTAATTTGATTTTTGGGTATTTAATTTTAAATAAGAGTTGATGATTCCAGTCATAAGTGAAAAATTGTATTTAAATGGCAGGCGTTTCAATTTCTTTTTCAAGATCCTCTTCAGTCAGTTCTTTTCAAGATCCTCACTAATTTGAGGTTATGTCACCCTTATGGAATATTTAGTGCTTGTCTAAAGATTGAAAATTCAGAAAGCGGTATTTTATAACAGTAGAGTTACTTTGTTGCAATTCATTTCAAGTTCAGACTGTAAGCATACCCAAGGTCCTGGACTGGAAATAAATTGCAATGAAGCACATGTCCTGGTTTCTGGAATGTCAATCTTTTTTACTAGCACTAAATATTCAATATGGATGACATAACCTCAAATTAGTTACAGATATTGAAGAAGATCTAGCAAAAGAGATCAAAACGTGTATATTTGAAATAGAATTTTCAACTTATGACTGAAAATTTCCATATTTTATTTCAAGCTGTCTGATTGTTAGTTATTTCACTGATTCACCAGTGACATTATTCAACTTCTAATTAAAACTTGTAAAATTTGTTAAACCTCTCACATATTATTGTCATGTTATACCACTACATTTTACTACAGGTTGCTTCTTTAGGTACACGAATAAAGTTTAGCTGTTGGCATGATATTGCCAAAGACATTGTTGTGTTGATTTAGAAGTGCAAGCCATAGCGGCTAGACTCTGTACTTCATAAATATTGATGTTCCTGAAGAAAACAGGGTTCTACCATTGTATTAACTATCAATTTGCTTGCTTGAAATTAATTAAGGACCAGTCTTAAATCGGCATAGAGTTTTCTTACCACTTTCTTTTCTAGAGTGTTCTTATTTAAGTTAGTTCTTTTTCTGCCATTTGTTATTCTTAAGTAAAAGATGTGTAATTCTGTCGAAAACTTTTTTCTTTCACTAAACCAAGAAGTAGACACCATTAAGAATATTTATGTAGTTTTGTCAGTATTCTTGGGCTTTTGTACTAAATTCAATGGGTCATACCTCTTTTTGAATGCATCTCTTGCCTAAAAGAGGCCAACTGTTAATGTGTTCTATTTTTTATTAATTTATTTCCATACTTTGATTTTGTTCTCGTATTGGCTCCTTGAAAATTACAAAATAAAAATTAATAGTGGCTGTGTACTGGTTGCAGAAATCACCAATTAATATTCCACCTCCTGAGCATGTTTGAGACTAAAAGCATCCAAAGTAATGCAGATTCATATTACAGTATTGCATTGTGAATATTAATGAGATTTTTTCAGCTTATGTGAAAAAATAAATTATATTTGTTTAAATCATCACCACTAACCCACTTATTTTGCAAGTTTGAAGCATGCGTAAATTTCAATTATTATTTTTCAAATTTGCCCATGAATTGGCCACTATTACTGATGTTACTGTCCTGTACTTTGTGTTGTTGTACACCACAATTTTTTCTTATGTTGATGGAAGAGAAAATTGCTTTTTACTTGGAGAGGCAACTGCATTTTTAGTAATATTTTTAACGGATTAGAAAGACAATTTGCATCTTCATTTGTATATCACTTATGAGCAAAATATTCGGAAATTCTTGATAAAAAGATTATAAAAATAAGTTCTCACAAGTGTGACAGATAATTTTCCTGTTAGTTTAAATTTTGTGAAAAACCTGATGATTTGATTCTTCAGCTGCATATCTTTTAACTCAATGACTGATTATATTTTAATGATTATATGTTGTGAAATTTTCTAATATGTAAGAATTTGAAATGTATAAACAATTGATTTTGAGTTTGAGTGCCGATAGATTCTGGATATGTCCATTAAAAATAGTTTCAAACAGTTGAATTTATCAACAAAGTACATTTGAAATGTGGTTACTTCATTAGGTACATTATAATCTGTATCTGAGAAAGAAATTTACTAATAACAAAAGAAAGGATATAAATTAATGTACTCAAGTATATTCAAAGCACAGAATGGAGAAAAACACACCTTCTCATAATTTAAAATTCGAAATATTATAACAAGATATAATTGTAAGGTTGGTTCAGTGTCGAATTGGGTTGTGTCTGTATCTTTCCCCTCCTGCCAAAATCCACAATGCCTCACTTCAGCGACCAGTTTCCAACAGATGTTACCCCCATTCTGCTGCAGAACTTTTGAGGTCAGCCATTACCATATATGGCTTGGAATCAACCTTACTGTTACATGGTAAAATGGTTTTGGATTTTAAATTTTGTGGTGAGTTTTTCTCCGTACTATACTTTGAATTTACGTGTGTTCATTTAGAACATTGTACTTTGTAGATACCATTCAACTGTTTAAAATAATTTTTAATTGATATATCAGACATTCCATTTGTAACGGATGTTTCACATGACAATCCAAAGCAACTTATTACATAAATTTCTCTTAATAACATTAAATTTTAATAATTATAATTACTATAATTTTATATTGTTTTCTTAGGAAAAACAACTTGTGTTTTCTTTTGTTCTGAATTATTAGTAAAGCTTGCCAAAAAATATTTTTCATCAAATCTATCAAAATTATGGAGGTTCCAACTCCCAGGTATTTCTTTCACAGATTCCCATCACTTGTTTAAAAAAGAACGTACTCTCAACATCACATTTTGGCAATTTAATGTTGTAATATCACATTTTGCATTTATTTATCATGCAAGGATCACTTTCAGTACTACAGCACAGTAGTGGTTTTGCATTTGAACTTCCTATCCTTTTTTTTTAAAATTTTTTTAACAAGTCATGAAACAAGTCAACACTACCACTGAATGATTCTTTCACAAGCTGATGAACTGCTTTCTTCTTTCATGGGCAGAGTTCTTCCTTCCTTTACATAGTGCTTCCTTCGTACATAGATGTAGGTGCCATTACCCTAAACAAATATGAATGGTGTAATTTCCATTTCTTTTCTCAGTGGCAAATAATATGAATTAGAAAAGCATGACTGAATAAAATTATATGATATCAGATACACACTAAAAATGATTTATTCTTTAGGAAATTATTAGTATAATGTGAATAATTAACTTCTCTAATAATTAAATATAATTGATACAGATTAAGAGACTATGAAATAATTATACAATATAACCTAAAAACAATTGAATTTTATCAAAATAACTCTAATTGTATAGTTTCAAAAAAATGAATAAAATGTGTGTAACATCCGTAACACTAACACTTATTCTTATTCAAAATAAATATTAAATCATATTTATAGAAACCTTGTCACCAGAATGTCAACTTAAGGAACATTATAAAACAAGTGCACTCTTGCACTGGGTAAGAAAAAGCTTTTCAACAATTTTTGTTTTGGATGTTACACTGAAAGTCATAACTCTAAAAATTTAATAAAAAAAATATTAGCTCCTTACCAAATTTCTTGACATTAAAGAAAATCGAAACCAATGTATGAATCTCCCATCTCAGCCCTGTTTTGAAGCAGAAAACAGTTGAATGGCCACTATAACGATGTACCAACATTAAATTAATTTGAAACTAAAAATTTATTGCCTAAAATACTGGATTTCAATAATTGAAAAAGTACTTGAAAACTGCAATTTGACACATTTTTTTTAGAAATCATATGATTTGAATTTTAGAGAGGATGTATACCTCATAAATTTAAGTTTATATCCAAATTTAATTTTTAACACATTTTCTTCTTTTATATAGAATGGCCGATATGCTATATTGATATGGACTCATAATTGATTGTCTATAAACTTAAGGTACATATAAATTATACAATAAATAAAGATTTTCACTTCTTTGGGTTACCATTAGCGTCTTGATGCAGGAATTGTTAAATACTACATTTTGATTTCCAGCACCTCGAGGACTCCGTAAATACTGAATTGAAAGAAGAAGGTGATGAGGTAAGCTGTTGCAATGATTGCCTTATTGCTTATCTACTTTGTAAATCTTTAGAACTCACTTCATCACTGGCATTAAAGGAAATAAAAGTAACTGAATAATTCAAAACTTGAAATTAAAGAAGGACGTAAGTGCAATTTCTGTAAAAATATTTTTTCTATCAGACTAATTATGAATGTACCAAGCCCCTATAAGTTAAATAAGTTCATTGTCATTCCTTGAAATTTTTCTGCTTTTTTAAAATAATTTTAGAAGGTGGTAGGTGTATGTACCAATAGCTTTAACATATAAAATGATAGTTTTATCATATAAAACGATTAGAGCTAGTGCTCTTGAATGTATATTTAATGTTACGAACCATGAGTCTCTTGGCTTCTCGTACGGAGCTCAATATATACTGCATTACTTACCTGGATCTAGAGGATTGTGATTACAGGGGGGAAATGAAGAGAGTTGCATGATGCTACTTGTTCTCTTATGGAGGGAATTTTGAAAAGATAATCTGAGTCAAGTTAACATCTAATTAATTAATAAATAAGTAAATGTGAAGCAATAAAATGAGGTAAAAAATAGTCATGTATGTGCCACAAGCATTAATTGGACCAAATGATCACGGGCTATAAAAAACTCTCTGGCCAAAGGCCCTTGGGCTTTTTGTCACAGCTTGATCAATAGAACCCTTACTACACGCTTGGTCCATAAATAGCTATTGATGTTTCAAATTTCAATTTATTAAAAGTTTCAACAAATGGAAAATGTCTTTTTAGTTTCTTTGAAGTTGTTATGAAACTTTTCTTATGTATGAATTTATTGATTTTTTTTATGTTACTAGTTACAGTTCATGAATGCAGTTTGTATATGCTTATACATAATTTTGGGTATTTTTAATTCATTATTCATGTTGTATGCTCTCAAGTTTTGTGATCTTACTTTTGCAGGAGCTTGAGCCCCCAGTTGCAATCTTTCTCCAGGAGGACATTAAGGAAGAGGTGGAGTGGGACAAAGAAGAAGAAGAAAAAGAGGAGGTGGAGGTAAGAATAATGAATGCAGTTGAAATTCATTCATAGTTTAATCCCACTACTTTGAATATTAATATGTATAAAATCTTAATTCTAATGATATTTGCTTACATAATTTATGGAAATAGTGCTTCTCTATTTTGGTGTAAAACATATTATCAAATGACTGATTATGAATATTTAGTGAATATATACTGTAAACAAGTAGAATTTGTATATTTGTTCTTGATTTTGGTGGTGTGATCTTGGCAAAACCTACTCCATAGTTCATAAATTCTCCTAAAAGGAGAAAGTAAGGTTTGGTTAGAGTGAGTATATAGAATCTCAAGTAAAAAGATTTTCTATATTTCAGGGCAACATGTGTGGGAAGGATTTCAATGTTGGCTCTGAAGGGAGGGATAGAAACTCAGGGTCCTTAGGTAAGTAAAGTGAAACATTTATTTGGTTATTTCCATTATTTTTTTAAAACAAACTTTCTGACATTTAAATTTAGTTATTGTTCATAATACCTATATATACTATATATATTACTGACTTCATCACCTCAAAATCCATAAAAATATTAAGTTCCATTTATCTTATAAAAAATTAATAAACCAATCAATAAAGGTAAAGAAGCCAATAATGAATAAAACAATAAATAAATACCAGCCTCAACACGTTCAGGCTGATAACCCCACCCTAAAATTAAAAACAATGTGGGAATTAATCTACTAAATATATAAAAAAAAAAATATAAAAAGGTAATATATCAGTTCTTGAAAAAGCACACATTAATATTAATATTAAAAAAATAATTATAAAACCAAATAATTTCAATAATAATGATATTGATAGATAGAAACTCTTGCCATAATTATTAAACCACAAATTCAAAATCTCAATAAAATTAAACCATAAGATAATAAATCATATCCTAACATGTAACTTAAACCTTCAATATTTCCACTTAAGTTAATAGATAACATAAATAAAAAAGCTATCAAAAAAAAAAAATAAAAACCGAACCACTCATCAAAACATTCCATTTAAAAAAGAAAGAGGAATCATAAACAAAAATGTTATAATAAATTTTAACATTGCAATACTATTAAAGGCAGAAAAAATCATTCCCATGAGAACGAACCACAGAAATTAAAATCCCCAGCCCCAAAGAACCTTCACAAACCGCAAATACCAGATAAATTATTGAAAGATATAATTCATTCTGAAACTCTCCTAGTCGAAACATCGATAAGAAAAAGTAAATAATACTATATATTCTAAACTTAATAAAATAATTAATATATGCTTTCGCTTAGAACAATAAATCCAGATACCACTAAAATAACAAAACATTACTACTACTAAACAAAAAAATGCAAACATTAAGTTTTAATAGTTTAATGTAAAACATTGGTCTTGTAAGCCAAAATTAAGAACATCTTTTAAAACTTCAGAGAAAGATAAATTTATCTATCACCAATCCCCAAAACTAGTAATTTAATTAAACTATTCTCTGATATTTATATACTTATATTTACTATAATAATATTAATAATCAACACCTTTTTTATTATAATAAATCATCCACTAGCTATTACCCTACTTATTATTATCCAAACACTAATAATTTGTATTGTAACAGGATCAATCTCTTATTCATTTTGATTCTCCTACATCCTATTTTTAATCTTCCTAGGAGGTATACTAGTATTATTCATTTATATTACAAGACTAGCATCAAATGAAATATTTCAATTACCCATTAAAACCATAATTATTAATTTCATAATATCTACCATTATTATCCTAATTATAAATAATATATATATAACCATTTATTATCATTTCATATATATAAAAATGGCTCTTTCATAAACAAAATCATTAATATTACAATAGAAAATAATAACTTAAATCAACTCTACAACTATCCAAACTTCATTTTAACAATTATCACAATTACCTACTTACCAATTACATTAATTATCATTGTAAAAATTACATCATTTCAAGAAGGACCATTACGACACTCAAATTCATAACTAATGAATAAACCCCTACGAACATATCGCCCATTACTAAAAATTATAAACATCTCATTAATCGATTTACCAACCCCATCTAACATCTCAACATGATGAAACTTCCGATCCCTGCTAGGATTATGTTTAATTATTCAAATCATAACAGGAATTTTCTTAGCTATACACTACACCGCCGACATCGACATAGCATTTAATAGAGTAAACCACATCTGCCGAGATGTAAATTTTGGTTGACTTTTACGAACAATACATGCTAATTGAGCATCATTTTTCTTTATTTGTCTTTATACTCACGTAGGAGGTGGAATATACTACGGATCTTCTAATTTAATATTCACCTGAATAACAGGAACCCTTATCTTATTCTTAGTTATAGCTGCAGCTTTTATAGGATATGTATTACCATGAGGACAAATATCATTTTGAGGAGCTACCGTAATTATCAATCTTTTATCAGCAATCCCATACTTAAGAACTGATTTAGTTCAATGAGTATGAGGTGGATTTGCATTTGACAATGCTAAACTAACTCGAATTTTTACATTTCATTTCATAATCCCATTTATTGTCGCAGCATTCGTAATAATCCATCTACTTTTTCTTCACCAAACAGGATCAAATAATCCTATAGGAATTAATAGAAACTTAGATAAAATTCCATTCCATCCATACTTCACCTTAAAGGACATTATAGGATTTTTAATTATATTAATATCATTAACTATTCTATCACTTACAAATCCTTATCTATTAGGAGATCCAGACAATTTTACTCCTGCTAACCCCTTAGTAAAACCAGTACATATTCAACCAGAATGATACTTCCTATTTGCCTACATCATTTTACAATCAATTCCTAACAAATTAGGAGGAGTAATAGCTCTAATCGCATCCATTGCCATTTTATTTACTTTACCTTTCATATCAAACAATAAATTCCGAAGAATACAATTTTATCCAATTAATCAAATACTATTCTGAACTTACTCATCTATTGTTATTTTACTAACTTGAATTGGCGCCCAACCAGTTGAAGAACCATATATCTTAACAGGACAAATTTTAACCATTAGATATTTTATATACTCCATCATCAATCCCATAATATTTAAATTATGAGACCAATTAATTAATTAAGTTAATAAGCTTAAAGCATTTGTTTTGAAAACGAAAGATAGAAGTTTATTCTATTAACTTTTAATTTCTTAAAATGTCTCAATAAACCATATTATTTATTCAAAATGAAAAACAACAAAAAAAAATCAAATAATTCAAAGAAACAGGTAAGTAAGTCCTTCAAGCCAAATATATCAATTTATCATAACGAAAACGAGGTAAAGTACCTCGAACCCAAATAAAAACAAATGATATAAAAACCAATATAAAATAAAATAATAAAGAAAATAAATCACCGCCAAAAAAAAATTAAAATAGTTAATATTCTTATAAATAAAATTCTTGAATATTCAGCTATAAAAATTAATGCAAAACCACCTCTTCTATACTCAACATTAAAACCCGACACCAATTCAGATTCACCTTCAGAAAAATCAAAAGGAGTACAATTAGTCTCAGCTAAACAAGAAGAAAATCAACAAAAAAATAAAGGAATATTAACAAAAAAAACCAAACATACAACTGATGAACAAAAAATAAATTAATCCCAAAACTACCTACCAAAATAATAAATCTTAATAAAATCAATGCCATACTAACTTCATAAGAAATAGTCTGAGCTACAGCTCGCAAACCACCCAATAATGCATAATTAGAATTAGATGATCAACCAGCCGACATCATAGAATATACACCTATACTAGCACAACAAAAAAAAAATAATAATGCCAAATCAAAAGAAATCAATTCATATCCCAAAGGATAAATTAACCACACCAAAAGAGATAAAAATAATCTAACTACTGGACAAAAAAAATATATTTAATAATTAGATATCATAGGATAAGTTTGCTCCCTACAAAATAACTTAATAGAATCAGCAAAAGGCTGAGGAATTCCTATTACACCCACCTTATTTGGACCTTTTCGAATCTGAATATAACCCAAAACCTTACGCTCTAATAAAGTTAAAAAAGCAACACCAATTAATACAAAAACTACTAACACAACATAACAAAATAAACTTATTATACAATTAAACAATACTATATGTAATATTATTACATTCATGAATTCTAAATTCATTGCACTTCATTCTGCCAAAATAGTAATTAATATAATTCCAAACAATAAATTATTTAATGTATTTAATCCTTTCGTACTAAAATACATTCATGAAACAGAGATAGAAACCAACCTGGCTTACACCGGTTTGAACTCAGATCATGTAAGAATTTAATGGTCGAACAGTCCAATATATTAAGCTCCTGCACCCAATAATTTTCTTAATCCAACATCGAGGTCGCAATCCTTATTATCAATATGAACTCTCCAATAATATTACGCTGTTATCCCTAAGGTATCTTTATCTTCATTACATAATAATAGGATCAATTAACCAATCATCATAGTTAAATAAAAAGAAGTTAAATTATTCCCTTGTCACCCCAACAAAACATTATATATTAAAATATATTAAATACCACTAAACATAAATGTTAATATAACAATATTAAGATATATAGGGTCTTCTCGTCCCCTGTCATTATTTAAGCTTTTTGACTCAAAAATAAAATTCAATTAATTATCCCGAGACAGTTATTGTTTCGTCAAACCATTCATTCCAGCCTCCAATGAAAAGACTAATGATTATGCTACCTTTGCACGGTCAATATACCGCGGCCATTTAATAACTCAGTGGGCAGGCACGACTTCATATTAATTCAAGAAGACATGTTTTTGATAAACAGGCGAACAATAATTTTGCCTAATTCCTTAAAATAAATAATCAACAACACACCATAAACAATTCATTTAGTAATTCCATCATTATTACATAAGAAATAAATTATTCTTATTATCTTAATATAACTTTAATATAAATACTTATAAATAATTACATCCCAAATAACTATTAACAATAGATATATATATATATATATATATATATATATATATATATATATATAGATATATAGATATATATATATATATATAAACAATTAAATTAACAATTTTTAATAAACCGTGATACAAAAGGTACAAATATTCTTCTACCTCAAAATAATAATTTCAGCTCTTTCTCAACGGTCTGGCGCTGTGGCAGTTACAGAACACTATTCTGCCTTGCGTCTCATGAAACGAAATTATATCTTATTATATTATAAATTATCTTATAAATCTTATAATATCTTATAAGTTATATATTAATCTATCGCAAAGTGAAATATATTTTGGTGTGTGCGGCCTGTTGTAGTGCTTGGTTATACTTTGATTAGAAGTGCATAAATTGTAAAGCCGGTTTGTGGTTGAAGATTGTGAGAACACAAATACTAATTTGAAAATGTCCAACAAAGAAACTCAAAGGATCCAAGATGACGAGGAAGAAAATAACACCTGTACAGTTTGCAGTGAGAAGATAACTGATATAAAATTTGCAACATGTGATAGTTGCAAAGCAACTAGTCATTACATTTGCTCGGATATCTGTACAACCGAACAAAGATGTTTTGAATTAAAAAGTAAACGGCGTATGAAATTTTTCTGCCTGGCCTGCGAAAAAGGCATGAGTCTTCTACCAGAAGTTCTCTCTTCAATAACATCAATGAAAGCTGAAATAACTAAGCTCACAGAAATGATTACCAAAAATAAATCTGAAGCAATCACATTGGAGAATCAAGGTCACACACCAGTAATTGAGAATGCAATCGAGGAACTCTCGATAAGACAACTGAAATCAAATAATATTATCCTCCACAACGTCAAGGAATCAACCCAAGATGTTGCTACAAAACGTCAAGAAGATGACCGCAATGAGGCTACAAAAATCTTCAAGTCATTCAACGAGGTATGCCCGGACATTGTTATGACAACTAGATTAGGCAAACAAACAGACACCATAACCAAACCTCGTCCACTTAGAATAGTTCTGAAAGATTCTTCACAAGTTTTAAATATTTTAAAACGTAAGGAACTTTACACTGGACCAATTCAATTCTCATCTGATAAAACACAGCAACAACGAAATCACTTAAAGTTTCTTAACTCAGAGGTTGAACGTCTAAATCGAGAAGAAGGTATACCAACAAAAATCATTAAGTACATAAATGGTTTTCCCAAAATAATTAATAAACCACAAGCCAAATCAAAAAAGGGAATGACGCAATCCCAAGCAACCCAGTCAACATCTTCTACCAAAATGTAAGAGGCCTCCGCACCAAACTTCACCAACTGATGAATATCCAACATTCATCAGAGAACCCGGACATCATCATCCTAACCGAAACCTGGCTCAACAGCGAATTCTTCGATGCTGAACTCAACCTGTCAAACTTCAACATCTATCGCAAAGATAGAAGCCCATTGACGAGTAACTACACAAGAGGAGGAGGCATTTTAATTGCGGTAAACAAGATAATGTTTAGCTCAAGAATAACATTGATTAACAACGATATAGAACAACTATTTGTTAATGTAAACGTCGGCAATAGGGAAATTATTGTAGGTTCAGTTTACCTTCACCCTAGAGCTCCGGTTAATTTATATTATAAACATATTGAAGACGTTGAAAAAATTTTGGATAGTTCAAAACATGATATTTTTATTGCTGGCGATTACAACCTCCCTGACGTAAATTGGATAAATGATGATCATGGTGTTGCGGTTAATCCTAACAATCCAAATTGTATTCCATCAAATTATGATTGCGCTTTAGCTATCTCTGACTCATTTAGTCTATATAATATGTATCAACATAATACTTTCAAAAATTCAACTGGAAACACTCTAGATTTATTCTTTTCTAATATCGAAATTCTAAATATATCATTATCTATTGAATCATTGTTACCTATTGATAATTATCATCCACCACTTTTATGTGAAATACCATATGTAAATGAAACATCAAAACTAGATTACGATTTTCAATCATACAATTTTAGTAACGCTGATTATCCCCTGATAATAGATCAATTAAAAGCAATATCTTGGAATTTTATTGATGTTAACAATTTAAATGATTCAATTAATTTATTTTACCAAACACTTGAAATCATAATCAAACAAAACATTCCACTGAAAGTTACATATACATCTAAATACCCTGTTTGGTATAGTAAAGAATTGAAAGAAAAAATAAAAGCTAAACATTACTTCCACAAATTATATAAATCCAACGTTGATTCTGTCAATAATTATTCAATATTTTCTAAGTTGAGGTCTACTACTAAAAATTTACAAAGAACATGCTTCGAAAATTACGTACGAAAAACAGAAGATAATATAAAAAATGATCCTAAATCAATTAAGATGGCGTGTTATGGCGTGTGGCGTGACTAGTGTGTTAACTCAACTAGTGTGTTTTGGCGAGTTTTCGTTGACAATAATCATTTGATTCCGATCAGAGTTGACGTGTTAATAAACACACTGTATGCAGTATAAATAGGTATCTTGATATTTGTTTATATTGTGAGTTGATTAAGTAACTAAGGTTAGTAACTCTGATTATAGTTATTTCTAATTTTTGATCAAATATTTTTAAAATTTGATTAAATTTGATCATGTCTGAGAAAATTATTTGCTCGTCATGCACTCGCAATATTAAATCTGACAGATATGCCAAATGTGACAGTTGTAATAGATCATATCACTATGATTGCGTCAATATGTCTTCAACTGAGCAACGCTGTCTTGAGTTGAAGGGAAAAAGATGTTTGAAATTTTACTGTGATGACTGTGAGAAAGGTCTTCGGGTTCTCCCTGAGATTTTGACGAAACTTGCAGCCCTGCAACAGGAAATTGCTACACTTAAATCTGAAGGCTTGGGGAATCCAGAGTGTGCTAATCCGAGTACTGCGGAAGCACATGATACAGTCAGATTTGAGCGTACGTTAAAGGAATTCTCAGAACGCCAATTGAGATCCAAAAACATCATTGTATATAAAGTGCCGGAATCAAGCCACGCTGACTCAGGCAAACGTCGTGATGAGGACAAATCCAAGGTTGCCGAAATTCTGGGGTTCGTTCAACGATGATTGCCCGGAATTGCAAACGGTCATCCGACTGGGGAAAAAAAGGGACGATCAACATCCGAGACCACTTAAAATTGTGCTTCGTGATTCTGAGTCGGTCTTAAAAATTCTGAGGAGAAAAAACTTGTATGAGGGAGCAGCTAAATTTTCATCGGACCGTACATTGCAGCAACGTAATTACTTGAAGGATCTCAAACAGGAAGTTGATCGCCTGAACTCTATTCCCGGATCTGAGAAAAAAATCATCAAGTACCGAAATGGTTTCCCGGAAATTGTGACGCAGAGTAACCAGATGCCAAAAAACGCAACCAGGAGGCAGTGATTTCGTCGCTCAGTGTCTACTACCAGAACGTGAGAGGACTTCGGACCAAACTTCACCATTTACGTGACACATACCATCAATCAGACACCCCTGATGTTATTATTTTAACAGAAACATGGCTCAACAAAGATTTCTGCGATGCTGAATTGGGTTTGAAAAATTTCAACATATATAGAAAAGACAGAGACTACGCAACTTGTAATTTTAATAGAGGAGGTGGAGTTCTTATTGTCATTAATAAAAGATACGATAGCTTTGTGAATACAATAGTTAATCAAGACGTTGAGCATCTTTTTGTTGCAGTTATCAGTAAAAATAATTACATTATTGTAGGTACAGTTTATTTGCCACCAAGAGCTCCATCTGATCTATATGAGAAACATTGCGAAGATATCGAACTGTTATTAACAAATGAAAATAGACAAATTATAATCGTGGGAGACTATAATCTTCCGGGAATGTCATGGCACAATGATAATAACAACTTATATCTTCATCCTAAACTAAACTATCTCCAACACGTATACGAAAAAGCCTCAATGATATCGGATTCCTTCAATTTTTTCAACTTAAATCAATTTAATGATATTACAAATTCCTTAGATGAACAACTAGATTTAATTTTTTCCAACATTCAATGTAACGATGTTTGTATTTCTATAGATCCAATAGTACAGATCGACTCATATCATCCCCCGTTAACCTTCAAAGCAATTTTAAATCATCCTTTTCATACTAACTTGCAATTTAGTTTTCTTACACGAGATTTCCTGAAAGCCGATTACAATAATTTGTCAACTGACCTCGAATTAATATCTTGGAATTTACTTGGAAATTTTACTTTGACTGAGTCCATAAATTTTTTTTACAATAAACTAAACGATTGTATTGCTAAGTATGTTCCAAACAGATTAATAAAAATGTCGAATTTTCCACCTTGGTATAGCAATGAATTGAAAGCTTGTATTTATGATAAAAATAACCATCATCAGAGGTATAAAATGTTTCAAAAAAGTGAAGATTATACTAACTTTTCACAATTCAGATCCAAAACAAAGGCACTCCAGCGTGATTGTTATAATAAATATATAAATGATACTGAACAATCAATTAAAAATGATATTAAACCCTTTTGGAATTTTGTAAATAATAATAGAAAAGATTATGGCCTACCATCTTTACTTTCATATGAGCATCATACTGCTATTGGAGGACTAGAGGAAGTTGACTTGCTCGCGGATTACTTTGAATCTGTATATTCCCCATATGATTCTAATGTGAATAGACTTATTAACACGAGTAACGATAATATTCAATTAACACACAATACTTTTTCGAACTTTGTCATTACTCCAGAAGAAGTATTAGTTGAATTAACCACAATAAAAGAATCGAAAAGTACTGGACCTGATGGAGTACCAGCTATTCTTCTAAAAAAGTGTGCACATGTTCTTTATAAACCTCTTTGCGAAATTTTCAATAAATCTCTCAGAGAGGGCACAGTTCCTGAATTGTGGAAATCTAGTTATGTAACACCGATTCATAAATCCGGTAGTAAGTCTGATATCTCTAATTATAGACCAATATCCATTTTAAGTTCTATTCCGAAAATATTTGAAATTATTATTTCAAAAAAAATTAATCTTCATATCAACTCTTTGATTATAAATGAACAACACGGATTTGTGAATGGTAGATCTACATTGACAAACCTGATGCTATTTAGCCAAGATATACATGTTAATATGGAAAATGGTCAGCAAATTGATGCTATTTACACTGATTTTTCAAAGGCATTCGACAAAGTTCCTATTTGTTTATTGATTGCAAAACTCGTGAGTTTTGGATTTGATAGATTAATGTTGACTTGGTTTCATTCATATTTGACTGATAGAAGACAATATGTTAAATATAAGTCTTATGTCTCGAAAGAAATCAATGTAACTTCAGGAGTACCACAAGGCTCACATTTAGGGCCAATTTTATTTATTGTTTTCATAAATGATATTGCCTCATCTTTTAAACATTGTAAATTTCTACTTTATGCGGATGATTGTAAATTTTACTGAACTGTTAATGATATTAGTGATTGCGTTAAAATTCAGGAAGATTTGAGAAATTTAGCATTGTGGTGCTCTGAAAATGGTATGTATTTGAATGTAAACAAATGTAAGCAAATTAGTTTTCATCGGAGCAGAACCTTCATTGATTACAAGTATATACTATCGGATATACCTCTTGATCGTGTCACATATATAAAGGATCTTGGTGTCATATTCGATACTAAGGCTACCTTTAATCAGCACATAGATTATGTTGTAAATAAGAGCATGAAAATGCTTGGCTTCTTGAAAAGAAATAGTGTCGACTTCAAAGAGGTATCAACGTTGGTAACTTTGTACAACACTTTAGTTAAACCAATCCTGTTATACTGTTCCACAATTTGGTCTCCTCACTTTGCAACTCATATAAAACGCTTGGACAGAGTACAGCATAAATTTTTTTCATACGTAGCATTTAAAGCTAAACTGCGAAATCCAGCCAGAACTCACGATTATTCCGAAATTGCAACCTTAACTAATTTGAGTTCATTAAAATCATTTAGAAATTATAACGATGCGTGCGTTTTATATAAGGTTGTAAACGGCCTGTTTATCTGTCCTGAACTATCTGCATTTTTTGTTTTTAATGAACCCAATCGGCATATCCGAAGGAATCGATTATTCAATGTTCCAGTTCATAGAACATCGTATGGATTTTATTCTCCTGTGTCTAGATTGTTACGAATGGGCAATGATGCGTCTTGTCCTTCATTGTCTCTAACATCGCTTCATATATTCAAACGTCATGCAAGATCCGCATATTTGTATGAACTGTATTAAATATTCACCGTTATCACCTTTATATGTCAACATGTTATGTATATTATAACCATTTTTAATCCTTTGTACTATACTGTATACTTTTTATTCTTTTGTATTGGGCTTTAGCCTGTTGCTAAATACATAAATAAATAAATAAATAAATAAATCTTTCTACAAATTCGTAAATAATAATAAATCTGATTATGGATTGCCAAAATCATTATCTTACAACGATATAACCTCAGATAACGGTTTCGAAGGAGTAAATCTACTTGCAGATTATTTTCAGTCAACTTACTGTCGAAATCATTCTATTGGTGTTGTTGATATAGATACTGAAAAATCTGAGAATTCTCCTAATTTTTCCATTGATGACTTAAATATTTCACCAGATGATGTTCTAAAAGTATTGCGTGCTTTGAAAGAGACCAAAAGCTCCGGACCAGACGGTATTCCTTCGATATTTTTGAAAAAATGCTCTGAAGCCCTCTATATACCAATTTACAAATTATTCCGTAAGTCCCTGAATGAAGGCATTTTTCCTAACGTGTGGAAAGAAAGTTATATTACACCTATCCACAAATCAGGCGACAAATCATCAGTTAATAATTATAGACCGATATCCATATTGAATGTGATTCCTAAAGTTTTTGAGTCTATTCTTACATCTAAAATTAAACCTTATATTAATCAATTTATAATTAGTGAACAGCATGGCTTTTTAAACGGTAAATCAACCACAACAAATTTAATGATACTTACTCAAGATTTATATAATTCACTCGAAAATGGTTCACAAATTGATGTAATATTCACAGATTTTTCCAAAGCGTTCGATAAAGTACATATTCCTTTACTAATTCAAAAACTCAAAAACATTGGAATCACAGGACCCCTAATTGAATGGTTCGAATCATACTTGTCAAATAGAATACAATATGTAAAATATAAAAACTTTATATCAAAAAAATAAATGTTACCTCAGGTGTGCCACAAGGTTCACATTTAGGGCCAATATTATTTCTGATCTTTATCAACGACATAAATGTATCTTTTTCTGATAGCAAATTTTTACTTTACGCAGATGATTGTAAATTCTATAGAATAATAAGTGATGTTACGGATTGTGTTCTTTTGCAAAAAGATCTAGATAGCTTATCTGACTGGTGTAAAAACAACTTTATGAATCTTAACATCGATAAATGTAAAATTTTAAGTATCTATAGAAAAAAACATGCAATTAAATTTAATTATAACATAGCAACAGTTGATATAGAACATGTTAATCATATTAAATATTTAGGAGTTATTTTAGACTCGAAACTAAACTTCAACCCACACATCAATTACATTGTAAATAAAAGTCTAAAAATGTTAGGATTTGTTAAGAGACACAGTTCTAATTTTTCTAAAATCGAGACCTTGGTATCATTGTATAATACTCTTATCAAACCAACTTTGATGTATGCATCCACGATTTGGACTCCACATTTTACTAAAAATATTGAACGAATTGAAAAAGTCCAGCACAAATTTTTTAAATACGCAGCTTTCAAAGCAAAAATACGAAACCCATCGCTGGATCATGACTATCGGGAAATAGCTAAAATAACTAAACTTAGTACACTTGAATCATTCAGAATTTATACAGATGCCTGTATGTTATACAACATCATTAACAACAACATCACCTGTAACGAATTACAATGTTCGAATTCAATACGTCATTTTATACACTGAGAGAAAATCGCATACTGAATGTCCAACATTTTAACACATCTTATGGATACTATTCACCAATACCCAGACTTTCTCGATTATGTAACAACGTGACATGTCCTGCGCTTGAATCGTCATCAATTTATGTATTCAAAAAACATGCGAAATTATCTATATTAAACAAATTTCATTAGATTAAAATCATACAAAATATGTGACTCTCAATTGTAATATTTACTGTATACTTAACTCTTGTATATTATTTGGGCTATTTAGCCTGTATGTTTATAAATAAATAAATAAATAAGTTCTTTCATAATTCCATCACTGTAAAAATCAACTATAATTAATCATATTAATTTCTAAATAATACTAAAAAAACACAACAAAAATACTTCTATCAAATAAAAACAATAATATTAATATTATCAAAATATTTGATTTGCACAAAACCCCTCCAATGTAAATGGATTGCTCAACTAACAAGCTCTACTTTGCCATTCCAGATACACCATCCAGTACATCTACTATGTTACGACTTATCTCATCTTAAAACGAGAGCGACCGGGGATATGTACACATTCTAGAGCCCTAATCAACTAATTAATTTATATTAATTTACAATCAAATCCACCTTCAAACAAATTATTCAACATATCATCCATATAAATACTTTTATTGCAATCCATTTCTACTTGATTATTAGCTACACCTTGACCTGATATAACATATATATTAAATATAATGAAATTTTATACTCTCAGCAAGATAATCTTACTGACGGCGGTATATAAACTGATAACAAAATCAAGTCACATAAATCGTGTATTATCAATTACAGAACAGATTCCTCTGAAAGGACTAAAACACCACCAAATTCTTTGGGTTTCAAGACCATAACTACTACTACCCTGATTTAATTATTTACATAATCTATAATAGGGTATCTAATCCTAGTTTAAACTAATTTCGAAGATTCATTAAATTATCTATCAAACCAATAAAATTTACTCATTTCACCAAAAATAATCATAATATTATGAAAACAACACTTTACTTCTAATCAACAATATTCACTTGTATTTCACGTCTAACCGCGGCAGCTGGCACGCATTTAACCAATACTATAAGAAATACTATATCCAAATTAACTTAATTGTATAATACTAATTACTACATTATATATCTTTTAGATAATAAATATATGTAAATCATTCTCTACGCAAATCAAAAAGCAAGAATAAAACTTTATTTTTCATATTATGATTCATGGATCAACCAATTAACATCACATATAAATTCTATTCAATAACATATTTCAAGAAACTAAACTCTAATTTTCAACTTAAATCTCTAAATTATTGTACGGTTCAAGAAATCTTGGGGGGCATGCCCCCAACAAATCTTCAAGCTCGAACAACCAGCCAAATTATTCGATTACAAACAATTATAATAAATCAATTATTATATTCTCACATTACTTTCAATAAAACTATTACAAACTATTATTACTACTAGTTTTCTCTCTTTTTTTTTCTTTTTTTTTCTTTTTTCTTTCTTTCTTTTTTTTTTTTTCTTTCTTTTTTTGCTTACAAATAATTTAATAATTATGTTTTAATTATTAGTAAATAGTTTCTTCACGAAGGGTATAATAGTATATATTTATTTATGATTTATATTGTAGCAAAAATATATTGAATAATTAAATAGTAGTGATATGTTATTCGTTTTTAAAGATATCTAGTTTCTTAAAATGAAAATTTAATTTTGGTATTTATTTATGATATTTATACGTATGTATGTATGTATATGTGTGTGTGCGTGCGTGCGTGTGTATATATACTTAATAATTTGGGGATAAGCTTGGATTTATAATTTAAATATAATTTAGTTGGATACGTTATGTGAGCTTTTAATTAGCTATTATTTATGAGTTTGTTAATAATTATTTGGGATGTAATTATTTATATTAAATTTGTATTAAGATTGATATTAATAAGGTTAATATTGATATTAATATGTGCTTTTTTGAGAACTGATATATTATCTTTTTATATTTTTTTTGAAGGTAGATTAATTCCTACGTTATTTTTAATTTTAGGGTGGGGTTATCAGCCTGAACGTGTTCAGGCTGGTATTTATTTATTATTTTATACATTGTTGGCTTCTTTACCTTTGTTGATTGGTTTATTAAATTTTTATAAGATGAATGGTACTTTATATATGTATGGATTTTGGGGTGATGAAGTTATTAATGTATATGTATATTTAAGTATCATTATTGCGTTTTTAGTTAAAATGCCTATATTTATGGTTCATTTATGATTACCTAAGGCCCATGTTGAAGCTCCTATTTCTGGTTCTATAGTGTTGGCAGGTGTTTTGTTAAAGTTGGGTGGTTATGGATGAATGCATGTTTTTGAGATTATAGTATTTTGTTGTTTAAAATATAATTTTATTTGAATTGGTATTAGATTAATTGGAGGCTTTTTAATGGGATTAGTATGTTTACGTCAGGTGGATTTAAAATCATTAATTGCTTATTCATTTGTTGTACATATAGGTATAGTTTTAAGTGGTTTAATGACTTTGAATTCTTGGGGCTTTTGTGGTTGTTATTTAATAATAATTGGGCATGGATTATGTTCTTCTGGTTTATATTGTTTATCAAATATTATTTATGAGCGATTAGGGAGTCGTAGATTGATTATTAATGAGGGATTAATATGTTTAATAGCTAGAATAACATTATGATGATTTTTATTAAGATCATCTAGTATAGCGGCTCCTCCTCCTTTAAATTTATTGGCAGAAATTAGATTAATTAATAGAATTATGTCATGAAATTGATTAAGAATATTTTTAATTGCTTTAATATCTTTTTTGGGAGCTGCTTATAGATTATTCTTATTTTCTTATACTCAGCATGGAATAAACTTTTCTGGTTCATTTAGTTATGTGAATGGATATTTTCGTGAATATTTATTGTTATTTTTACACTGATTTCCTTTAAATATTTTGATTTTGCGTGGAGATTATTTTTTTACTTGTATTTAGCTTTCTTAGTTTAATAAGAATGTTGATTTGTGGAATCAAAGGTATATGATAGTTAGTATATTAGGCTATTAATTATAATAATTTTATTTGTAAATTATCTTTTGTTGTTTTATTTTCAATGGCAATAGTAATATTTTTTGGGGTTGGTTGTCTGTGTTAATGATTATGTGATTTTTTGGATTGAAATATTGTAACTTTAAATTCTTGTAATATTATCTTAAGAGTTCTTTTAGATTATAAATCATTACTGTTTATGAGATTTGTAATATATATTTCTCCTTTAGTAATTTATTATAGAGATAGATATATGATGGGTGATCATAATCTATCTCTTTTTTTTTTATTTTGGTATTGATATTTGTGTTATCTGTAATGTTTTTAATAATTAGTCCTAATTTAATTAGAATTTTTTTTGGATGAGATGGTTTAGGATTAGTTTTGTATTGTTTAGTAATTTATGATCAGAATGTAAAGTCTTATAATGCTGGTATAATTACAGCTTTATCTAACCGTATTGGTGATGTAGCATTATTATTATCGATTGCTTGAATAATAAGATATGGTAGTTGAAATTATTTATGAGTAAATAATTTTGGGAATTTGGATGTAGAAATGTGATATTTAATTGTCTTACTTATTATAGCAGCTATGACTAGGAGAGCTCAAATTCCATTTTCTTCTTGACTTCCGGCAGCTATAGCTGCTCCTACACCAGTTTCTGCTTTGGTTCATTCATCAGCCTTAGTTACGGCTGGGGTATATTTGCTTATTCGATTTCGTATAATTATTGAAATGTATTCAATGAGTGATTTTATATTATTTATTGGTTGCTTAACTATATGTCTGGTTTAGGTGCTAATTTTGAATTTGAATTGAAGAGGACCCTACACCAACGCCTGACCCTACACCAATGCGTGACTACACCAACGCCTGACCCTACACCAATGCCTGATACTACACCAACGCCTCACACTACACCAACGTCTGGCCCTACACCAAGCGTGACCCTATACCAACGCATGATGCTACACGCAAGCCAAACCCTACACCAACGCCTGACCCTACACCAACGTCTTTCCATACACCAAGCCTGACCCTGCACCAACGCCTGACCCTACCCCAACGCCTGACCGCAGAATACTATACTTCAAGTAAAATTGTATTAATTTAAGAACTAATGCTACATTATTGAACTATACATATGTTACAATCATTGGAGCCCGTTGAAGTAACTATGGAACATTAACCCTTTACCTAAACGAAGATATTATCGGTTTGTTTTTGATTCCCCCTTTGTATGCGAGTTAATTGGAGGCTACACTACAACACATACCGGGAGACCAGTTAAAAGAGCTATAGACCTCGTCCTGGTTGGAAGGGTGCCCCTCTTTTGGGGGCAAACTCGTAGGGGGAAATCCCGCAAGTGAACGTGTAAGTCGGCGCCGGATCTCACCATCCAGCGGGGAAGATCACCCGTCACCTCGTGCGATAAAACATTACTGTTCCGGGACGACCGGGCATCGCGGTCGTGGCGCGGCCTCGAGCGCTGACGGGTGGGAGAGCGTCGGCCCCTGCTTGCAGCGCGGCGGAGCGCGCGGGCGCGGGCGCGGGCGCGGGCGCGGGCGCGGTGTCGGCGCCGCGCGAGCCGGGCCAGTGGGCGCTGTGGGCGCTGACGTTGGCGCCCGGCGAGGGGCTGCGCGTGTCGGCGCCGCTGGCCGTGGCCGTCTTCAGGCCGCTCGCCGTCTTCTTCGCGCTGCCCGCGGCGCTGCGCGTGGGCGAGACGCTCGAGGTGGACGTGCGCATCGCCAGCAACGTCAACTCCTGCATGGACGTAAGTCTGCCCCGTTCGCTCCACTCGCTAGCGCTTCTAGGAGGCAATCGTATACGACGTCAACTCCTGCATGGACGTAAGTCTCCCCATTCGCTCCACTCGCTAGCGCTTCTAGGAGGCAATTGTATGCGACGCCAACTCCGGGATAGACGTGAGGAGACTCACGCCTTTCACGCCATTCAGTTGTGTTTCCAAGAGGGATTTGTATACAACGCAAACTCCCGCAAGGACGTGAGTTACCCCTTTCACTCCACTAACTAGCGATTCTATGAGGGACTTTTATACGTCATATCCTGCAATGACGTGAGTTACCCCTTTCACGCAATTCAGTGGTGTTTCCAGGAGGGAATTGCATATGACGCCAACTCCTGCATGGACGTGAGTTATACCTTTCAATCCATTGTCATCTGGTTTCCACCATTCATTTTCTCGTAATGTGTTCTCCCTTTGCAGGAAATTTCACAATGAAGCACCGAATTTATTTTTTTTTTTCAAAATTTGTCTCGTAATAGGGAGAGTAATTTGTACTCGATCACGTTTTCTTCATTCAATTTCTCGTATCTTGTTCTATTTATATATCAGTTTTTAATACGTTAAGCCGAAATTAAATTTTTCCCAATCTGACAGGGTATTTTGAACATTCGCATTTAGCCATAAGCGTAATTCGCATGTAACTCGGAAACTATTAATTTGCCCGGATTCTGGTTTTCTCCATTCAATTTCTCTTAACTTGTTCTACTAATATACTACTTTTCAAAATTATACGCTTAAAATAATTTTTTCTCTAATTTGTCACGTAAAGGAGCGGGGGGAGTATTTTGAACTTTCGCATTTAGCCATAAGCGTAATTCGTATGTAACTCAGAAAATAATAATTAAACCGGATTCTGGTTTTCTCGATTCAATTTCTCTTAACTTATTCAACTAATATACTAGTTTTCAAAACTATACGATAAATTATTTTTTTCTCCATTTTGTCACGTAATGGTGGGGTATTTTGAACTTTCGCATTTAGCCATAAGCTAAATTCGTCTGATTGGAGGTTGCTTTAACCAATGAATTTCTTTTAAAGTATTCTACTTGTATACAGAATTACAGATAGCAGTGCATAAAATAATATTTTTCGAAATTTGGCACGTAACGTGAGGTCGTTTTGTAACTTGATCAGTTGAGGTTCCTTTTGTTCTCGTCTATCTCGGAAACTATTCGTCTATTTGGAGTTTGCTTTGCACCAATGAATTTCTTTTAAAGTGTTCTACCTGTATACAGAATTACAGGTAGCATTGCTGAAATTAATATTTTTCTAAATTTGGCACGTAAGAGCGGGTCGTTTTGTAACTTGATCAGCTAAGGTTCCTTTTGTTCCTCGTCTATCTCGGAAACTATTCGTCTGATTGGAGTTTGCTTTGCCCCAATGAATTTCTTTTAAAGTGTTCTACTTGTATACAGAATTACAGATAGCAGCGCTGAAATTAATATTTTTCGAAATTTGGCTCGTAAGAGGGAGTCGTTTCGTAACTTGATCAGCTAAGGTTCCTTTTGTTCTCGTCTATCTCGGAAACTATTCGTCTATTTGGAGTTTGCTTTGTACCAATGAATTTCTTTTAATGTGTTCTACCTGTATACAGAAATACAGATAGCATTGCTGAAATCCATATTTTTCGAAATTTGGCACGTAAGGGGGGGGGTCGTTTTGTAACTTGACCAGTTGAGGTTCCTTTTGTTTCTGGTCTATCTCGGAAACTTTTCGTCTGATTGGAGTTTGCTTTGCACCAATGAATTTCTTTTAAAGAATTCTACTTGTGTACAGAATTACAGATAGCAGAGCTGAAATAATAATTTTTCTAAATTTGGCACGTAAGGGGGAGTCGTTTCGTAACTTGATCAGCTAAGGTTCCTTTTGTTCTCGTCTATCTCGGAAACTATTCGTCTATTTGGAGTTTGCTTTGCACCAATGAATTTCTTTTAAAGTGTTCTACCTGTATACAGAAATACAGATAGCATTGCTGAAATCCATATTTTTCGAAATTTGGCACGTAAGGGGGGGTCGTTTTGTAACTTGACCAGTTGAGGTTCCTTTTGTTTCTCGTTTATCTCGGAAACTTTTCGTCTGATTGGAGTTTGCTTTGCACCAATGAATTTCTTTTAAAGAATTCTACTTGTGTACAGAATTACAGATAGCAGAGCTGAAATAATAATTTTTCTAAATTTGGCACGTAAGGGGGAGTCGTTTCGTAACTTGATCAGCTAAGGTTCCTTTTGTTCTCGTCTATCTCGGAAACTATTCGTCTATTTGGAGTTTTTTTCCCCCAATGAATTTCTTTTAAAGTGTTCTACTTGTATACAGAATTACAGATAGCAGTGCTGTTATTAAGATTTTTCTAAATTTTGCACGTAAGGGGGGGGGGGTGTTTCATACTAGATGACTCTGGACTCCACTTTGTTTTTCGTCTATCTCGGAAACTATGCGTCTGATTGGAGTTTAGTTTTCACCTATGAATTTCCTTTAAATTGTTCTACTTGTATACGGAATAACAGATGGCAGGGCCGAAATTAAGATTTTTCGAAATTTGGCACGTAAGGGGGGGTCGCTTTGTACTTGGCGATTTTGGGCTCGACTTTGTTTGTCGTCTATCTCCGAAACTATGCGTCAGATTGAAGTTTAGTGTGCACCGCTGAATTTCTTTTAAAGTGTTCTACTTGTAAACGGAATAACGGATGGCAGGGCCGAAATTAAGATTTTTCGAAATTTGGCACGTAAGGGGGGGTCGCTTTGTACTTGGCGATTTTGGGCTCGCCTTTTTTGTCGTCTATCTCGGAAACTATGCGTCAGATTGGAGTTTAGTTTGCACCGCTGAATTTCTTTTAAAGTGTTCTACTTGTATACGGAATAACAGATGGCAGGGCCGAAATTAAGGTTTTTCGAAATTTGGCACGTAAGGGCACGCTCGCTTTGTACTTGGCGATTTTGGGCTCGCCTTTGTTTGTCGTCTATCTCGGAAACTATGCGTCAGATTGAAGTTTTGTTTATACAACGGTTAATTAACTGAATTAATCTGACGATGTCATAAAAAGTCTATATCATGAAAATATCGTCTAAGCGAAACTTCATATAACTCTGCAAATTACTGTTTTCTTACTATTCCGAGCAGTGAACTAATCTGTTAGACCCTTGCTTGAAGGGGTACGCTAGGTTTATCTTTACGAGGGTGTAATTACGTTTCACTTTATCACTTTCCTGGTCTACATGTACCGAGAGCACTTCATCTGGTGAATGCAACTTCTTGCGGTGGGAAAATGTACAAACATTTAAAATGAAAGATATGTTATTTCACAGATTTACTTTTTTTAACATCATAGATCACATTCGCAAATATTTTGCTAGGTACTCTATAAAATAGAACCGTCAATGAGTCATTAGAGCGACGTTGTCTCTAGTTCGACGAAATGCAACACGGGAGAGGAGGGAAGAGCGCGCGGAGAGAACGAAGCAGACGTATAGAAACAAGTGACGACAGCCGTTGCCTTGTGGTCGCAGGTGACGGCGCTGCTGGCGCTGACGGAGGGCGCGCACTTCCAGAGCAACGGCCTGCTGTACGTGACGGAGAAGCTGCGCCTGGGGCCGCACGGCGCCACCTCGCTCGTGGTGCGCGTCGTCGTCACCAGCCCCGGCACCAAGAACATGACCGGTACGCGCCCTCCATCCCTACCTCATCACCCGCTGTTGCCTCGTGGATTGGTGTATTGATCTGAATAATATATTGTCTAATTTTATATAAATTGCAGGACCGACAGACACAGTTTCCCCGTTCGCCCCATCAGTCCCCTTCTCATCGCTTACTCCTATTCCGTCCCGCTCAGACCCGCTCGGAGCCGCTCCGTCCCACTCCGTCTTGCTCCGACCCTCTTCGATCCGTATCGACCCTCTCCGATCCGATCCGGCCCGCTCCGACCTGCTCCAACTCGCTCCGACCCGCTGCGACACGCTCCGCCTCCCTCCGATCATCTCCAATACGCTACGACACACTGTGACCTGTTGCGACTCGCAGCGACGCGCTCCGAACCGGTCCGACCCGCTCCGACCCGTTCCGACCCGCTCCGACCCCTCCGACCCGCTCCGACCCGCTCCGACCCGCTCCGACCCGCTCCGACCCGCTCCGACCCGCTCCGACCCGCTCCGACCCCTCCGACCCGCTCCGACCCGCTCCGACCCGATCCGACCCGCTCCGACCCGCTCCGACCCCTCCGACCCCTCCGACCCGCTCCGACCCCTCCGACCCGCTCCGACCCGCTCCGACCCGCTCCGACCCGCTCCGACCCCTCCGACCCGCTCCAACCCGCTCCGACCCCTCCGACCCGCTCCGACCCGCTCCGACCCGATCCGACCCGATCCGACCCGCTCCGACCCGCTCCGACCCGCTCCGACCCCTCCGACCCGCTCCGACCCGATCCGACCCGATCCGACCCGCTCCGACCCGATCCGACCCGATCCGACGCGCTCCGTCCCGCTGCGACACTGGGGGACTCGACCCATGCGACTGAGGGAAATGTAAATTGTACTACTTCGAAAATATCCATGCCGGTTTGCATTTTTTGCCAATGAAACCTTTCGCCCACTGATATACTATTTTTGCCGTTCTATGAATCACTTGTTTCAACCTTCAAAATGTCCGTATAATAAATTATCCGCCCTCCCATATTTTGTCATTAATTTATTCGGCGATACGTAATGTTCCCTTTTTCAAACTCGTCCCACTCGTCGTTGGCTCGTTTTGGAATCGGTCTGGGAGCGAAGAAAGCCGTTAGTGTGGTGGACACCTGAGATCTAATTGCGACCAACACTTTCTCGTCGGGAACACCGGGAGAATCGGCGGCGAATCGAAGCAAGGAGGAAGGGAGGCGAGTGCCGATTGCTCAGGGCGCGTACGGTCATTAGTCGCTGCCAGGGATCAAAAACACCAGGATTGATCGCCCTCCCCCCTCCCCACGCCCCGCCGCGCCCGCGGAGGCGCCATATTTCCTCCGCCGCCGCGCCCTCTGGTGGTCGGGCGTTGCGAAAGGCGAGCTGCAGCCGCTGCGGCGGCGGCGGCCCGTCGGGGAAGCTAGAGCCGTAATTTATGGCTTGTATTCGCCGCCGCTGATAAAAAAGTTTCTCGAGGAAATTGGGGGATTGTGGCGGGTGAAGGGCCGCATCGAAGGCCCAGGAGGCGCCCCCCCCCCCCTCGCTCGGAACGCCCGAAAACCCAACGACCTAGCCACAATTGCGCAAGCGAGTGGATTTGCCTAGAGATAGTAGGTCTAAAGCTTTTGAGGTGCCTCGTTTCAAATGTAATGAAATTGCAAGATGTGAAATGTCAGGTTCGAAAATGGCAGACCCAATCGTAAAGACTGAAGCGTGCAAATATGGATGTTTCGACGTCACTAAATACGATGAAATCTTTGCAGCATTAAAGTAAAATGCCGATGAAAGAAAAGGATGCAGTTATGTGACGCTAAATGTGTATTATTGTAATCAAGGATAATGGTTCTCTATAATAAAAAACATTTGTAAAAATTGTAATATGTGGAACGAAAAATATAATCCATTATGCGTACAACTTGTGGTAATGAATGGTTTATAATTAACACTTATCAAATACAAAAACTTTTGACACTTTTGCTTTAACATGTTCAAAACTGCTTTAACATGTTTTAACATGTAACAAAAAATACGATCAAAGCACTTTCCTCGTGACAAATATCGTTGAGAAAAATCAATGAATTAGACCGATTCCACCAATGTTAACTTAACAACATCGCGAAGGATATAAACGATAAAATTACGTTTCTGCAGCTCAGATAATTCAAAATTCTGCATAATCCCATTTCGATTTTCCTCATTATGCCCAGGTTTCGAGCCCCTTCATACCAGTGCCTGGCGGTAAGAACCTAAGGCAACGGTCGAACACGGGAGAGATGACGACACAGACGTAGATGGTATTGGTGGCTGTCGAAGGCAGGGAAGGGCGTCTGCTCCGTGGGACATTAATAACGGAGATTTGAAGCCGACGTCGGCATCGAAATCCCTCTCGATTGCACGGGAAGGAGAGAGCTCAGCCAAGTTTTTTTATGTTACCGCGCAGACTCCGTAGAGTTGAATTTTCAAAGTAAAGGCTGCTCCTATCAGCGATTGGCGATTATCTCTTTGCCCGCGTCAACAAAATGACGGTTATCTTATGATTAGAGAATGTCAAATAGAGGAAAAGAGTTTATATTAAAATATAATGGTTTGCAGAGAATAACTAAAGACGACAGCAGTAAGAACTTTTTTTAAATAGAAAGGTGAATTTGTTGGCTATTCATGATTCTGTATTCTTAGCGGTGAGAATTGTATTTTATTACCTTAACTATTAACGGTCACAATTACAAATTTAACCAAAAAAATACTAAGTAATATATGACTGATGACATGTAACAATATGTTCCTACTACTACTATAGTGACCGTTTTTCAAAAGTTACAAAAAATTTAATTGACTGATTGCACAAGTGTTATACTGCGATTGAACACACATTAAAATGCTTCTTTTGGAAGGTAATAAACTCTAAACGCTGTTTGTTTCCCGCCAGGGTCAACGAAGCTGTACCTCTCGCCCCGCCTGTAATTCCTTCCCTTCACCCTTCATCATCATCCTATCACTTCATTGAAGAATGATTATTAATTCCCTGCCCAAGCAGGAGGCCCTGCCCTTAATGGGATGTGCAGTTGGCTGATAAAAAAATCCATTTCGGCCCGTCTGGGATCAAACTCGGCTACCAGCGATGAAATACGAGTTGTCCAACTACTACGTCTCGAGCTGCCCAGATTTTCGTTTTGTCTCCTTGCATTGTCATTTATAAAATTAATATTTGATATTCTATTTTGTATTATATTCTCATCAATTGCAAATTGAAAATGTTCTGAAAAGTTTATTTAGCATCATATTCATGTAAAGAAGTACGTACATTTCTTGACTTGCCATCCATGAAAGAGTGGTGACGAAATAACGTGCTTGGCGTGAGGTCGAATACGTCAGTGGAATGCTGTTCGATTGAGAAGGGCCGTGCTTGCAAATGAAAACTTGTAATCCCCGCCCTGTTCAATGGAATCGGCATCCGTTTATTTTCGAACTATTTTCGGTGTTGTGGCGGAAGTGCGTGCTGTGAGTTTCCAGCCTGTGGCGGAGTGGTGAGCTGAAGCGAGCGCTTGTGTCGCAGCGGAGGTGTCTGGCTACGCGAGCGACTCGTGCCTGGGCGGCGGCGGCGGCGGCGGCGGCGGTGGTGCGAGTGGTGCGGCGGCCAACAGCTCGCTGGTGGCGTCGGTGCTGCGCGCGGCGGCGGTGGCGGTGCGGCCGGAGGGGCTGGTGCGAAGCGCTACCGAGAGCGCCTACTTCTGCGCCAACGGTCAGCCGCCAGCCTCGCGCACGCCTAGCGATGCACGTAGTAGTTTACGAAACAAGGGCGCGAAGCAGGTGATTCACGCATGAGGCGAGTTTGTCGACGACAAAGAGACGAGTGCGGCAATCACCCGTTTCGCGCCCTTGTTTTAACACGCCGTGAGCGAAACGCAATGCGTCAAGTAAAGGTATATCATTATAAAGCGTTGGCGTTTCTTTTACCTTTACCCTCCGTGAAGAACACTCCTGTAATCGAAAACCTGCCGTAAAAGGAAATATTTAAGAGATTCTGGGAACCATTACTCAAAATTAATGTAATTAAATGTAGAAAGGTAACAATAGTGTGACATCTTTTCTGATCTAGTAGACTGTAAAAGCACCCAAAATGTGTCACTAATATTAATTGTTTTATAAAAGAGATTAAAAATGCAATGAAAATTGAAATAAATTGCGTTTTGTGAATTGTAAACGTGACTGAGTGCCTCTGTTGCAGAGAATGTGGTGGTATCGTCAGCAGAGGACTTCCGCTTTGAGTTCGTGGCGGCGCCGCGAGGCCGCGCTGAGCTCGTGTTCGAAGTGCGCGCGGCGGCGTCTGCGCACGTGGCGTTGTCCGACGTGCGCTACACCAGCGACCGCATGTACCAGGTGGTGCTGGGCGACCTCGACAACTCCGTCTCCTGGATTGGACGCGGGAAGCACGGTACAGCTCTTTTTCACCTTCTCTCCGCGTTTGGAACGTGACTTTACAAATTAATAATGAATGATCAATTAAGTGGAAAATTAAGTATAAAAAATATGTACCGATAAGGCGAGCAACCCTCGCGTACTGTCGGCGAGCGGCCCTCGCGTGCTGTCGGCGGCAGCGTTCGGCGCCTTCCGGGTGCGCTGTATGTAGTAAGAGGGCGGTGCTTGGAGGGTGCGGCGATCAGCCCTCGCGTGCTGTCGGCGTCCGTGTTCTGCGCCTTCCGGGTGCGCTGTGTGTAGTAAGAGGGCGGTGCTTGCAGGGTACGGCGTGCACCTGGCGACGGCGAGCAGCCCTCACGTGCTGTCGGCGTCCGCGTTCCGCGCCTTCTGGGTGCGCTGGAGCGGCGGCGCCGTGTCGGTGGGGCGCGGCGCGCAGCCGGGGCTGCGCACGCTGCTGTCGTGGCGCCTCGACCGCAAGCTGCGCGTGCAGCACGTGGGCTTCGCCTCCGCCTTCGGACGCGCAGCGGAGTTCAGGTCAGCCCCTGCCCCTCACATTGTCCATCTACAACATCCCTTCCTACCTCCCTTCCTTTTCAAATCTGCTGCACTTTCTCGCAACAATATCAATCCTATCCAACTTTTGGGTACCGAGGGAATGGGGAAAATTCTTAAATTTTGTTGTTCTCGTAACGCTACGAGACCTTGTGGGACTGACTGTGATGACGCAATCTTCGTGCCTTTGGCCAGGATATCGTTAGTATCCGGGGTTCTCAGATGGTTACCCGTCCGGGAATGCGTAGTGTCTCGAATTTCTGAACTTCTGACTTCTTAACTTCCGAGCAAACGCAATTGGTCTAACGAAGCCATCAGCGATTGGTTCATTACTTTTAAGCAAATAGGGCAATATAGAAACAACATGTTTTGGTTAATTTAATTTAAAATTGAAGATAGGCTGTCGAAGTTTTTTCTAATTAGAAGCAAGCAATAAAAAAATAAAAACTCCCCTGTCACTGTGAAATCATATTAGTTTTTTCATATCAGTTTTTTTTTCTAATTAGAAGTAAGCAATAAAAAAGTGTGAATCATATTATCTTGAACTATTGAAATATCTGGCGTGTAGTTCGAGCGATTTTATAGTTAAGGGAGGAGAAGGAGGTTGTTTCGGGGTGGAATTCTTTCAATTTTGAGAAGGAAGGCACGACAAACATTTCAGAATCACTGTTACAAGAATGAAATAAATCATTCAAGAATGTAAAATATACCTTCGTTTTCACAATTAACAGCTAAGAGAGCCTATCTTTTGTAAAGCGCTTGCGTTTTGAGAAGAAACTTTCCTTGTTGGAGATCAACTTTACAAGCGCGTTCCTAATTAGAAATTTGTTGTTAAAGAATGTTTTTCTCGGAACTGCATAGGGAAAATTTATAATAAAAAACATTTTAAAATGAAAGAGAAAAATCTCCCATTGCATTTTTGTTTAAGGAATAAAAGTGTTGTTTATTGAAACAAATGAGTCTGCGTTGGATAACAGACAAACATTTATTGTACACACAGCAATACTGAATGGTCAGATGGTCTGCCGGTGGCGAGGCTGTCAGAACGTACAAAGGGCGCCCGGGGGCCGTAGAGACGAAGGACAGGGCCCTGGCTCGTGGGGAGGCGTTTGGCGGCTGCCAAAGTTCATATGAAAGTCCGCAGCGCGCGCCGGATCGATGTCCGTGCTCCGGGAGAGATGACGAACAGAAGGAAGTCGGGTCGACGTAAGGCGCACCGGGCTGGAATTGTTTCCTGTCCGAGAAGGGAGGAACCAGCACAAGGCCAAGAAGAGGCACCGCTCGCGAAAACTACCTCCTGCGCAAAACTCCTGACGCTCGCAATGCTGCACAGGAACCTGCATCAAGTTGCTCTCTCTTTCCTCTCTCTCCTTCTCTATCTCCTCTCTCTCTCTCCTCTCTTTCTCTCTCTCCTCTCTCCTTCTCTATCTCTCTTGCTCTCTTTCTCTCTCTGTCTCTCTCTTTCTCTCTCTCCTTTTGTCTCTCTCCCTCTCTCTTTCTCTATCTCCTTCTCTCTCCTCTCCCTTTCTCTCTCTCCCCTCTATCTCTTCTCTCTCCTTCTCTCTCCTCCTCTCTCCTTCTCTCTCTCCTCTCTCTCCTTCTCTCTCCTTCTCTCTCTTTCTCTCTCTCCTTCTCTCTCTCCTTCTCTCTCTCTTTCTCTCTCCTCTCTCTCCTTCTCCCTTTCTCTCTCCTCTCTCCTTCTCTATCTCTCTTGCTCTCTTTCTCTCTCTCCTTTTGTCTCTCTCCCTCTCTCTTTCTCTATCTCCTTCTCTCTCCTCTCCCTTTCTCTCTCTCCTCTCTATCTCTTCTCTCTCCTTCTCTCTCCTCTCTCTCCTTCTCTCTCCTTCTCTCTCTCCTCTCTCTCCTTCTCTCTCCTTCTCTCTCTCCTCTCTCCTTCTCTCTCGTTCTCTCTTTCTCTCGCCTCTCTCTCCTTCTCTCTCTCCTTCTCTCTCTCCTTTTGTCTCTCTCCCTCACTCTCTCCTTCTCTCCCTCTCTCTCTTTCCGCTTCGCAGGATGTTATATCCTCTCGGAAGGCCAATGAGGGGCCAGCCGGGCGACTGGGCCCCATGGGTTAGGTTGGGTTGGGTTTTGCTGCGCCCTTGCGTTGGCTGCCCGATAAATCTTGTCTTTCCTCGTACTCTCCATAATGCAGAGTTGTGTGTGTGTGTGTGTGGTTGCAGGGTGTGGAAGTACAACGACGAGGCGGGCTTCTCGCAGGTGCTGCACCTGGATGTGCCGCAGCCGGTGGTGCCGGGGTCGGAGGCCGGCGCGCTGCTCATCGCCGGCGGCCTCAGCCTGCCCGCCCCCGCCCCCGCCCCCGCGCCCGGCCCCGGCCCCGCCCCCGCGCGCTCCACCAGGTGCGCCAACCCTTTCACGTTCAAAGTTAACATTTCTCTGCATGTGCTTGACCGAAGCACTAGGTGCTATTAATGCGCGGGATTTGATGCTTTACATCTTTGGTTCTTTTTTTGATCGCGAATCGGGCATGTTGCGGCCACGCGAACGTGCACCCAACCGGAGCGCATTTATATTTATCGGACGTGCACGTGACTATGGGGGAGATTAGAATTTTCGTGCTGAATGCGTTTTTACACACAGGGTTGTTAGCCCCGGGAGAGGACGTGTAAAGATAATGAAGGATGAAATAGGCTCACAAACACACAGAGACGCACAGAAATGCAACAATGCTCGAGGTGGGACTCGAACCCGCTATCCTTCGGTCCAAGACCACTATGGCACTACTGCCTTAGTTGATCTCGGTTACATAAATCGGCTTTTTTTTTTTTTTAAAGAAAAGGCGTTTCTCCTTTAATTTGAAATCTGATCCAAGTAGTGAGGAATTGCCCATCCCTCAGAAGCAACTTTCTGACAAGGTGCCCCAAAGCGTGACGCGAGTGTGTGTGGTGCGGCAGCCTGTCGGCGGCCGTGGCGGCGTTCAGCGCGCTGCCGCTGCTGCAGCGCGAGGGCGCGCGGGGGCCGGCCAACGACTCCTCGCCCGCGCCGCGCGACGACGCCGCCCTGCTGCGCCGCCTCGTCACGCAGGTGCAGACGCTGCTCGCCTTCCGCCGCCCCGACGGCTCCTTCAGCGACACGCGCGCCGCCGGCAGCCACAGGTACTCATCTTCATCTCGCAACCAAAAAGAAGCCATTTTGTTTGCAGTCAAAGCAGCGAACTCTGGGCAGTTGTTCAATGGAATAAATGTGTGCTGTTTGAAGTTTGTGAAATATAAATCAAAGTTCGGAGTATAAATCTGACTAAGAAAGCACTTACTGAGCTTACTGACCTGCCGAGCCCCTGTGACCGTAGTGTTGGTAGGGTGCGGCAGGGGCACGCTGCAGGTGCTGCGCGAGCTGTGACCTGCCGAGTCCCTGTGTGTATGTGACTGTAGTGTTGGTTGGGTGCGGCAGGGGCACGCTGCAGGTGCTGCGCGAGCTGTGACCTGCCGAGTCCCTGTGTGTATGTGACTGTAGTGTTGGTTGGGTGCGGCAGGGGCACGCTGCAGGTGCTGCGCGAGCTGTGACCTGCCGAGTCCCTGTGTGTATGTGACTGTAGTGTTGGTTGGGTGCGGCAGGGGCACGCTGCAGGTGCTGCGCGAGCTGTGACCTGCCGAGTCCCTGTGTGTATGTGACTGTAGTGTTGGTAGGGTGCGGCAGGGGCACGCTGCAGGTGCTGCGCGAGCTGTGACCTGCCGAGTCCCTGTGTGTATGTGACTGTAGTGTTGGTTGGGTGCGGCAGGGGCACGCTGCAGGTGCTGCGCGAGCTGTGACCTGCCGAGTCCCTGTGTGTATGTGACTGTAGTGTTGGTTGGGTGCGGCAGGGGCACGCTGCAGGTGCTGCGCGAGCTGTGACCTGCCGAGTCCCTGTGTGTATGTGACTGTAGTGTTGGTTGGGTGCGGCAGGGGCACGCTGCAGGTGCTGCGCGAGCTGTGACCTGCCGAGTCCCTGTGTGTATGTGACTGTAGTGTTGGTTGGGTGCGGCAGGGGCACGCTGCAGGTGCTGCGCGAGCTGTGACCTGCCGAGTCCCTGTGTGTATGTGACTGTAGTGTTGGTTGGGTGCGGCAGGGGCACGCTGCAGGTGCTGCGCGAGCTGTGACCTGCCGAGTCCCTGTGTGTATGTGACTGTAGTGTTGGTTGGGTGCGGCAGGGGCACGCTGCAGGTGCTGCGCGAGCTGTGACATGCCGAGTCCCTGTGTATATGTGACCGCTGTGTGGGTTGGGTGCGGCAGGGGCACGCTGCAGGTGCTGCGCGTGCTGTGGCGGCTGCAGGCGCACGCGGGCGTGGACCCCGAGGTGGTGGCGGGGGCCAAGCGCTGGCTGCAGCGCCGGCAGGCGGCCGACGGGCGCTTCCCGCCGGCGCCAGCAGACGGCGCTGGCGACAGCGACAGCGACGCCTCCGCGCTGGACGAAGACGTGGCGCGCACCGCCGACACCCTCGCCGCTCTGCTCGACCTCGGCCTCGACAGCGAGGTCAGCCACACACACACACACACACACACCTCACCCGATCGGAGGCACTTGGCACGCCCTGGGATCAACATGCACAGTCGGTCTTCTTCCACGGTTCCACTGTGAAGCGTTTGACCATCCACTCTACAGTCCAGATGGATAGGATTCGCCTCCAGCGGTTTCCATCTCATGAGATTTCTGTCCGCTCATCATTAAGCGAATCACAGTGACGTAGAGTTGCAGGTCACTGTCAAACATTGTCTTTTCTCAGAGGGGCAGACTTCGACGACACGATGCGGTAAAATGTTGATCCCATGGATTGACAAATGCCTCAGTTCTCCAAGTGTTTATGTGGGAAAACATTGTGACATGTTAAAGTAACTGCTACTAATTTTTTCCATAAAATTGTTTCTCTTTGGTTGACGACTGAGGATAACTTGCTTTGTGCATGCACCTTGGAATAAAGTTGTTATTTTTTATTTTACTTTTTACACTTTCTATTTTTGTATTCTACACATGTGTACCTGCTTAGGGATAAAATAGACGTTAGGAATTGTCAAATGTCTCCTGCTGACGGTATTTTCTCAAAAACCTTTTTTCTCAAACATGTATTGCAAAATATTTTATTCCTCGATGGTACACCGATTTTCTCATTTTCATTTAACTGTTAGGGGTTCTAATTTTAATAGGTAATAAAGTTTACATTTTTTATCTCACAATTTAAAATGCCGATATTGCAGGAATGTAAAAATCATCATATTGGTTAAAAGTGTCTCCAAACATGTTGTTATATATTTTCTTAATAGTTACAAAAGTTTATTGAGGTGTGCGAGAACGTAAATTTTGAGGCACATATTGTAAGGTTTAAGTCCTGTCAAAGGCCTGTCAGAAACGTCCGTCAGTCGTATATACTGCATTACACATCAACCCCACCAGTTATGTTAGTAGTGTATCGTTGTACCTCGCGATAACAATGCATTTGCAAAACCTGCCTGAGAAGAAATGTTTATTTTGAGTGTGAGGTAGTGGCAACATGACTCTTATTTGTAACTGGTTTTGCGCCGCTCGTTTATTTCAAAAGAAATATATAGCGATGTCAAAATTAAGATTTGTGTGCTGTTGCTGGGCAGGCGGACGCGGAGTGCGCCCTGCGCGCGCGCTACTTCCTGGAGCGGCACGTGTTCCGCGCGCGCGCGCCGTGTGCGCTGGCGCTGCAGGCGCTGGCGCTGGCGCGCGCGCGCAGCGAGATGGCGGCCGCGGCGCTCGACCTGCTGCGCAACGCCTCCGCCAACGAGGAGGGCGACTTCGGCTGGCCGCGCGCGCGCCGCCCCGCGCGCGACGCGCCCGACTGGCTGTACGAGGCCGGCGCCGGCCGCCGCCGCAAGGAGCGAGCGCCCAGTGAGTCCACACGCACGCACGCACACGCACACACACACAAGGAATGGTACATTTGCGCCGTATGCCACCTGCCAATGTCGAACAGTCGCCGACGCAAAGAGCGCTCCCTTAGTAAGCACTCCACTCTCTCTCACACACACACACACACACACGCGAGGAATGGAACATTTACGCCGTATGCTACCTGCCAATGTCGAACAATCGCCCAGGAAAGACCGTTCCTCCCCCACTAGGCATTAGACATCGACATGCTTTCTAAACATGCATGTTTTTATAAAAGCATCGATGTTTCATGACGAATCATCGACTAAGCCAATACCGTCAGACGAGTCAGCTTAGGGCACTACAAGTGTCACTGCAGTGCCTCCGACCATAAGGTCCTAGAATTAAATTCCTCCACGTGAACCTCAGTGGTTACTTATTCATTTTTAAAATCGTCAATGTGCAAGAACATTACTGGTTTTTGGTCGATGTTTTATCAACACCCATGTTTTAATTTTGAGCATCGATGTTTAGAAACACCCATGTTTATTTTGTTGTCGATGTTGCTTCCCTCCTCTTTACTTGCCTTCCCTCTTTTAATTGGAAGCGCAGCGTTAAGGCAAAGGCCAGACGGTTTTCGCAAAAGTCAAAGCCTTACAAAACAATTAACTGCTGCAAAGTAAACGAAACATTGTGGCGGACGACAGGAATCGACTCGGCTACTGCTTCGCTTGTTTAATAGAACCTCAAGATTGCAAGTTCTCTTTAATTCTTAAAAAATAATGTAGGCAATTCTCATGCAAACGTGCCTTTGTACTCATTTCAAAATGCAAGACTCCACTCAGAATGTCGATTCGTCTGTCAACATTTCATTCCTTCGCTAAAGACCCACTTTATGCACTACTATTTACGTAAATAACTTTATCACATTTATTTATTATGCAGAAAAAATGACTTACAACTATTGTGTATGAGATGGATCATTAGATCCATCAGATAATATAAATTGCTAATTTTGTTTGAAAAAATTATTAATTCAAAAATAAATGTTTAAAATAATTTTGTAGAACCTACATGGCTTCCTATCTCTTATTATTCGTAAATTGTTTCAATGTTCAAAATGTTATTTATTTATTACAAATTTATTATTTTTAATTCACGTAAAATTAGGTTTATAATATAGTTCAGTGATGTGATTGATTAATTTGTTTGACTTTATCAATCGTGTAATAATAATAATTTCCTTTTCCCCACAGCAACAGTTGCAGAATTTAAAGCTTCACTTTTTACATTGATGACTTACGCCCGCCTGGGAGATTTGAAATCAGCGGAACCTGTTGCTCGTTACCTATTTTACCGTTCACACTTACTGGACAGGCATATATTTATTTATTTATTTATTTATTTATTTATTTATTTATTCATTGAAGCAACAGGCTTAAGCCCAATTTACATAGTTCGTTCGGATATAATATACATTTCAATTTTCATTAATTAGTTTTACAAAGATGTGAGTACTTTATTAGTCAAATGAGTTCAAATATATGGATTTTGCTTGCTGTTTGAAAGTGTTTACATTTGTACATGTGCATAATGATAGAAATTCAACGTCATTACCCATTCTAGACATTTTCGCAACCGGTGAAAAGTAACCATAAGATGATCTGTGTGCTGGGATTTTAAATAGTTTCATGGTTCTCAAAGCATATTCCGATTCATTTATACAAAATAATGATTGAACTTGTTGACTATAGATGTCATTATTAAAAATTTTAAACAGCACACAAGCATCGTTATAGTTTCTATAGGATTCTAGGGTACTAAGATTTATTTTGGTCGCAACTTCTTTGTAATCGTGGGTGTGGTAGGGATTTGGCATTTTTAATTTATACGCCACGTAACTGAGGAATCTATGTTGGACATTTTCGATGCGTTTGATATGACATGAATAATACGGTGACCAAATTGTAGAAGCATACATTAAGATTGGTTTAACCAGGGTAACGTAAAGAGTTTTCAAAGTTTCCATTCGTGTAAAGTGTTCACTGTTGCGTTTCACAAACCCCAGTGTCCGCAGGCTTTTATTTACAATATAGTCGATATGGTACATAAAAGTGAGTTTTTTGTCGAATATCACGCCTAGATCTTTGATTTGTGACACGTTTTCTAAAGTTTTGTTTGATAATTGGTAATTATATTTTATAGTATTCTTCTTTTTATTGAAGCTTACGACCTTGCATTTATCAGTGTTTAGGTACATTTCGTTTGATTCACACCATTGGTGTAAATTTTTCAAATCGTTATGAAGTAGAATGCAATCATTGATGTCATTGATTTGACGGTAAAATTTACAATCATCGGCGAAGAGTAGAAAGGAGCTGTTTAAAAAGATTGATTTGATATCGTTAATAAATATTATAAATAATAGTGGTCCCAGGTGTGAGCCCTGTGGCACTCCCGATGTAACATGTATAGGATTCGATTGATATTGCTTATATTTCACATATTGTTTTCTATTGGTAAGGTATGATCTAAACCAATCATGTAAGGTTCCTGTAATGCCAAAATTTTTGAGTTTGTCTAGTAGTAAATGGATTGGTACTTTGTCAAAAGCCTTTGAGAAGTCGGTGTATACAGCATCCATTTGATTACCATTCTCCAAGCAATTGATTATTTCATGATTGTAAATGAGCAAATTGGTTAATGTGCTTTTACCAGGAAGAAATCCGTGTTGCTCATCTATAATCAATGGCAATATCGATGGTTCTATTTTTTTAATTATCATTTTTTCAAGTAACTTGGCCATGGTATTTAAAATTGAAATGGGTCTATAATTATTAACGTTAGTTTTACTTCCTGATTTATGAATGGGTGCTATATAACCGATCTTCCACATCATGGGGAATCTTCCATCTGTTATTGATTTATTGTAGATTTGGGTGAGTGGTTCAGCTATAGCTTGGGCACATTTTTTAAGAAAGACTGCTGGAATACCATCCGGACCAGGACCTTTTGATTCATTAATTGATTTTAGTTCATTAAGTACTTCGGTGTCAGAGAAGTTCGAGGTTATAGAGGTAAGTATTCGTTTCATAATAGTGTCCTTATATATTTCTTGAACGTCCTTATGTATTTCAAGAGAGTCCTCATAGTTTCGAAAATGCCCATATGTATTCTTAAATCTCATGTTTCCAGGAGGAATATTTCTAAAAGTATCTGAGCCATCTGTTTCATAGCTGCGTTCCTTGTGGTTTACACACGTATTATAATTTTTTTAAGATATTGAAAGATGCTCTATATTGTATCGTTAATAGTGTAAACATGGAAGCTCTTGTACAAACGAGAAATAAAAGTTAAAGATGTGGATAAAAGGGTAACCTAGTAAAATATGACTGTCTTTTTTCAGTTGCTGTATCCTGCCGTTCAAGCTTTCTCGGAATTTGCATCTCTCGCTCTTGACCGCCATCGCGCTTTAACAGTTTCTCTTGCGACGTCAGGAATGGAATTAACAGACACGTTAGAGCTAAGGCCTGACTCAGAACCTCAACATCTTCAGTTGCCCTCTCTTCCCACGAAAGTGTTTGTTTACGCTACAGGAGCAGGATGTGCTACTGTTCAGGTGGGTGCCTCGTTGGTTTTACATTTTGAAACAACACAACTGGTTCTCGTAGGATTTTAGAGAGCGCGGGGTTTGCGTATGGCGACCGGGATGGGTGGCTCAGGGCATCAACTGATGTCCCTGCAATGCCTCTAACCGGGAAGTCCTAGGTTCGAGTCCCGACGGTGGCAGGATTTTCGACACTAGCTTTTCAGCTAGCTCGAATTCAACATCTAGAGAAGAATTCTATCGGCCGGTTGCTCTGATCGGTAGATTTCCGTGGTTTCTGTATCAGCACCAGGTGAATGCGATTAATTCAGCATATTGGTAGACTTACTAAGTAAGATAGCACTCATATCACAAGTGTTGACGTATTTGTATTTTTTTGAAAACTAACTCACAAAAGTGTAAAAGAGAAAATGATAACAGTTTAATTAAAACGGATAGCTACTTTACTACTTTATCTACAAGTATAACAAATGGTGCTAGAACAGGTCATACTTTCTCGCGTATTTGGGAACGTACGTAATATTAGAATAATTCTGTCCAACTAACATTTCATCCATCACTTGAAAAAGTCCAAAATAATTCAAACGAAAGCGCCTGAAGTAAGTGCTCAGTAAGTATCTACGAATCCGGCGTTCCCAACACAAAAATTAAAGAAAATATTGGAGCCGTTTTTGGTAAAATGTTCTTACAACTTTACAACACTTTCCATGTGTTACTTACAATAACATTGTTTCAGTATGCTTTTATAGCCGAAATTGTGTAAATTTTTTATTATGTTAATGAAAAATTCTCGAATTTTGTTAAAAATATTAACAAGACACAGATTGACTTTTTCCTTAATACTTTCTTTTCTAGGGCCGTGTCAGTTACTCAACTTACGCCCCCGCAGATCATACACATTTATTAGACTTGTGGGCAAGTGTTGAAGGCGAACTTGTTCCAAGTAGAAATTCTTTGGATGAGTTAGAAGGGAAATTACCTCGCCTCAGACTCAGTACTTGTGTGCGGTAAGTATAGAGCAATAATAATTTTCTAGCAACAGATCCAAAATCCACCTTTTTCATCTTTTAACAGAAGTTTCAAAGGGAAAACATATCTTGGTCTAACTCGCTGTGAAGAAACAATGTATTGAGTTCCATTATATTAGCATCGTTTTAATATTATCTTACAAATATTGTGTGCCAGATAAATATTCAAACGGCCGATTCTGAAACTAAAGATGTTTGTTTTGCCTCCAACGTGCAGTATGCAGTATTTCCCGTAGAAAAGAAGAGAATTATGAAAATCAATATAAAACAGCAGGAGCAAAGAAACAAACACTCGTGTGTGCAGTTCGCGCCGCAACCTAGTAGCATTCCTTCTTCGTGTGTCGGATGGAGAGCTCTTTGTGAACTACCCAAGTGGGAAAAATTCACGCATCAGTAAATCATCTGAATCACAAATTTCCGAGTTGTGATAACGGAAATTCGCTGGAACTGCGAGAAAAATTGTTCCTTTTATCACAGAATGTGATAAAGAGAGGTTCGTCGTCTGCTTCAGTGTGATCCCAACCGCATTGTTCCAGAACAGAATTCATAAGAAGCTCGTTAAGATGTAAATTACGTTTTAAATTTCATTTTTCACTATAATGAAATTATCTTTAAAGAAAGATTATGTATAAATTAATTAGGCACGACAAAGTACGTGCCCAGCCTCATTGAATAACTAAATTGGCGCTGAGAACTTCGTCTCATAGTGTTCGGAATCTAATTCAAGTTATGTTTCTTACGGCTTTTATTTTCTTATTCCTGCTTCACACTTGATGCATTAACTGATTAAAACACCTACATCCAGAACACTCGCATTGTACTTGCCAACGACGGAGGGAAGGATAATACTTCTTGAGAGGGGTGAAGAGTGGATTCAACCTGAAATTGCAGCTACGAGACGCCACGACCTCTCCGCAAATGCTGGAACGCCTGAGAAGTGTCCTGGACGTCTACACAGCCCTGAAGGCGATATTTGACGTGGAATGGAGCGCCTTGAGTCCGTTTAACTACACTTCGTTTGATAATGTTTATTCGAGCATCTAGTAAACAGTATATCTGTGGAATTGTATTGCAATTTAATAATTGTAACGCCGAATCTTCATTCTAAAGCGAAGTAGTAGTTTGCAACCGAGTACAGTTTACGTGCGAAAGAATAAAATGAACGGAAACTCAGTTAGCTAAGGCCACACGTAGCACAAGCGTAGTAAATGCCGACAAGTCCGTCACGTCTGTACATCTGTCACTGCTGTCACGGCTGTCACGTCTGTACGTCTGACACGTCTGTACATCTGCCATGTCTGTACATCTGTCAGGACATCTGTCGCATCTGTCGTTTGTCATGTCTGAACGTCGGACAGAACTGTACGTCTGGCACGTCTATAGTCAACCCGTCTGCAGACAACTCTGGCACCTAAACAATGCAGACGATTTTCTCCAAAACTGATATTTCCGAACCGATTCGAGGTCCTCCAAGTTTGAAATGGATATTTTGATATTAGGTAGTACTTTCCATGGCTTCATTTTTTTTCTTATGCGTTGTCCTGGGAGAGTGTAAAGGACTCTGAAAAGAATGGCGCAGGTCTTATTTCCGTTGAACTTCTTGGATTTTCGGAAATTGAAAATGTTAGAAATACTGCGGAAAAGTGTGTGCTGTTAGACCTCCACTAGTTAACAAGTCTTTAAAGAGAAAGAGAAAAACACGAAAACGTTTTAGAAAAAAATACTATTTCGTGTACCTCCCGGAGTTAGCACAAAGTCTACGCATTCGAATACGTGGGGTTTTACTAATGTACGTACAACATATTCAAAGAAATTGTTGAACGGTAGACCTTTATATTCAAGACACAAAGCCTCGGAAAAGTTAGTTTTGCTAATGTCTTTGACGTTACTAAATGAACAGTACATACATTTCATTACAGCAGTGCTATTAAAAGAGTTTTCAAGAGACGTCTTAAAAAGTAATATTGAATCTGTCAAATAGAAATATTAAGTCTTTAAAATAACATATTATTACGATATAGCCGTGTCATGACGTGCCACAACTAATTATTGGTATGGATATTCCAAAATAGTACGTATTAATCTTATATCCAAACCTTAGAAACATTAAATGCTATTATCCATATGTTAAACTGTGATTAGATTTTATAAGAAATAATAAAATAAAATTAATAATGATGTGTAATGGTAAAAGTGCAAACTGAGTAATGATATGTGAGGGTAAAATTTGTGCAAACATATCGGAGAGAATAATCTTACAGAATACTCATAGTATCCTTTTACTAATCATCTATGCTAGGCGAGTATTCCTTTGAAATAAAGACAGCTCCATGCCAACAGCATGTGAAGATACGGCGGGTTATGGAAATGTTGACTGATCTAGCAATATATTTACATGGAGTTTAGAATGCGTTTGGAAACAGCTTTGCCATTATGACAGATTATAAATAACATTAACTTCACAAATATTCCAAAAACTCATAATTTAAACTCTTACAATTATCATAAAAATGGATAAGGGAGGTTTTGGATCTGTGTGCCTCATATGTATTCTTTTGTTCCCTCTTGCAATTAAAAATAATCTTGTAATATGTTTACATTCATCACTTTTGTTTACATTACTGTTTAGATTACATATCTAGCACTCTATCTAGTCTGTAATTATTTTAATCTGTATATAATTCAATGTTTTAATGAAATTGATTACTAGTACAAATATAACATACAAACATCTCCAAATATTTTTTTCAGAAGAAGACATAACTTGTTTCCCAGTGTTTCCTTCTAACAATGTTTACCTGTTCGGGTGGTCACACAGACAATGAAACTTTCTTAATGTTCAGTTGTCCAATAAAATTAAACTATCATTACCTACACTTGCGTGACGTCATTAGACTACTCCCAGCAATCTTCCCAACAATTGAATACTGTTATTAATAACATCAACCATATTATTATTATCATTAATATTATTATTTAAATTGTTGTTAGTTCTTGTATTGATGTAAGTTTTAACTCACCATCTTCATTATTATTATTATTATTATTATTATTATTATTATTACGCATTGGTGCTTTGGCGCCAGACAAATCTATCATTATTTTATTATTTCTCAGTATATTTAGTTAACCCTAATAATATCTTCATAGACTTGGAATTGTTTTCAATTTTCTTAATTTTTCAGTTACATTTTCTCATGGTTCAATTGTCACGACCTCTTTATGTATTTATCATTTACCATGCAAACAAAAAAATGTATTAAGACTTCATTTGTTGCAGGTGGAAAGGCGATGACGTATCAAGCGTCTTACGACTAGAGGTAACCCTCTTTTCTGGCTTCCAGCTGGAATCAGTGAGCCCGGTTGATCTGGATGTGTACCATGGCTCTCTGGGGGATCTTGTGTGGTTTGTGCTTTCTAATGTGAGTGACAGCAACTTTCTCTTTCAACTTTTTTATACTGAGACAGGAAATATTTTGTAAAGGGTTAACAGGGTAAGATCGTGAAAACGGTCCCCGCAGCAGGGTTAATACTTTTCTGGTCTGATATTCCTGTTCCAAAAATTCAAAAAACTAATTGTTTTTTCTCCTTATCAATATTTTATTTTTAGGACAGAAAAATTATATTGATGGATAACTCCATTATTCATTTGACACTTACGAGAGTCTGCTTATTTTCACAATTTGTCCAACCATCTTTAAGCTAAAAAACATGTTTAAAAGTGCAAAACAAGAGTTAGAAAACCTACTTATACAATGCATGTATACTCCGTTCAATATTTTGACTTAATAACTCTCTAATACAACTTAAACTTTTAACCAGGGATAGTGAATTCAATTGAAAATTAAACTTGTAAAATATTTGTTAAGAATGACCTTCAATTATTTTTGTTTCTGAATTACATGTATTGTTTCTTGGTCTTAGGTAAGCAATACCTGTCCACACTGCATCCGATTTTTGGTAAGAAGTCCATTTGTCGTTACTGGCTTGCGACCAGCATTTGCCCGAGTGTACCCCGCTGGCCGTGAAGATCTCGCAGCAGAAACCTTTTTCCACACCAGCCAAGGAAGTCCTTTACTTGCTGACATCACCGATGATGATCTTATTACATGGTTTGGAAAGGATGATAGAGGTACGTAACTGCTTGTCTAGTAACAATAACAATTTATCTTTCTACCAAATGGTCTCAGTGTTATAGACTCCTATGTCGTGAATGGGAAAATGCCCCTAAAGTGTGAATTTGACTCATAGCCCTGCTTGAATACTTCAAGTGGACAAAAGGGCCTTTGTGATTTTGATGTGTAAAAGAGTCCAAGTTAAATTTATTCCTCCGACAAATTCCGACCTTTACATTCCACATTCTCACAAACACACGATATAAGTAACAGATAAATGTAACAGTGTTAAAATGTCTGTCTCAGAGAGAATTTGGATGTTAACGTGAGTTGGAATTGGTGGGAGAGCAGAAGTACCAAAAGAGCAATTTAGACTCTCTCAGGAATGGGTCAATCAATCGGCCATTATCAAAGCTTGAACATTAGAAACAAGAACAAATCTTTCTCAATGTCATTGGATGGTTTCTTTTAATATATTATATATTTTATGACATATTATAAACAAATGCAAAAAAGTTAGTGTTTCTACAAAGGATGAATCCCTATATTAAAATCATCATATAACTATCATTCTGTTGGAAAGACCAGAAAGAAGTCATATTTTTAATTCTGCTTCTCATTCTTTTTCTAAGTCTACTTCTTTTACTCCTTAGAAAACAAATATTTTGATTAAATAGGTGATAACTATGTATAGAAAAAATTTGACTACAAGATATATCTTACACATGTTATTTAAACAGAATAAACGAAAACTGAAAGAGGTTCATAAATTGATATTTCAGGGGCATAATTCCTCAAATTTATAATTCACTAAGTTTCAAATTTATTTCTAAAATAATTTGTTTCCTTTTTTCTCACTTAGTTCTTTCTCCATCGCTCTTATTTTCTTTTTCATTTCGCCTGTGAGTAGCCGATAGATTGATTATTTTGCGTTTCCGGGTGAGTCAGTTGCTATGGTCATTAGTTTCGTGAGTGAACTGTAAGTTCTATCTCAAGTCACATAAGCACAAATCTTGAGCACATAATTTAAGAGCAACAAGACACTGCATCTTTATTCCTCGTTTTCTCTCTTGCCCTCAGAACCTTTCACGTTCACCCTATAATTTCAGACGTAAGCCGACATCATGTTTGTTTTTCTGTGATTGCTAAATGGCTGAAGGTAATTGACTGGATGACTCCTTCCAATACAGACCCAGACTGGGTCCTTCCTATTTGAAAATTATTCCAAAAAAAATTCAAAATCATGTAAACTTACTGATACGGTTTAACAGAAGAGAGGGTCTCGTGGCCCGAAACTCACCACAAAAAATACAATTTTTGAGTTGATTATGAATGAAATTGCAATTGTTGTAAATCAAACTTAATCAATGATGCATTAAGCATTATCAATAATTCCTTATTTTTTGTTGAAATGTTATTCGATCAGATTATTTTACTACTGTTCCTTAAGTACTTATTTAGAGAGTTTCTTAAAAAATTTCACCTGTAAAGTGATGTTTTTCTTTTACAGGACAACCTCGCACGAGCTCTGATTTCTCTCAAATATGCGAGTGTGGTAAATCTTGTAAACCTCTAGTTTCGGCCAATACATTTTCTTCCTCCAACGCTTCAAAAGTGGATCATGTGCAACGTGATATCGATATGGCTAACATCCTCATCTTCAGTGAAGCAAATGTGACTGGAAATGTGACTCAGTTCACCGTGTCAAGTGCAGAGCTGACCTTAGAAAGAAAAATACGTAACAACAGCACAAACACTAGCGATGCTGTCATTCCTACGATAGCACTAGTCAGTAATTTATCAAATCCCGAGCCAGTGTTGGTAATAAGTAGCAGTAAGCCAGTAGCAACTGAATCTGCGTCATTTGACCTTATAATTCCAGCAGAAGATGCAGAAATGTTAGGTGCTAAAGCTGAGCAGTTAGTTATAATTGCTACAAACGTGAGTGATTCGAAATCAAACACCACCACTCAAAATTCAACAGATGATAACAATCAGTTAAAAACAAACAACACAAATAAATCAACAAACGTTCCTAGTATCACAAAATCCCCCAGCCCGGTTCCGCCCGCATCTTCGAGCACCGCCACGGAAACGACGCCCCTTCCAGAAGCCCCAACAACGGTGACGCCCCCGCGCCCGTCGCGCCCACAGGCGCACAGCATCAACAAGGAGCGGCAGCGGCCGCCCACGCCGCCCACGCCGCCCCCGACCACGCCCCGCGACGACAAGCTCTTCGTCGTGGACAAGACGGCGCTGTGGGGCATGCTGCGAGAGGTGGTGCACGTGGAGCTCAACAAACGCAACAGGAGGGAAGGAGCACCCGTTGACGCTGTGCTCCACTGAGATGGCATGACGTTGTGCCTCGAGTTTTGATGTTTCAAGAGTGATCAATGTGTGTAAATTGTTTAAAAACAATTACTGAAGAATTGTGGTAGTCAAATTGTATTTAGGGAACTGGACTTTATGAGGACTGACTTTACATGCCTTGTAACGCGTATTGTTTCTTCACAAAATAACTGCAGTGTATGCATTTTTCTTAAAAAACAAGTTTAAAATTTTATGCAAAATCCATGTTCACATCTCCATTCCAAGTCCATCAGATTCCAAACCAAACCACTAGCAGTTTTATACAGTCCATAATTTATCACCCCAAAATAAATGCATTTATTGACTGTAGAGCCGTAAACCTATGAATGGGAAAAAACCATTATTTCCCAGCCATAAGTATTATCTTATATGATTTAATAAAGATTGACTTTAATATAATTTGTTAAACAAGAATTCAATTTCGTAGCATCCTTCCCCACAATCATCCCGTAGCAATTTCTCAATACAATTAATGACGATTAAAATGACTTATTAACTATGAACATAATGGATATGTAATTATTGGATGAAGGAAGTGGAGACCCCAAAGAAAATATTACATTGATTCTCATTTCTAATAGCGTTGCGTATCCTCTTCCATTAGCTGAAAAAAGATCCGATTATTCAACAAATCCATTCACACTAGTTTTGAAATATTGAGCTCTAAAGTTAAATAATTGTAACAAACAGGGGATGTAAGTAAATAAACAATTGTATTTTCTCCTAAAAGACGTATTTGTTGACTGAGGATGATATAATAAGAATAGTGTAAGCATCGGGGAAGTAGTTATACAACTATAAGTCTAGCTACACACGAGCGTCGCAAAACGTACGTCGTTTACGTCCGTTGGTTGGCGGGCCACACTGTTTGGCGACGGACGCCCTTTGGTCAACCGGGATACCGCGTTGTTAGCAATTGTGTCACATGAAACTTATAAAAGAAAAAAGAAGATGGCGGATTCATGCGACTAATAGCGAGAGTCTTTTAAAGGGAACATTATATACTCTCTTTCAAATTTTGTGCTTGCTCTTCCAAATTTGAAGCTGCTGAACATCGAAGGTTTTTGTTTTAACCGATTCAATTATATTAAGAAAAATTAGAAGTAATTAGAAAATGTATCATTGAAAAACCTTTACCTCTCAAAACCGAACAAACGTGTTATATTGAAAAGAATGTACCAAAACGGTGAGGTCAGTGTGTGTGTGCAACAATGTCATGTATTGTTGCCCCCTGGTGAACGAGAGGTGCCTGCTGCCGGGTGATGGGTGGTGCGGCGACGAGTCCCCGAAGACGGCGGCCAGGGGTCACGAAAACATCAATTCTTGAACCGAAAAGCCAAGAGCCCCAGGTATTTTACATCTTTTTTGGAATTATTTTCATATTGTACTTAAGTAATTGTACGTGTTAATAATATTTACGTAATTGACGCAAGACTAAGTCAAAATATGTTTGATACAGCATTATCTTTTTATATAATATTATTTTTGCTTCAAGGTTGCCTTTACTAGTTATTCCGTTAACATTTAACTGATTCAATATATTGCGTATAATTTATTTTTAAAATGATCATACTTAAGGTAAGTTGTTTTACTGTTAGATTTTCAGTAAGAAATATATTTAAATTTAAACTATTTCATCTACTTAAACACACAGAAAAGGGGTCCATAGCCGGTTCAAAACGGCAAAAGACCTTATAAACTGCCATTTAAGATTCCCCTAATATTCTTTAGTTGCTACCATCGACCAATTTGTGTTCCGATGCTGTCCATTTTGCTAAGAACGAAATTAGATGAAAATTATTAGTGTTCAGAGGAAGTAGTGCTGAAATATTTGTTTAATGTTTGGTTTCGTAACAAAAAAAAAAGACCGTTTATCGAAAGACAGCACACCACTTACTTCCTATGCAGGCCGACACACATGATGCACTGAACTGCTTTCGAACTGAATGTTTGCTTAACATTTAATTAACTTTATCATTAATATTTGAAGTAACGTGTCCTAGTTTTTGTGTCCCGACGGTGCCAGGCTTTTCCTCATTGGCTAGACAGCCACTATCTGGGGGAGAATTCTAACGGCCGGCTGTTCCGATCTATAGTTTTCCATGTTTTTTTTCGTCAACTCCGGCGAATGGCGGAGCAGTACCTATTGGATGCAAATAAGTCACGGACCGCGTGCGATTTATCCTTCCTCTTCTTTATCCTAACTTCATCCTTTACTAACAAACACTTATATGCATTTACATATACATTTATTAGAACTGCAAATGGGTATGACCCGGTGGCAGTTAAGTGGCAATAATTGCAAAAATTACAACACTTACATTAATAATAATATAAATAATATCATAATAATAATAATAATACCGTACAATACAGTACAAGACGAAAAGCAGCATTGAAAAGAGCATTGATCGCGTTCACCGCACTTCACTTCACTACACTACACTACACTACACTACACTTTTTTGCTTTGAATTACACTGACCATCACTTCACAGCACTTCACCGCACTACACAGCACTTACTCATTTATAATCTGTTACTGTTATCTTGTTCTAACTTATTTCTAAAACTTGGGACACTGAGAGGAAAAGCTTTGAAAACTGCTGCAGGTAAACTGTTCCAATCTCTAATTGTTCTGTTACAAAAGGAAAATTTCCCAAGATCTGAACTGATCTGAGCTGATTTCACTGCTATACGAGCCAGGAAACCAATCGAGAGCATGGAGTTTGACCCGGCTGAGGCAATGTGCCACGAGCCACAAGCCACCCCCGAGATATTTGGTGGAGGGGGGGGGGGAATCTCGCAAGCCGACGGTTAGGTCGGCGCCGAATCTGGCCATCCAGCACAGGATGATCACCTCCATCTTTCGTTACAAAATCATCCACTACACGTACGGGACTCATGGCATTAGCTGTTGCGCTAGGAATCACTAATCAGTCGCTCCAATCCTGATTTGAAGGAACCACGGAGTTTAGGTCACTTGAACGCCACCCAGAGGCTGGCGAAATTTGAAAAAGACGCTGGGCTCCCGCCTGGTTAATCAGGATTGATCAACATGTTCTATTGAATACTTTCACACTCGTACGACGGAAAAAAATCTTCTAGTATACTTTTATATCGAAACAATTACGCTTATACTAATAATGAGTATTGTCAGTCTGTTTTTGTCGATCAGTTGCCGGGTGATTCGGGGCAGTGAGGCTAATTTGACCTTCTCAAGTCACCGTCCAGGGGGAAACTCATTCTTTCTTGCGGCAAAAAGTGAAGTCCCTTGAGGTAAATTCCGTCTTTGTTAGATATTTCTATTAATATTATATTGCCAAGTTTGAGAATTTTCAGAATTTCATGTATGGTATTTTACGAAGTTTGGTCACAGCGTGCACTTATTAAATACAAGCTTGTTTTTGTTTATTAAATATTTTTAATATGTTCTAAGGATATTTCAAGAGAGATAAAAGAATATATTTCAATTGCGATTTTATTTACGATTTGGATAGTTTCCTTTCATTTGCTACTGTTAGCTGTTCCGGAAATTCTGGGTCATTTGCAAAATTTAGTAAGAAATTCAAAAATTTGAAAATGTATTCATTTGAAATCTTTTGAAAACTGACTACTGCAAAAGTTGTTTACAAACAATCGAGTTTTTCAACAGATTAATTACTTTATTTAACTTTTAATTTATTTAGGAATCGTGTAAGTTATTTTCTTCCAAAATATATGAAGAAAGTTCATTTGTAGTTGTAGTTCTTAATACTTTGTTCACATGAGTTCACAAGGGATGAGCGCAACAGCGGTCTAACCCCATAAAAAAGAGAAACAGATATAGACACCATTTGTTATCTAGGAATATGAACTTTTGAACTCTTTCTATTGCCATGGAAACGTATATTACTCCTTGAAAACGTTTTGTCCCGAGAGGTTCATGGTAATGGACAACCCCCTGCCAAATAGGCTAACTGAGGAGGGTTTTCAAAACTACTTTCCGTAGTTCGAACTATTGAGATTAAACTTATTGTATGGGAGTGCTTATAAAATATTAATATTCCTTGAGAGATCAATAGTAATTGAATGGAGGAAAAGGATTCTGGTGCCCAAGACGCTAAATTGCCTCCTATGACAGTAAATTAACATTAAATTTAGTGTACCTAATGCTGCTTTCAAATCTCGTAAATATTAAATGTTCTGAAATAAGAGGAGTGTTCAAACCTCCCTCCCTCCATGAGTACGTACATTTATCCATTCTACATTACCAAACAATATAATAGATAATTAATTCGACATTTTTTGTCAAAAATATGCTATAAGCAGCACAAATTTGTTAACACAGATGAAATCTAAAACCACTATTTATAAAGAAAAGCAATTAAATTTTCGGTTGTGCAGGTGATGCGGCGCAAATAAAACACCGTGACCCGGCAACAAACTTCCATCTTCGCTCCAAACAATAATTCTCCGGCGCGGATAATAAGGTGACAGGGGCCGCTCGGCGTGACTGGTGGACGACCCAGCCCTTACTCTAAGAAACTCAACATAGACCCATCGAATAAGCGATAATTCTCCGCAATGCTGGGGATAAGAGGACGGGTCTGATCAGAATGACCATTGATCGTCGCAGCTTCTACTCTAAGAAGAAAGTCAGCAAAAAACCGTTTTCGTTTTTTTAATAATGAAACATAAGACTGTGTTTTTATGTGTTAGTGACCAGCAATTTGTAAAGTTAATTGATTTTTCAGTTGAATACTTCTGAATTTACAATAAAAATCTGGAACTTATTTGTTGCTGTGTTTTTTAATGAATAATCTTTCGTCAATTACGATTTTTTACAATTTAATCGTAGAGTCTCCTTTTAGAGTTTTAATATTTTGGTGTCTTAATTTCATAGTATGCAAATGTTTGCTGCAGTTTTGATTGGTGTTTTTGTATCCAACTACTACATATTATAGTATACAATAATCTTACAAATAGTTGTAATAATGTAACCTGCTTGATTCCCTCCGAAGTAACCGAGACCCTGACGACAGATGGGCAGATAGTGGCGACGCAGGGCCTTTTCCGCGCTCTAACACCCAAACGGTCATGGAAAGTCATGCTGAGTGCCTTGTACGCCAGCCTACGCCCAACTAACTGTCCGTTGTGAGACGCGGTGGAGTCCGTAAAGGTTCACGACAGTGCGGTCTCACCAGCCTGTAACATTTGAGTATTTAGGTAACGTGTCTTTTCCGAGAATACAAGACATAAAACTGTCTTGTATCCTATGACAAGAACATCTGTCATTTCAGAGAGTACAATATCAAATGAGAAGCCATAAAACTGAAATAAATCAATTATTAATAAATGATCAGCTTATTCATCTGGTCAACCTCACCCAACACAGTTCTCCTAGTTATTTCATAGCACACTCTGCCCGTTCGGTCAGCTCCGTCAAATCCGCCAGCTCCGTCCTCTCCGGCCGCACCTCACTTTCTCGCTGATCCTGCCTCTTTATTTTCATGGATAATCACTAGACTAAGGAATTTTTGGCACAAACAAGTGAAGACTTAGACACCCAAAGTATGTAACAAAATTATTAAACTAGGCAATTAACAAACGGTCAAGATGCACTGATCACAAAAGTATTAAATTAGGCCCTTTTTATTAATTAGGTTTTTTTGCATTTATGGATGTGACTACAATCATTTTTATGAATTTATTTTACATCAATATCTACGGTTATTAGCGGCTTCATATCACGACATTACATTACATTTCTATCGGTTATTAAGTGCTTAAACAATGCTTAAAATAGAACAGAAAAATTCTAGCTAGCATAATTTAAACATATATTGTTAAGTATAAAGTTGCATTTGTACACTTTTGAAATACATTTAGTAGGGTTGTATTTCACTTAGGATATTATTTGCTTTACAGAATTGTAGGACATTTTTTGATAATCCTCAATGTAAGTTTTAGTTCTTACTCTTGCTCAGCTATATTGTGCTTTCGTCTGTTGTGCTGAAATAGATTACAATGGAATAACAAATGATTGATGTTGAGAGAGTTATTGCAGGGTACCCAAATGGTAGGGGGCTCTCTGGTTAGAAGATGATCAGTTAAAATGACTAGTTCGTAATATTATCACCTGTTCTTTTTTAGAAGAGTCTTTGCAAGTATTCAAGGAGTAAACATTTACAATTTTTGTGCAAGAACTTAGACTTCAAAGTTCTCCAGTGGTTGCCCCACCTCTTCTGCATTCTCCTGGAGCGTGGCCATAGATCCGTCTGTGTGTGCAAAGTTGCTGAAACTACTCCTCTTTCTACATACATCTCTTTCTCAAGACTTATTATGTCATTTTCAGGCATTTGGGAGCCAGGCCATTACTAGAGACTTGTTAGATTGTATGCCATAGCACAGTTCATGAATGTTGTCTATCATTTTGCACAACAAATTTAGGAAATGAGTTATCAAAATATAGTTCTCCAAAATTACTTATTTTGGACCAAAAATATTAAAATGAGCAGTAACCGTCCTTTTAGGACATTTTGGGTACTATTACATGTTTTCAGTACATGATTTGTAAACATCTGTAATTGTTTTCCAGAAGCATTTTTCCTAAAATCCGAGATCTAGTAATCACTATCCAGAGATGAGATATTCGCTCTCCTTCCTCTAAAAAAGAAGGTAAATTTCCTTACGGATTCCAAACGTTATTGCGAGAAAAGTCGGCGTAATGGAAATCTGTCAAGAAACATGCAGCTAATGAGAAAATTCTTATTTCTGTTGTGAATGGTCAGATTTTTTATAAAAAGAGCTTTATGAAAGTACATATATTTACATAATTTTTGGTAAATATAATGTGGAACGTTGATTCTTGCAATGTAAAATGCGGCAATAAAGTAAGGTGTTGGTGGAATTATTATTGAACAATAAATATTTTAAATAAAGAAACATGAAAATAAAATTTCGTGAAATGAATATTTTAAAAACATGGTAATGTATTAAATAATATGTGTTTCAGGAAAGTAAATATATTTAATTCACTATTGAAAATTAGAATTTGTAGCTCCTTTCGTCCTCTCGCCATTTATCTCATTAATACATGCTTATTTTATCTTATTTTCTTGAACCACATTCACGAGTAGTAATTGCAACAACGACGCAATGAAAATGAAATGTGTAATGTGAATGAAAATGCTGGCCTTATTTATTTATTTATTTAGAAAGCTATGATTGTAAGTGCTCTTTAAATATATTAATTATAATTTTGTTATTGAACATTGAAATTGGTTTTAAAAGTAACAATGTCAATCAAAAGTAATCATGACATTTTTAGTGTAAATCAATTAAATGTTCACGGTTTCCGAAGGAGCTCTAGTATCGTCAGGAATTTTTCTCTCAGAATCTACTAGAAATCTTCGCTTGCAACGTCTGAAACTATGACGTATCCGTGACGTCGTAGAGTCACGTGACGATTCAAATGCGAATGAAATGAACGTGACGGTTGGAGAGAAGTCTTTAGTATGTGCGTCGTTCGCGCCGCAGCGGGTCTCTTCATTTTCATTTGGCAGTCAAAACTTCGGTGGAGGTTGCTTGGGGTTCTGTGATATGGAGCGATGCAGTTGTGTACCTTGTTGCGGCTGTTATGGTGAGCAGTTCTATATTATTTACAATAATATTGTAAATTTTGTGTTAATTGTATTTTATATGAATGTCAGATATTTATATTTCATTGTACGTTTTTATACTTACGTTTGCTACACAACCATTGTGTGTTAAACAGAATTAAACATTGGTTGATATTTTCAATTAGTAAATGCTGGAAAATATTTGTCTGCTAAAAATTGAATTAAATGTAGTAATATCAAAAGGACTAAGTTTTTGAGAAAGTGCATGGACACCTGGATGCGTGGCATGCAATATGTACACGTGGTGTACAAGTATACGTTACAATATTTGGGGCAGTTACATAGTTAATAGCTCATTGTAAAGATGCGTAATCTATAAAATACATAATCTTTTTTTTTTTAGATCGGTGCTGTTTTTGAAGAGCTCTAACTCTGAAGAACTGGGTTGTAATGCAGATGGTTGAACGACGCGACGACGCAGAGGGCGGAGGGTCGTGCAAGATTTGATGGTAAGTTTTTTCATTGAATTGTAAAATATTTAATTATTGAATTGGTAGTTTTCAGTTCTCGTTGGTCGTGGTTTAATTTAGTTGTAAGTTTTTTTAGTTGAAATGAAGGAAAGGTTTATTACCTGATGTAATGGACTACATGGAAGCACTTCTTTTGTAGAGGTTTCTTTGGGTTTACCATTTCTCTTGAATTGGAGAGAAGATAGTTGAACTCCTTTATTGGAGTTTTTCATCACAATAGTCTTATTACAGTAATTTAAAATGAAAAGGACATTTTAACATCCCAATTCTCATGAATGACTGTTAAATCACTCGTTCGGCATTTCGTTTTAATTTCAGAGATTGAGAAGCACAAAGATTTACTAGATGTGTGCATTTTTGTTGGGTGTGCATTAATTTGAGGAAAACTTTATTGTAGGTCAAAGACGTTCGCAATTAATATTAGTTTGGAAATGAAAAGAAAGTCTTGTGAATGTGAAATAAAACGTACAATGGAAGAAAGGTCATGATGAATTGAGGACGGTGGGTGGGAACAATATGGCAACCTTTGGATAAACAGTGTACTTCACGTGAAATTATTTAACAAGCTTAGCCCCTTTGAGGGATTCAACACTTGTTCAGGGAATATTGTTCGCTTGAATATTGGAATCCATTCCATTTTGTTTCATAAGCAAATGGAGCAATTGCTCGTTGCGTGACTAAACTAATCGTCAGAAGTGAATGGAAATTACATGCAATAAATACAGAGCATCACAATAAATACTGAGCCGAATAAGGTCTTCGTATTAAAAATTGCATTGTTAGTTGCAATGAGATCACTGAGAAACAAGTGAAGGGGCCTTCCAACATCTATTATGATTGTGCTAAGAACGCAATTCGTTTTTTCAAGCTTCAGCACGCGATACCAACAATTTCTGTTGCAAGCCCTCTCACGGCAAGGTGAATCTGCGAATAGGCTTTCCTGGTGCGCTGTATTATTACGTTTTACACAAGTAACTAAATGTATTGAGAGGATATTTTTATAATAGTGTAGTTTTGTTCGAGATTCATAAATGATGCAACACGAATTCAATTTATTATAATTAGTAATAAGATTTCTTGAGACAGTGTCAGTCTTTCTTCCTTCGTAATGGTTTTTGTTGTAGAGTTGGTTTTCGAATGAGGCAAACGTGTTTGGGTAAACGTTCTAAATAATTTGAATTTTAAGTATTTTTTTCTTGAACCTTAATAAAGTTTAGTCCTTAAATTATTTCATTTAGGGGTCATTATATATTTTGAGATTATTTCGTATTATAATATACACTATATAAACATTAACAAAATAGTTTAACATGAGTTTTAGTTGCGGATTATATCAAAACAAAACGAATTCCTGCCCTTAATAACTTGGTTCGATAATTATCAAAATTTTGATACTTACCGTAAGTTGTAGCTACTTGTATGGTTTTAATTATCATTCCGAATTGTAAAAACTTCTCAATCGTTGTCGAGTAGGGATCATCGGAGGCGCACTAGCGTCTAATGCACAGTAGACAATTGTTAGAATGGCGTTGTACATTATGCCATCATTAATTTGAAGTAACTTTGTAATGTGTAAGAGTTTAGTGTGGTTTGTCTGCCATTATTCTTTCAAGATGTTTCAACGAGGGTGACTAAAGATTTTGGATAATACTTTGCGTTCCCATGAAAGGAGATTCTTGGGATGTTAGAAGTTGCGACGAAGCCGCTCGCAACCTACATTCACTTACTTAAAGAGTAATAGTAGAACGGCCGTTAATGAGGGCCGTTGTTTACTTGCACATAAAATAGTGCCAGTTTTTAATAAACGGAATTTGAGGTTGGCATGAACAAAAGCTACGCCCGTACGTGATCGAAATAAGTAGCTACTAGAATTTACTCAGCCACGGCCCCTGCAAAGTGATTTTTAAAATCGTAGATGAAGATAGCAGATATAATAAAGGCAATTAGATAAAATACACAAATACAATTCATAAATAAAACGTCAATTAAAAATAATTTATTGTTAATGACACGTTCTTTCTTTCAAAGTTTAGATGTCTTGAAGTTACTTAAAAATGTCCATAAATATATAAATGAGCAAGAGATGAAAATGAAATAAATGATTTGAAAGTAAACCTGTAATAAAAATTACCTCCCACTCACCTTGAAATAGTTTACTTGAAAGTTACGTTATTGATTCGAACCATCACCCGAAATGTTTTCATGTCTCTTTCCGACTGTTGCTTTTCGTCAAAAACGGTTGAACGTTCAACTCACGTTGAAAAAACGGTGCAAGAATTTAACTGAATAATTTGTCAATAAAACGTTGATACCTATATTTATATTTACTTGTGACTCGCAGGCAAGAATGTTCTAAAGTCTTTTCAGGGAAGTGACACTGGGGGTTAACAAGGTCTTTCACTTGCGGAACATGACCAGTTTATTTGCTCGGCGATTTGTGCGTAACTACTGCACCAGTAAGGTGCATAGGTCAGAAGTTTTACAAATGCAATTTTTTCTTAACCTTATAAACGAATTTAATTCTAAATGTAACTGCTAAAGACAAAAAGATCATGAAGCTACATTCTTACTTTGCAATTCGGAGTGAGTGTTCAAAAATGCTTGAAAGATTTAAATTCTTGTCCGGTAATCTGAAATTTCAACAAGGTTAAAGGGGGAATGGAGTGGAATGAAATGGTTGATGCGAGAGTAGAATTTGCTGAAGATCTTGGTAATGAACGAAATAATGGATGGGTTATTAAGTACTTTCTCGAACGGTAAAATTGAAACGATCGATTTGAAACGATGGGGCCTTTGTAATGGTTCTGAGGTATGTTTTGAACGAATGAGATTTTAAGATCCCAAGCATTTAACCAGGTATGGGCACGCACACGCATAAATCATAGGCCGGATAATGTTTGTAAAGAGCTATTGCATTGTTCAGAGAATGTCACGTCTGAAATGAAGTGGTTTTAGTTGGACTATCTTTCCTTTGGCGTAGATTTTTTGCAAGACTGTCTCAAGTATTTGAGGTTTTGATGGAATAGAGTGCAAGAAATGAATGGGTTTGTAAGTAGGGTAAACATTTGTCCGTGGGTGAAGACTTTTTCATTTGATTTGAGGCCTTGAGCCTTAGTTTTCATTTTATGGACCATTGATATACTTTGTCGAGAAGCCTTTGTACAGTGGCTCTCGAAATTGACCATACATTATGTAAGAAAACACACTGGAATAGGAAAAATGTGTTACAGAATTGTGAGGCACAAAACAAATATAGATATTAATGCAAACATTCTTTACTCGTACATTATAAAAATATCTCGAAATAAGTGAATAGATAATAAAGAATAAATTTCTTCCAATGCATAATCTAGCTTCCTTGTAAACTCAGGCGAGATTGTATTCCAATTGTCAGCGAGGATCTCGACTCCTTTATTGGATCTCTTTTTTATACTGTTTTCCAATTCCCTCATCTTCTCTAGAGGATAGAGTTCGGGTGATAGCGGCATTTCAAGGCGCTTTGGTCCATTATTTAGCAACCGTAACTTCACAATGTGCTGTGTGGGGTTGAGCGCGTTGTTCTGCTGAAAGTAATGTCGGCCCCAGTGCAAGATATGCTGCGCTTTGCTTTACTTTTTAAAATTGATAAATGTCCAAATTTAACTGTAGAATCAACAACATAGTGTCCCGTCATCTGACGCAGGCATACAGCCCCATACCATTAAGGAGCCCTCGCCATGCTTTACAATTGCGCGTAAATTCTATTTTTCTTATACTGCGTTAATCTTCCTCCAGTCCACACGTACTGTTGCCCGTCTGATGAATATTTTTAATTTACTATAATCGCTGAAAATGTTTCCCAGAACTCCAAAGGATGGTTCCTGTAATATTTCACCAAATTCAGGGCTACTCTCCCATTGTAACCAGCGTTTTGTAGTGACACTAGAACGGCTTCTGTGGATCCAATTCTCCTTGTTGCTGAAACCTCCCACGGAGTCATTTTAACAACACATTGGAGAGGATTCCTGCTGCTGATTGACAGTATTTCTCGTTCATTGAAGATAGGTTTTTGGCTTTACCGATTTTATGAATTAATCTGCCATCGTACATGAAATGGTTTACTATAACTTAAATAGTTGACTGCGGGTTTTTCCCACGATCTTTGCAATAACTCGTGGTATTCTCCTTATTGCTAAATTGACAAGTATTCGTTCTTCCACCGTAGTTTCTTTTCGGGGCAATTTTCAATTCGATGTTGCTCTCCGTGAATCTGACTGATTAATCAGTTGTCGCTACTTTGTACCCAGGAAAACATTTGAAGGGTAACGTTTCAAAGCGCGCTTTTAAAAAGTTGCCAAGCGCAATGTTAGATGTAATATAGTAATTATCTGCTTTCAAATAGCACTAGTCCTTTTACGAAACATCAAATATCACAATTACAGATTTTAACTCTAAAAATATTGATATGAGAATTCGTGGTACCATGAAAGGTAAAAGTGTAAGTTTAATTGTGAGAGCTACTGTATATTCCTTATGGTGCTTAAATAATTGTACCCATGGTATAGTCTGCGAATTGACCGATGTTGTTGGATGCTACTGAGATGTCAGGTACTTGTATGTTAGTGTAAGAGATAACTGAGATCTTTGGGAGAGGTGTACTTAATATTTCTAGAGTATGAGGAGCGATAAATGGGCAAGTTCGATCTGATAGAAAGGGCCTGGGATAGGCCTCATCACGTGGTATGGTATTTTTTCTGAAAGGTTTCCTGGATTTAATTGACCCTGACACAAAAACGAAAATTACGAAGTAATTTAACTTTTTATAGACAGTCTTTTATGAATTTACATTAATTGCTTAAGTTTTATATATTCTGAATTTTAGAAATTATTCCCGTCATTAGTCGGAACCCCCCACCCCCCACCAGTTTGCTAAGCCACCAGCCGCCTCTGTCAGCATAATGCTTTCAGTGAAAATTATTGAATGTCTTGTTTCGTAAATTTGTGAAAATTAGTTCAGTGAAGTATGTGCTTTTTGAAATTTATGAAATTTTATTTTCGTACTTAAGATTTTAATGACGTGTGGAATAGTCTTCAGATTTTCTTACGGTATATCTATTATTGCTGCCTAATTCTTCTGGAGATTGGTTTAGCTTTCATAATTGCAGCTTCATACTGCGTACTCAAGAGTTTGTACAGGAACGATGCGTTTTATTTCAAAGAATAGCAGAATGTTGCGTTTAATCACTAAAATTTTCTCGAACGATGTCCTTGCTTCCTCAGCTGTCACAAACCGTTGAAGGCAAAAGCTTACAGCGAGCACTGGCGATATTTCAAACCCATCTTCATTGGCACGAAATAGAAACTATTTTATGGGTAAAAGAACTTTTGTCCGCGGTTTTCTCCAAAAAATGTAATGAAATGACCGAAGCAGGGGAAGAACCATCACAGGAGATACTAGCTGTTTTCGTTAAAATGATCTATCACGGCCGCTGCAAGGTGGTTTTTACTAGTATAGATGAAGGTAGCAAATATATAACACGCAAATACAATATATACATTAAACTTAATTGAAAATAATTATTTGTAGTGTTGTGAATCGCAGCACGTTCGTTTTGGCGTATTGGAATTATTTAAAAATTTGCGTAAATATAAAAATACGCATTAGAGATGAAAATAAAATAAATGAACGTAATAAAAATCCTCTCACCCACCTTGAGATAATTCAATTTTAAGTCATCTTCTTGATTCGAATCCTCATTCGAAATATTTTCGGTTTTCATGTTTCTTTTCGACTTGTTCTTCTCGCCGAAACAATTACGGATACTTAAAAAAACTGTTCAAGAATTTAATTAAAAATGTTTTCAATAAAACACAAACGTTATACGTATATTTATATTAACGTGTACGTATTTACTCGCCGGTAAGAACGTTGTAAAACAGTTTGACTAAAGTAGGGTACACGGTACACCCTCAGGAGCATATTGGCGGGGGGAGGGGTCTCCGTAAGGCCTTCCACAAATTACGCTACGCGCTCTGATAGAAATGAATGAAGCGTAGGGATAGGAGATTTTCATGGGTCGCCCTTCAGATACCTTGTCCCCGCCGCCTTGTAATGCCAATGTACTTTCAACGGCAAGTTTTCTCGCTTCGCTCGCCCGGTGTGTGCAAATAACCACAAAGTTTCATTGATCGGAGTTCTCGTTTTCATTTGTGAAAATTTTTAAATTACCGTGACCACCACTGTAAATAATTATGTACAATCACTTAACTCACTGCAAGATAAGATGTTATTTTTATGAAGAAGAGGAGGCTGTATGTGACGTATGGGAGAAGTATAATCTGCTCTTTATAATAAACTTTTCTTGGGCTGTAGAATCCATTCCTTGCCCTTTTACTACACTTAGTTAAATATGATAAAATCAAGGCAGCAATTTGTCAACAAATTTTCTTTCCGGCGTAATAGAAAAGGTATTTGTATAGTTAAATGGACTATATGTAGGTGTGAAAGGCAAACCAGGGGCTGTATCTAAATTTACTTTACGGAGGAAGGGAAAAAAGGACCTTTTCATCAAGAAATGAAATGTTTTCTTTGTGCCTTGTCTTTTATCATTGTGGCAATAGTCCTTTCTCAGTATTCAGTGTTGCTAAAAATATAAAGGTAATGTTCTTCACATTATCAGCCCACTTGCACAACTTCGTGGGTGAATGGAGTTCCTTTAAGGATTGAAGGCTAGCTTTTATTGAGAATATTACGGTTTCTTCCTCTCTGACTACATCACAAGGTCCTTTTCCATAAGATGTTGCGAAGCGAAAAAATGCCGTGGGGCACTTAAATTGAAGACATCTTTGTGGGAGCATAACCTCGCATTGTTTTGTAAAACTAGGCACTTTCTCCATCTGAAAATTGTCTGATAACTCTGTCCTAATCTTTCTCAAGAAATGTTAGGAGTTTACACTGAATGGTGAATTGAATTTGTCGTGTTCCAAGAATGAAGAAACAGATTTTATTAAATTTGTTTATTATTTGCTTTCTCTGAAGTTTAGCACAAAAGAACAAAGCGTAGCTAGGACAATAATTCACAGCAGTCTCTAAATTACGTCTTAAAGTCTGCAAGAATAATTTTAAAAATCACATTGGACAATGAAAGCTACTAACTTCAAATTAATTTTTACTTTCTCGCGACCGCTTATGCAGTAGAGAGTTCTGTAATACTGCGCGAAAAGAAGGCAAATATCGACAGAAAAACTTATTACTGGGCCCGGGCATCGAAAAAGGGTAAATACAGTTGCTAAATAAGAGCAAAAATCCTCTAACATGTGGTGTAGCCAGGAGTCATGTTTTGTGTGTTGACGACAAAACGTGTCCGTCAGTCTGTGAGAAACACTAGCCGCTAAACCGTTTAGTAAATTTTCTCCAGAATTGATATTCCCCGATTGATCTGGCGGATGTCGTGGCCCTTTAAATTTAAAACGAATATTTTAATTTAGGACCATTTTACATGAAGCCTGCGAGACATTTCCCAAATTTGCAGAAAAAGGCTTTATCGTTTGATGAAATATTGTTGTTGGATAGTGTGAAGAACGTTGAAGAGAACTGTGTAGGTCTAATGTTCGTTGAATGTGATCTTCAAAAATTGCAGAAATTAAATATTTTGGAGTCTTCGAATTGCATTAATGGATATATTTCCTTTAATGAAATCTGTTCCTTGAAGAGAGGTTTTGATGGTTATGTAAAACTTTTCGAAAATAGAGTACTTTTCGCGTAATTTTGCATGTAAATACGGGCGAGGAAGTACATGCGGTTATAGCACCGCTAATTTGAAACTAGTGTCGACACGATGTGAAAAGTCGTAATTAATTTTTTCTGAAATAACAGGCATTTGCGCCAAAAATTTAAACATTAGCGCGCTCCTGATTCTTCGAAAAAATAATTGTTCATGTTTCTGAAAGGGATGGTATTCGAAAAAAAGAAAAATCTATTTTTAACTCCAAACCTTGTAAAGTTCGAATTCGCTAAAAGTGATATTTCAAGAGTGTGTGTTTTTTACGTGGAAGACTCCGTCTCTGCCCGGGCAGACGCAGGCTCCTCTTTGGAGAAGGGGAGGAAAGTTTTGATGTGAAAATGAGACTCAGACAGTGAATGTAGTAATATCAACAGTGGACGTGAATATTTAACAAATGAGACTATTATAAATAATTTGAAATACTAGTTTTCATGTTAAAAAAATGAAGAGTAAATCATTGGTCATTACTGAAGGGTCAAATTTGTCATTGTAAGTACATTGCTGGAATATTAACATTTGTATCTTGATCAATAAAATGTGGTAAACGCTTTGTCGCCCCGTCAATGTCGACGGCACGACTGCTGACAGTGATGGGGTGGGCGAGTTTGTTTCAATGTCATGACTTAACTTAATAACAATGGTACATTATTTTATTGTAAATGAAAATAGTGGAACTTGAATGCAAGTTTTTAATTTATTTGTGATTTGGAGCAAACTAAATTTGTTTCCTGATATAATTATATTAACGGAAATATGAAAAAGTAAATGTGAATTGAATAGTTATAAAATTGAAAGTTGTAATTTAATTGTTCAATGTTACGAATTCAGGCGAGGAGGCACAATTGTTTATCTTTGTGACTATCAGCATAAAAGAGCGAAAGGGAGTAAGGTCATGGTCAGCTGATTAACTCCCCTTAGATGTGAAGGTCGGTAACCTTGATCAGCATACTTCATTTGTGGTGTACCGCTTTCAGTTGTTGAAGGGCAGCCTTTACAGATAATAAACTGAAATGCGCAGAGATGTGCATTTGTTCGTAGCTGAAGTTGAGTTTCACTTCGTGTTCAGCATTGCAGCCCTATTGTTTATTAGCGTATTCGTTTATAGATAATTTCCTTTGCTTGCATTGTATATATAAAGAGTGCAGGATATCCCACAAAAATCGGACACGCAAGATTCTTTTGGTTCGTGGAAGGTCTTCGTTTTGTAAAGTAGTGGAAATGGTAAATTCCCAGTCTCTCATAGCTTGTCGTTGTCCATTTTGTCTGTCGTTGCTTTTGTGGCGTAGAATTCCGGCCAGGTCTGTCTTTTTTCCTGAGCTTTTCTGACAGGTAAAACTGTGGAAGGAAGGAGTAGAATCCTTAAATGCTTTATTAGCAGGGTTACTCTTGCCAGGTAGTAAACTAATGTTGTAGTTTCCAGAGGTGGATTTACGCATAGGCACAGTAGGCACGTGCCTACGGCGGCAAATTTTCAAGGGCGGCAAATTTACAAAGGCGCAAAATTTTCTTTATATTTTCTCAAATAAATTTAGGTTCTCTGAAAACTATAACAGCATAAATCATATTTGTATTTTAAAAATGATTTAAGGTGGTTAGAGCGAGATATTTCCTAGTAGACAGAGTCCATATTACGTACAAAAATATTTATTTGCGAGATAAGTGGGTATTGTGGGACCTACATAAACCAAATAGAGACTTTTATGCCGAGTTTCATTTAATTATTCGAATTAATTTAGTTTAATAGATGTAAAATAAAAATATTTTAATACCACATAAAGAGCTACCGTTGACTAGTTTCTTCACTAGTACCAACAGATCGCGTGGCCACGGAAGGAAAAATTGAAGCATAAGATTGAACATAAAGAAGCACTATTACACAATAAGTACATGTAAAATCATAAAAAGTAACATTACAGACACATCTCTATATTATTGTACAGTGATCGCTAATAATGGCAAACTTTTCCATGTGTGAGTGGGGAAAAAAAGTCTCTAATAAATTGGGCAACGCCGTAATGTCCTTGAGATTGGCATGACTGCTCAGAGCTCATGCTTCTTCAAAGATTCGTTGTTTTGAATCTGTTCGTTGCCTGGTCGACACGCGGTAAATATCACAATCTAAGCGGATTGGCGGAAAATTAATTTCCAAGGCGTAATTTGAGAGAAAACGAAATAATTCCCCCATTATTACGGGAAAAATTACGAAATAAAGTTTTCAAATATTTTTTCAATGTTTGTTTCTCTCCAATTTTTATTTCTTGAATTACCTGAATCAATGGTAGAGCGAACCTTAGATTATTCGTTTGCTTAACAAGATCAAAAGTTTGGTTCTCTCCAACATTGTATAAAGCTTTATATTTAACTTGACAGACCTCGTAATCATTGACTTCTACTGCTCCTTATTACCCCTCTTATCACAATATATTTTGTTTTTTTTTCTGTTATTCCCCTATTTTATTTTTGCTTAGTTAATTAAACTTCATGATCAATTTTTAATGTTTTAATAGTTTTGATTGAAATTTTAGAAGTATTTTAGCAATTGCAATGTGCCGTATTATTTCCAGCGGTGCGGTTATAGTATTATTCATAGAAACTATTTGCTGGTTTTCAGCATAATTTTATATCATGTTATGATATTGATTTAGATGCAAATTATTGTGTAAAGTACACAAGTTAAAGCTGATAAAATGAAAATACTGCATCAGATAATTCTGAGAGCTGTATTATTGAGACCTTCAATAATGAAATTATACCATTGTTGGAGAAAAACCTTCAAAAGAGATTTCTAAGTGGCATAGTCTTGTGTACTTCTTTGTCTTGATGTTGCACTCAAAATGAAAAAAAGGTTTAAATGTTTTGAAAATAAGATGAGAACCATTTAAAATGCACTTTTATCGTTCAGGAAATGCAAACAATTAGATAAAATATAGTGCTGAAGAAAAAAAGAGTTTCTATTAAAATACTAAAACTACCAAAGGCTGGATATATCATTCGTCTTACAATTTCAATAATATGTAATTATTAATTACTCGTATAAATGTAATTATTAAATTTGCCCAAGCGGATTTAAATACTATAGGCCTTCAAGCACAAAACTATACTGGGCCCTCATTCAGAAAAATCTTTAAAACTAATTATGAATAAATGTAAAAAACACTAATTATGATATAATAAATCATTGTTCCAATACAGATGTAAATTAACAAATTGCTTTCAAAGTAGAAATTGCTTTTAAATGTATCATTTACAAATACATATTTGGTTTCTTATTGTTCCATTCAATTTATTTTTAAAATCAAACATTGCTGTTCAGTAAACTATTTGATTAATGCTTATTCAAATAAAAACATTCTATGAAGTTTTTAATATTTATTTTAAAAAATGGGCACGAGGATGGGAGTCCCAAGCCTAATTTTACTAGGAGGAAATCGAGCTCTGCATTCACCTATATATTGAATGGTTACCATACCATTTCATAAAATGTTTTCATTTAACCCCAGCAAAACCCCAGCATTTTATTAACACCAGCAAAACAGTATTTTATCATTGCAACACATTTGAAGCCACTGCAAAGTCTATTTCTTTCTGAATTGAATGCCCACTCAGTAGCTCTACAGATTGAGGTGCTGATATATGCTAAAGATTGTAGCTTTGAGTTCTGTGAAAGCATCTGTAGTGCAAAAGACAATGACAATCCACTGTGTATCTTAACCATAAAAAAGAGAATATGAATAATTTTCGAATAATTGAATAAATAATCATTGTTCAGAAGCAAGAAACTGACGTATGAAACAAAACAAAATAATAATACTGAACTGAATGTTTAAAAAATCTATAAACTCTCGAGATCACCCATTTTCTCAGGGAGTAGTATCAAAGTGAGTCATTGGGAATATTAATTGAATTAAAATTTCATTCAGATCGCACTAATCGTTATATCCATAAAATTCCAGTTTTCTGAATATCTGGTTACTATCAAACGCAATGTTCTCCAGGAGTGATGATATCATAATTGATCCCAGAAGATCCAGAGTAATGTACGAACTCTTGTAAGGTCTTGTCACTCGATTTGAATGAAGCGCGTTGAGCGCGCGGTGTTGCCGAGATGCGCGTCACTGCCCCGACCCTCTAGAAAGCGCGCGAACATCTCCCTTTGGACCGATTTAGGCTTATAGTTTTGCAAAATTCTCCTATTTGAAACGGTATATTTCCTTCAAATTGCCCATGTTGATTCTTCGAGATGCTAGGTACCAAAAGAAAAGTTTTTAAAAGCATGTTCAACAGTTAATTTTCTCACAATTTTAAAATTTCAGGTCAGATCTCTCAGGTCCCCATAAGTGCCCATGTTAAAACAGCAAACTTCACGGTCTCGTTGCGCAAAAACTGGACGGTGAAATCGATTCAAACTCTACCAGAACATAGAACCCCTCATCTTTCCATTAATACAATAAAAAAGGCATGTTAAACATAACACTTATCTCGCTCTAACCACCTTAAACGAGACTAAAGCCGCCCCCTCAACCTTTGATTTATAAATTAGTTTGAATTTCAAATGGGGACATTTTCAATGTTACAGAATACATGAAAAGAATTCGCCAACGACTTCTGATTGGTTGATTGATCAGAAAGAATTACATTCTTAGAGTAAGGAGTTTGAAGTAGCCAATCAGAAATTGCTGACGGATTTCGCCACGCATTCATATTGCGCTATATAGAAAGTAGCGACATCTATTTCTTCTTGAGTTAGTTCTAGAAGACGGAACTGGAAACAACCCTTTTCTTTCTTTTGTTTCTATTGTTGTGTATCGTTTATTGTAAGAGCCTGCTGAGTAAAAGTGATATTTTGAAGTTTTAAAATGAGTGATCATCGAAAAAGGCTCAGCGGAAGTCAATATGCAAAAATACGAAAAGAAAATGAAGAGAAATGTAAAAATGAAAGTGATAAGACAAAAAATAAATGAATTCTTTAAACCTATATGTGAAACTGATGACTGCTGCAGTTCATTCGACAATTATTGGAAAAATGCGCATACCAAATGAAAAGAACATGAGAATTTTACATATCATAGAAACTGTACGTCCGCATTGCAAAATAGACAGCGGACTGAAAACAGTGAATAAGCAGGTGCTTGAACAAGTTGAAACTGAGCCAACTTATTGGAGGAGTGTTCTTGAGCGTGTCATTTTAGTAATAAAAACTCTTGTTTCAAGAGCGCTTTCTTTGAGAGGACATGTCGAAAAGTTTGGAAATAATGAAAACGGTCATTACATGATGTTGCTTGAGTTAATTTCGAAATTTGACCACTTCTTAGCAGATCACATACAAACATTTGGTAACTGCGGAAAAGGAAATACATCGTATTTATCCACCACGATGGTTGAAGAACTAATAGGTATAATAGCTAAAGCAGTTAAAGATGAGATTCTCCGAAACATTCGAAGTGCCAAGTATTCTTCCATAATTGTGGACTCTACACCAGACATAGCACACGTGGATCAACTCGCTATAGTTATTAGACATGTGGGAAAAGATGGTACACCAAAAGAGTCATTTTTGGAATTCCTTCCAAACACAGACCATAAATCAAAGATGATGTTCGACGCAGTATGTAATTTTATGGAAATCAACGAACTGGACATTAATAATTGTGGTCAGTCCTACGACAACGCGTCAAATATGTTCGGTCTTCAAGCCCGTATGAAAGATGTGAAGGCTCTAATTGAATTCATCCCCTGTTCTGCTCATTCTTTAAATTTAGTTGGTACAAATGCAGCTGAATCATGCACTGAAGCGTGTACTTATTTTGTACTTCTACAAAATTTATATAATTTCTTTAGTGCATCTACATGAAGGAGGGACATACTTCAAAATTTAGTAGACGAAGGATCCAGTACATCCTCTTTGAAAAGTCTTTCAATTATGCGCTGGTCAGCTCGAGATGATGCATGTCAGGCTCTAAAACATCGTTAGCAAAATGTTTTAGATGCCCTTGAAATTGTATCTGATGATTCTACGCAAAAACCCTCAACGCGTGCAGAAGCTAAAGGTCTTATTGTTGCTTTAAATCGACGTGAAACTGCTATTATGACCGGTTTGCGGATTCATTTTAGACCGCTTAAATGCGTCGAACAAACAACTGCAAAAAGGCGAAATCGATTTAAGTTCCGTGGTTGGTATTTACACTTCGCTTGTAGAACTTTGTAAAACGAACAGAGACAATTTTGAATTTTTTGAAGAGAAGGGTAAGAAGCTGTCAAATACTGAAACGTACGAATCGGAAAAGAAAAGAAAAAGGAAACGTAAAATGCAATGTGATGAAACTAATGAGAATGCAGCAGAACTGACCGCACGAGACAAGTTTAAAATCGACACTTATCTGGTTATTGTTGATAAATTACTTGCAGAATTGAATAAGAGACTTGAAGCGTATAAAGATGTATATGACAAATTTAAGTCTGTCATTGAAATAGAAAAATTATCTTTGATAGATTTGGAAAAAGCAGCGATAAATTTGTTGTTCACAATTTCCCCAAGATCTTGAAGAATTGCTCGTTTCTGAGCTTATACATTGAAGTTCGTATTGAAAACTCCTTGACGAAGATGTTAAGCCAACGAATCCTGCACGCTTTATTAAAGTGGTTACGGAAAGAAGTATTAGAATGTATTTATCCTAACGTTGACATTGTACTTGGAATTTTTTTATGTATTCCGGTGGCCAATTGCACAGCAGAACGTTCATTCTTTTGTTTAAAAAGGATTAATAATTATTTGCGTTCTACAATGACAGAGTATCAACTGAACTTCTTAGCGTTATTGTGTATCAGAGAAAATTATCTCAGCGTTTTAGATTATAGTATAATTATTGATGAATTTGCTTACCAAAAGGCACGTCGCAAAATTTTACATCAATAGACAAATTAGCTATAATTAATAAAACGTTATTTCAACTGTATAAAAAACCCCATCCAAAAAGTTAAATGTTATATTCCTTGTTTATAATGGTGAATCGAAAATTATAAAAACTGTTACGTCGTAATATTCTAATCGTTCAGTTGTTGTAAATAAAAATCGATCATATTAATATTTAATACAAGGTATTTATTTGTCTACTTCATTAGATTTTATGATTTCAGAAGTATATGAATCTGAAAGTAAGGCCCGTTGACGAAAGTAAACATGTTGCAATTCTAGTTGTCATGTTTTAGTTTCCTTTTAATGTTAACGTTTCAGTGTTGACACGTTAATAATGTTGAACGTTACTTGCTATGAAGATAAAGTTTATATCCAAAATTAGATAATCCAAAAAAATTATTTAATTTATGAAAACAATGTGCAAAATGTAATGTTACTTTTAAAGTTAAAACGTTGAAATTAATGAGGAATTGTTACTGAAACGTTACAATTTGAAATGTAACATTAATTTGAAACAGGGGGCGGCAAATTTGATGTGCCTACAGGCGGCAAAAATATTAATCCTCCCCTGGTTGTTTCGGAAACTCGTAATATTCGTCTTAAGAATGTGGATTTTACTTGTCCGCGGAAGCCTACGCAACCGTGGATTTTACTTTTTCTAGTACAGGGTGTTTTCCGTGAATTTCGGCCAAATTATCTCATCGGGTAGGATAGCGTTGATTGCTTTAGAAATATTAATTTAATAACCAAAATCGAAAGTCATATTATTTCATACATTGGTGACATGAACTTTTATTTTGAGTTGTGTTGAATGAGAACTATTTAACCCTCTCAGCTAGTCAATGACCCCCATATCGATCAGGTTTTCGTCCAGTTTGGCTGATCCTCGAGCAAATGCTAAGATAGCTCCTTGTTTTGCCTTTGGACATAAATGCAACTTCAAATTAACTTATTCTCATATGACATTACATGTCTTTTTTGACGTAAATAAATAAATGAATGATTAACTTAGTAAATAAGCCTACTCGCATTGTAGATACTTCTGGCACGTGTACAGAGGCCATGCTTTTGTTAGATATTTTAACAATATATATAAGTATGATTTGAAAGCAAATGTATTCCATAACAATATTACATATCATTCAATTATTGTATTGACGATTAAATGACAAAATTGTTACTGGAAGTAATGAGTATTACAAATGAATAGATATAGAAAAGCTAATTAGCTTAATTAATTCTGAATGATAGATTAATATTATTTGAAAATTCAATATCGGATGCTATTGAGGAGTACATAACAAGCATGATTTCTATCTTTTCGGTTTACTCATAAGAATCATTAGTAGAAAATTATGAATATACAATTTAAGAAAGAAATTATTGAAGTATTGGAATACTGATAGCTTATCAGCCAGCGTCGTGCACAGGCTTCGTTTACTTCGCTCCGTGAAGTCGTGGAGGTGAAACGAATTCGAGCCGTGCGGACTATGACTTGACGAGATTTGACCAAGATAGTAAAAGACTACTCCACGCAAGCGCTCAACGCCACAGGGATTCAAGAGACGCGAGGACGCAACATTAAGAAAATAATAAGAATACAGTAGAGGCAAATGTTTAAACAGCTAAAAAAAACGAAAAGACAAAGCTAAAACGTGATTACACCAACTTGAGAAATAGTGAATTTGGATATAAAGAAATCAAAAAAATTAGAGAGAAAATTGAATCTCTGCTAATGACCTGAAATAACACTGGAACACCATGAATTGAACATTGGTGAACATCGAAGCAACGAAGATATCAATGAAATGAAAGGTACAAATGGTGAGGTAACAGAAGAGCGAGTAATAGCTAATGCGTTAAATTGTCAGTATTAAAATGTTACCAGCAGACTCACAATGCAGGTAAAAAGTACTAATTTTGATGAATTTGCGGAGTATAATGAAATCAGGGCCGTCATGTTGGGAATTGTCCCCCAAATGGGGATTTTGTTTCGTTGCGAGGAAACAATGAGTAACGTAAATTGAAGGGGAAATGATTGGGTACTTTTTTATATTTATTATTATTTTATATTTTAAATATGTTACTGTTAGTATGAGTGCCAAAATAACCATGAGTACTTCTGATACATTTACAGGCTGAGGTTGAAAAAAGTTAAATATTCATGTCTAAATATTACAAATAATTGCATCACCTTTAGATAATCTTGAATAACATTACAAAACACTATAATAAAATATTGTACTATTTCCAGAAGGATCCTCACCTTGTCTTCTTAAAGATCAGAAGCTTGCACTTGGCAGTTGTAAAGATTGTTGCAGAAGCTCTGAAAAATTAATCTCATCACAAAGTTGCACAACACTGAACCTGATATTATTTACACAGGTAATTCAGAAGTATATTATCATTCACAATTTTATGACAGGAATAAGTTAGGAAAGGGGAAATTAAAGGTCCAGAGGCAAGGAAGTCTTATTCTTTGCCTTCACAGAATCATACTCACCTTCATAAATAACTTGCAATTAAACTCAGCATTTATGATTACCAAAATTCTGGAAAAAATTAATATTCTGTAAAAACATTCTTCCATAGTAGTAAATAAGCAATCTTAAATATTACTCCGTCACTAATATCTTCAAATAATTTCAGAAATATGCTTGTCTTATTACAATGATCATCATTTAAGAAATATTTAGAACTGAAACACGATTAACCATAATTTAAAACCAACCGAAAAGATCCAATTGAGGCAGCATGAAGATCCAACGAATAACACCAATCTAAAAAAAAAAAAAGTAAAACAAACAATTTAGTTTCTTGTAAAAGCTAAGGCCTCACAACAAGCTCAGAATTAACAACTACCTCAACGTCAACCTCTGATAGAATCTCTTCATTCCACAAATTGTTCCGTTTCAAAAATGATAAATTAATCTAAGTGAACTTTTCAGAAAATTACTAATAGTAAAATTAAAAATTAAACTTTCATAAGCTAAATAACATCTCTGAAAACTAAATAGTTTCTTTTCATCCCATTAAAATAATCATTACATCTACTATAACTTTGGTAGAGAATAGAGGCCACATTATGTCTGTTTTTAACTGTGGTCTAATGTTTAAACTTCTTGTTAACACACTACGAAACAAAGGACTTGTTTAAAATTGTCAAAATTATAACAACATTCACTGGCCTTACTTTCCTTCAATTCATGAGAGAAAAAAATAATTTCTCTCTTCAAATTATTGATTAGGATGAAGGAAGGCCAGGGGGGTATATATTGTAGGGTTCATATATTGTTTTAAAATAAACATGTAAAATAAACATGTAAACCCTGTACACACCTAGTTTGTACTGGGCCTACGAAAGATATGGTTTTAGATTTGGTAAGTTACTAAATCTAAATCTTATGATATTACTCAGTTACTTTTTGTAATTTTTAAGCTGCTATTTGTAAATCATTTTGAGATTCTGCAATAAGTATTGATAATCTGCAATTAGCATAGTTTTGAAGGGCATATTACCATAAATTTATTCCATTCTTTTTTAGCCGAATCTACATTAAATGATATATTAACCAATGTCGGTGATAACAGACAGCCTTCATTGTCAAAAGATGTATTGCTGTTAGTTGTCATTTATTTGTATTTTTGTGTTTTATAAAGATGGTTATGGTTTTAATAAGATTGCTGGAATAACCTTTGACATACATTTTATCCCATAGCTTTTCTCTTTAAACGGAATCAAATGCTGTTTCATAATACACGAAGAGGATGAATGATGAGATATTGATTTCTTCTTTTATGGATCATTTATTGCAGGATATAAATGCAGTCTGAGCAAAATCTTACTTTTCTGAAGCCTGATTGTTTTCCTCATAGTGGAACTTTTAAATTTTTTTAAAAATTATTATTATTATTATTATTATTATTATTATTATTATTATTATTATTATTATTATTATTATTATTATTAGAATGATTTTTTATTCTTTCCACTGTCTTGTGATGCTGTAATTGTCCAGCACAAATGTAATATATCCAGAAAGCATTTTTTAATTGCCTTGGGAGCATATTTTAGAAGTTCATTGTATACTCCATCCCTTCCTGGGTTTTATTATTAAGGAACGAATTTAGGATACTTATCATTGCATTATATTCTGTAAGATCAATATCATTGATCATCATTGTTTTATAAATATACTACTTAAATTGTTTTGTTATATAATCTCGATAGATTCTATAAACTTATTACCATTTTCTTCTTGCTAAATTATTTACTTGTTTTTGACAAACTATTTGTTCAATCCAAATTGGCTACATTTATCAAAACTTCTCTAAATATGAAGCTGTCAGAAAGTTGCAATGGAAGGAAACTTAATTGCTTTTGTTTTTTTATTTATCAGGTCAACGTATGTGGCGTTTGTTCGGAACACATTGAGAAGGTAGAAGACTTGTTTGATGGGAAATTACTTGGTTGTTTCCTGTACGTATGTTACTGAACCATTTGATATGAATAAAATATTTTGTTGGTTATACTTGATGTAGAAAACAATGTGGTATTATAATAATGTCACAAAAATACAGTACAAACCATGTTTGACAAACCGAAATATGTGCATAATGATACAATATATAGTTTAGATATTTCCAAAATCTAAATACAAAACAAAATTACTAATTTGGTATTACATACCTTGCCAAAAATTCTAATGTAATTTTCAGTGGAAAAGACTATAATACAATGCATATTACTTTTATAAGTGTAAGAAGAGTAAAAAAAAAAAAAGAGGGGGGAAATTGTTTTAAAATTAGCTTGAAGCCTGGGAAGTTATTTGGAGTTTGTATTGGTCTTGATGTATATATATTCTTTTGTACTGTAGAATGTTATGGTTTAACAGGAAATCTTAGTTTATTTTCAATTTCTTAGGGAGTTATATAATGTAAAGCCTTGTATAAGGGTAGGTTTTTGAAAGAGTGAAGTTTCACTGTGGGCCAAGCAGAGTTTTTGTCGAGTATCATAGTTATCAACTAATACATTTAGAGTAAAAGAATCCGGGTTTCTCATGAGGCACTTCTTTGTAAAGATTACAATTTCAAATATGTACATGCAGGGGAGTGGATTTGTAATTTTTTGAACAGTGGTTTATAGGACTTGTGCTTGTGATTTTGTCATTGTTCTCATAACATTAACATACTATTCATCTTGTAAAATTCTGTTTCTCATCAAATGTTTAAATTTACAAATTATAGTTTATACACAATTTTGGTGAAATTTAAACCATTTGAGATATGTGAAAGAAGTTGCTATGCATTGATCATTTTTATTTTGAGAGTTTTTCCTATAGAGATCTTCAATATTCATAGTAAATTTAAATTGTGAAAACAGCTCCCTCTTCAAAGCATTAGAATATTTGGGAATATTCCTTTTTTTCTTTTTTTTTTCATGATTTTTTGCCACAAAGAGCAAAGCACGCTTATAGAACAGTCATAGGATCAATTTTCATTGAAAACTCTAAATTTTAAAAAAATGCTAAATAGATATAGAACTACATCATCAAAGATTTTCTTCTTAATGAAATTAATTCTTGAAAATAATATTTTAAAATTCTGTGCAATTTTGATTGAAAACCGATCATTAAAAAGTAAACAATTTTCTCAAAAGCAGCTTAAAAGTTTTTCTCTATCTTTTTTGTTGTACGTTTAAGTTCACTGATAATGTCACACTATTATTAGTTCCATACTAGTTTCTTAATGCATTTATTCCTCAATATTATTTTCATATTTTGATTCAGTGCTAGATCTTTAAATATTTTTCATAATATCTAAATAATAATAGTTTTTCTCTAATTTTGAGTTGTATCATTCAAATTTTTTCAAGCGGTGGCTGAAATACTATTTGAATAACAGTTGTAGTGTTTTAAATTATGTATATCTTATCACTTATACACCGAAGTATGTGCTGTTGTAACACCACTGGTTTCTTATTTGCTTGGATGCGTTTGAATATATGTTTCTCATTTATAGGCCGCCACATACAGAAGATGATCCTGAAGATCCATTTCAACAATTATTAAAATTTATTCAGAGTAAGTAATAGTTATTTAGTTATTACGAATACTATTAAGTATTCTGTTGCTTTTAAAAATACCTTTATGCAAAATAATAAATCTGTTAATACCACTTCTTACATTTTTATTTATTTAGATTTGTTAATTACAGACTTCTGTATTTCATGCAATTGCTCCAACATTATTTAGAACTGTAGGTTGTTTGTAAATTTTTTGTAAAATGTACTGGAATAGTGTGACATTGTTGCTTTTTAACAACAGTTTCTGTATACTAATGCTCTATTTTGTTTTCAATAGGGTATTACCCAGATTTCTGGTCACCTTCAAATTTTCAAAATGAAGATGTTTTAATTTTGTACTCTGTGTTAGTGAAGTTTCACCAGTTTCACTGGTGATTTTGTTCTACGAAATAAGATGTGCTCCCTGGGCAATGCCTCCCAGCTCCAAATAAAGAATTTTTTGCAATGTCTTACGAACAAAAATATTACCAAAGATGATATAGTAATGGCAATACAATCATGTGGTACGTATTTTGTTTGTTTGTTTGTTTTTATGGTGGCAAATGAAGAAAATGGCTAATAATGAATATAGCAAGTTTAAAAAAAAAAACATGTTGGGGATTAAATTTTGCAATTTAAATTATAACAGTCTATAAAGAACCTAATGAAAATGTTAAATTCGAATAAAATTGTATTTTTATAGAAAAGTGTGTTCGTTTCTCAAATGTGAAGAAAATGTGTGTGTCTGATCATTAATTTTTAAGAGTTGTATTTTGTTTATAGTATTATGTATTCTGTTATTTTAATTAATATAATTTTTTCAAGAAACTGCCACTGCTAAATCTCCAGTTGAAGTGTACCAATCCACTCCAAAACATTCTCGAAGAGGTAAATCAAAAACACCTCTACAAGATTTTTTGAATGTAAGTAGTATTACATCATCATAGAGGGGAATGCGAAATAGGGGTATGATAGTGCACTAATTTACAATTACTTGTAACTTCGAGCTATTATCTTCTTTTTCTTTTTCTGCTTCTTTTTCTTCTTCTTTTTCTTTTTCTGCTTCTTTTTCTGCTTCTTTTTCTGCTTCTTTTTCTTCTTCTTTTTCTTCTTCTTTTTCTTCTTCTTTTTCTTCTTTTTTCTTTTTCTTCTTCTTTTTCTTCTTCTTTTTCTTCTTCTTTTTCTTCTTCTTTTTCTTCTTCTTTTTCTTCTTCTTTTTCTTCTTCTTTTTCTTCTTCTTTTTCTTCTTCTTTTTCTTCTTCTTTTTCTTCTTCTTTTTCTTCTTCTTTTTCTTCTTCTTTTTCTTCTTCTTTTTCTTCTTCTCTTTCTTCTTCTCTTTCTTCTTCTCTTTCTTCTTCTCTTTCTTCTTCTCTTTCTTCTTCTCTTTCTTCTTCTTTTTCTTCTTCTCTTTCTTCTTCTCTTTCTTCTTTTTCTTCTTCTCTTTCTTCTTCTTTTTCTTCTTCTCTTTCTTCTTCTTTTTCTTCTTCTTTTTCTTCTTCTTCTTCTTCTTTTTCTTCTTCTCTTTCTTCTTCTCTTTCTTCTTCTTTTTCTTCTTCTTTTTCTTCTTCTTTTTCTTCTTCTTTTTCTTCTTCTTCTTTTTCTTCTTCTTTTTCTTCTTCTTTTTCTTCTTCTTTTTCTTCTTCTTTTTCTTCTTCTTTTTCTTCTTCTTTTTCTTCTTCTTTTTCTTCTTTTTCTTCTTCTTTTTCTTCTTCTTTTTCTTCTTCTTTTTCTTCTTTTTCTTCTTCTTTTTCTTCTTCTTTTTCTTCTTCTTTTTCTTCTTCTTTTTCTTCTTCTTTTTCTTCTTCTCTTTCTTCTTCTCTTTCTTCTTCTCTTTCTTCTTCTCTTTCTTCTTCTCTTTCTTCTTCTCTTTCTTCTTCTCTTTCTTCTTCTCTTTCTTCTTCTCTTTCTTCTTCTCTTTCTTCTTCTCTTTCTTCTTTTTCTTCTTCTTTTTCTTCTTCTTTTTCTTCTTCTTTTTCTTCTTTTTCTTCTTCTTTTTCTTCTTCTTTTTCTTCTTTTTCTTCTTCTTTTTCTTCTTCTCTTTCTTCTTCTCTTTCTTCTTCTCTTTCTTCTTCTCTTTCTTCTTCTCTTTCTTCTTCTTTTTCTTCTTCTTTTTCTTCTTCTCTTTCTTCTTTTTCTTCTTCTCTTTCTTCTTCTCTTTCTTCTTCTTTCTTCTTCTCTTTCTTCTTCTCTTTCTTCTTCTCTTTCTTCTTCTCTTTCTTCTTCTTTTTCTTCTTCTCTTTCTTCTTCTCTTTCTTCTTCTTTTTCTTCTTCTCTTTCTTCTTCTCTTTCTTCTTCTCTTTCTTCTTCTTTTTCTTCTTCTCTTTCTTCTTCTTTTTCTTCTTCTCTTTCTTCTTCTTTTTCTTCTTCTTTTTCTTCTTCTTTTTTTCTTCTTTTTCTTCTTCTTTTTCTTCTTCTTTTTCTTCTTCTTTTTCTTCTTCTTTTTTTTCTTCTTTTTTTCTTCTTCTTTTTTTCTTCTTCTTTTTCTTCTTTTTCTTCTTCTTTTTTTCTTCTTCTTTTTCTTCTTTTTCTTCTTCTTTTTTTCTTCTTCTTTTTTTCTTCTTCTTCTTTTTTTCTTCTTCTTTTTTCTTCTTTTTTTCTTTTTCTTTTTTTCTTTTTCTCTTCTTCTTTTTCTCTTCTTCTTTTTCTCTTCTTCTTTTTCTCTTCTTCTTTTTCTCTTCTTCTTTTTCTCTTCTTCTTCCTTCTTCCTTCTTCTTCCTTCTTTCTTCTTCTTCCTTCTTCCTTCTTCTTCTTCCTTCTTCTTCCTTCTTCCTTCTTCTTCTTCTTCCTTCTTCTTCTTCCTTCTTCTTCTTCTTCCTTCTTCTTCTTCTTCCTTCTTCTTCCTCCTTCTTCTTCTTCCTCCTTCTTCTTCTTCGAAGGTTTCTACCCCTTAGAGTTTGCCGTTTTCGATTTCCATAATTCTCAGTCCTCCCATTGACCCTCTTCCAATCCTTTCTCCTCCATTACTTCATGTATATATTGATATGACATGTATATATTGTATAAATAGCTATTATTTATTTCAATTAAAGCTAATACTCACCTGTAAAGCAGTAATTCCACTGATCAGGTAAAATAAATTTTAAAAAATGTATTATTTGGCTACATTGAAAAATAATTGTTCTTATGCATTGAGAATGCAAGTTTCTTTATTTTCAAAAATTAAGAATTTAAATTCTCAACAGTGTTTGCTTATACATTAGAATTATTATCAAGATTCATGATGCACTATGTCTGTGTTCTGTTGCTTCTGTTAAAGTTCATATTGTATTATGATTTCATTGTTAAATTTATACATAAATTTGTGTTTTGAAATGTAAAAGTTGATATTTTTTTATGAATATTATTAATTTTTTATTATTATTTCCCTTTCTTAGCCACCAGCAGCTAAAGAGCAGAGGAGGTATTCAGAGATAAAAAAAATTAGAAGTTGAGCTTCAAACAGAAAGAGATGCCCGTCTGTTTTATGAAGAAAAATTTGAAGAAATGAAAAAGGAGAAAGATAGAATGGGTAAGATGTTCTTTTACTTGTTTTCAATCACTAAGATTTATTCACAATGAAATATAAACATAATATACTTACGGGCTGCATGTTATTCAATAACCATCATTACAATGATGTACAAGGTATGTCCAAAAAGTAACGTTACTATTTTTTTAAATATGCAAGTATGTCGCAGAGCAGTCGGACTAGTTTGGATAGGATAAGAGGAGGTTTAGCTTTCCAATGGCTTCTAGCTCAGTTGTCCCCGTACCCTGGTGAAATTAGTTCGTGTTAGTTTATGGGCTCCTGAGTAGTAGCCACATCACACTTGTGATGGAGAAATCTTTGAATAAAAGGTACATGATCAAGTTTTGCGTGGATATGAGAAAGATGCAGGTGGAAACTTTCGAGATGTTTCATCCTAGATTTTTGGTCGCTTATCACCAGGGCTGAGACTTGGATCTTGGAGTATGACTTGGAAACAGCGACTGAGTACGGAATGCCACACCTGTATCTCTAAAGAAAAAAGTTTATAGCAAAATGCCTGTCAGTCAGCGAAAAATGCCAGGTGCTGAACTGCCAGGAGGAGTTCATACCCTAGACATGCCCAGTTCTACAAACAGTCTTCAGAGTCTGAACGACAGGGTCACTTGGGTCTGGGAGGCATCATTATGACAGCACACCAGGCCACACCGCATTCGTTGTTTTAGACTACCTAACCCGCAATGATGTGGCAATGTTCTCACAACCACCCTGTAACCCCAACCTTGCTCCGGTGGACTTCCTTTTGTTCCTTCGACCAGGGGTCATGAAAGGATCGCATTTCAAGACTTAGGACAACATTGAAGCAAGTACGAAGAGAGTTCTAAAGGACTCCTTAGCTGAGGACTTCCTGGGAGCTATGTGGCATGGAAATCACCCTGGCAAAAATGTGTCAACGTTTAAGAGATATACTTTGAAGAAATGTAAGTTGCTGTGCCCATCTGAATAAAAAACGCAACACTGTACTTTTGGAACATACTTAGATGTGATTATGATAGTTCACAAGCTCCAAATTTCACTTTCACTTATTAAGAATATTATAAATTGTCATTGCTCCTTAAATATTCCATAAAATTGTTTGTAGTTCTCATGGTACATAATTACGAAACTAGTGGTGCTACAACAGCATATACTTTCTCACCCAACAATGAAAAATAATTCTCGGAATTTCTGGCTGCTATGTCATTTTGTTGTCATTGATGCATCTGTCATTGGTCTTGCTGTCTCATGAATGACTCTTGAAGAAAAATGTGTGAAGTTGGATTTTGCAAACATAACACAAAACTATTCATGTTTTTCAAAGAATTTCACATGACCTTACTTGAAGATCTAATTTAAAGAACATATTTATTTTTATAAGCATACTTTCAGCTATTTTAAAGAAAAAATTGGAAGCCATTTTCAAAAAATAAGTTTTGAAAATTGTTTATATATTTCTCACAAAAATTCAATTTTTTAAAAATTGAACACAACCTTATTTAAAGATGTCTTTAAAAAACTGATATTATTAAGAAAAATAATTTTGAACTTTTGCTATTTTGAAACTCAGAATTCAACAAAAATAAGATGCGCCATGGTTGTGGTGTAACTGATATAATAATCTTTGTGAAAATTCTGACAGCGAAGTTCCTAGCGTTTTTCATAGACTGACAAGTGTTTTGCTATAAACCAATTTTATTTTTGGAATAAACTCCTACGAAACATGATTTTAAACTATAATACGATTTATTTCAGGTGCATGATGTAAATCAGCTGTTTCATCCAATCAAGAGCTAATATGTCGCTATGGGGATGTTCAAGTTCCCGAATAGATGAATCAATGAACAGCTGATTTATGTTAACTGCACATTTAAATAAATCCTACTATATACTATTGGTTAGCAGTAGCAATTTACATGTTAGAACAAGATTTATCCACTTTTCCAAAAGCCTACAATAAGTTTTTCTATCAAAAAATTGCTGTTCTTACTGCTGCATTAAAATTCTTTCTCTATACTATGTGAAATAGTAATTCCTAATTATCATTTACTTTAGATCATTCAATTGTATACTGAATTTGTGTGTAAAGTATTTGTTGTTTCAATATCAGGTTATTTCTATTCATATTCATGGTCGTTGTGAGTGGTATGTATGTGTTTGTTATCGTGTTTTCATTGGCAATGGCCTTATGTATAGTTTTTTTTCATTGTTGTTTTGTTAAGTTTTTCTTTTTTTCTTCAGTTCTGAAATTTTTTACTCTTGTTAATTATAATTTTTGGCTTTTTAGAAACCAAGAAGGATGAACATATTAAAATGTTACAAGCAAAGTTATCTGAAAGTCATGCTCAAATTGACGAGATATTATGTGAGAAAGAGAGAGAAATAAAAAAAACAAGCAGAGAATATTGATTTCTTGAATAAGGATTTGCACAACAGAAAAGATAAAATTATTGCTCTCCTTAAAAAAGTTGCTGTTCTTGATGAAGAGATGACAGAAAAGAGAATAATGGTTTGTGAAAACGAAAGTTTGAGGAATGAAAAAGCGATTCGTGAAACCAAGTTAATTGAAACTGAGGAGTCAGTAAAGGAACTGAATAACAAAATACAATCTCTGGATGAAGATTTAAATCAAAAGCAGAAAGCAATTGATGATCTTATGAAGATGCAGACTGAAGAAAATTATTCTATTAAAAAAGAATCTGAAGAGCATCTCAAGGCTGCTGAAGTTCTGAAAGCCAAGTACACAGACTTGAAAGTGAAATTCTTTGAGAAGGTTAAAGAATGTGGGAATAAGAAGAGCAATTACGAAGAAAAATCGGCAAGTTTGAAAGAACAAATGGTAAGTATTCTTGTTCAGCATGTTGCACGAGTTTTGATTCATTTTCTTAACATTAAGTTGTGAATTGGATAATTTACAGCAAGCAGCTTACAACAAAGAAAAAGAAAAGATTCTGGTGCAAAACAACTCTGCTACAAGTGAATTGGAAAAAAATTTACGCCCACATCAGTGTGTAGTCTGCCTAATGAGCTTCAAATGTAAAGGGAATTTAAACAAGCACATGATGACCCACATAGGTGAGCGCCATCATAAATGCTCAGATTGCCCAAAAAGCTTCGCTCGGAAAAGCCAGGCATGCGAGGCTCCACACTGGACAGGCATGCGAGGCTCCACACTGGAGTACACTATGAATGCTCCATGTGTCAAAAAACCTACTCAGATAAAAGCAATTTAGTCAGACACATGCAAAGAAAACATAATTTTAACTTTTAAATTTTTACTTTAAATTTTTACTTTTTAATTTTAACTTTTGACTAATTATAAATTTTAACTATTAACTTTAACTTTATTCATATTAACTTTTATTTTAACTATTGGACAAACTGGAGACATGGATTATCACAAAATGCAAATAGATTGAATTTTCCTTACAAGTATGTTGTGATGAAAGCTGTTTGATTCAATAATTCAAATATATATACACACACACGCATATATATATATATATATATATATATATATATATATATATATATATATATAAATATATATATATATATATATATATATATATATATATATATATATATATATATATATAAATATATATATATATATATATATATATATATATATATATATATAAATATATATATATATATAAATATATATATATATATATATATATATAAATATATATATATATATAAATATATATATATATATATATATAAATATATATATATATATATATATATATATATATATATATATATATATAAATATATATATATATATAAATATATATATATATATATATATATATATATATATATATATTATATATATATATAAATATATATATATATAATATATGCTGACCCGGCCACGCGTTGCTGTGGCTAAAGTTTTTGTGATATTACATTATAGTAAACAATCTAAGAGGAACAATAAGAGAACATCAGTCACGGAGTCCACTATGCTTTTTCACACAGATGGTATTTGTAAAAAAATATGGTGATCTCCTTATTTGACTTTCTACTACTATAACCCTTTAGTACAATGAAATTATTTACCAATAAAGACGAAAATATTGATGTTATATATATATATATATATATATATATATATATATATATATATATATATTCTAACACCCCCTTTACCACACACAAACTGTATACCTTCTGCCCACACAGCCGCATGCACTATAAGCGGGTTGTTAAGATATTATGCTCGTGAAGCGAGCTTAGAATCTCAGGAAGCAGGATCTTTGGGGTACGAGAAAGGTCTGAACCCTTGACACAATAAAAGTCACACAAATCACACACAAACGAGCATATAATTCACCCAAAATTCTGGCATGAGTTAATGACACAAAAAAAACAAATCTAAAACAGGATCACACTTTCAAAAATAATCAAATAAATACAAATAAGCAACCTTTACAGCCTATTTAATGAATGATCACTTAATTTTGTTCAGAACTAACTTTCTGATGCAATTTCTCTAACCAGTACTGGGAATTCCCTTTGAAAACTCAATACGCCTAAATTTAAGTTATTCTAGTTACAATTGCACGTGAAATTAAACTTAATTTACAATCTCTTGCCTTTCTTTAAAACATTACATACAATGAATAATATGTGGGCAAGTGCACTACTCTCAATTTATCTTTTAATTATAACTGCTAATAACAGAATAATGACTGCTCCAATAGAATGGTTCAAGGCAAGCAATAACGCATCAAAATCTCCCACTACAAAGCTGCAAATTATTACCACCCGTGTCCTCAGTTTTCTAACGCTTCTGAATCTAGTCTTTTCCCTGCCGACGTGAACTTGACCTAATTTCACAGTTCTACAGGTTACCTCGAAACTGTCCCCTTTCCAACCTTGAAGTCGCGTGCTGGGTTGCGCACCGCGTTGCTCGATTCCGACCTCTGCGTTGCCTGCGCTGTCCTCTTGCGTTTTCTTCTACCTTCCTGAACGTCTCCTCGGTCGACTCGCGTATTCTTCCGTCTCCACTAATCGGTCTCTTCTCCTCCCTCGGCTGCTACCGCCTTCGATTGCGCCCAATTTGTAGAAAAATGTCCCTTGCACTTCCCTGACTGCTAGTGCGAGTACCTCGCTCGTTCCTAACTTTTACTCCGTTAATCAAGAACTTTCAGAGCTTTCCTCACAACGGGCAACTTTTTACTTCCCGCATTAGTTAATAGAAGAATACTTCACTAATTCCTCACTACTGCGCGGACGACTAGCTAGACGTCTTTGCAACGCCGTAAACTCCTATCTAAATAGTCGTTGCGGCGGCAATTACTACCTAATCTGACGAAAATCTGCTTACTTGCCGAGCGGTGACTCATTAGAAGAACTGCTGACCCGACGCGTGCTAGCAGAAGAGAGATGTTGACTCCAGGCGTGATGGTTCGGAAAAAAGAGGTCTTCCGCTCGCGTGTCAGCGTATTTATTGGCGTTGCCTGGGGAAATTTCTCCGTGGCGGGGGTAACTTCTCCTCCTTCAACCCTTTACCAGGAAAAACGTGGCTTGATAGTTCGTGGTGACTAATACGAGCAACGGATACCAGGCTGCGCGTTTTGCTACTCTGGTTTTCGACTGCTCTTCTCGCTGCCTGTGAACGTTCATGCCGATGAAACGGTGGTGTTATGGGGTTGTATAATCCCTTATCGCCACATTGCCCCCTCCTCTTCTTAAGATTTTTTTTCGTCGTCGAAATAAAATCTTAAGCTTCTTCAGCCGCTTTCCTTACTTCTTCTGCTTTCCCTACTTCTTCTGCCGCTTTCCTTAGTTCTACCGCTTTCCCTACCTCTGCTGCCGCTTTCCTTACTTCTACCGCTTTCCCTACTTCTGCTGCCGCTTTCCTTACTACTTCCGTTTTCCTTACTTCTTCTGCCGTTTTCCTTACTTCTACCGCTTTCCTTACTTCTTCTGCCGCTTTCCCTACTTCTTCCGCTTTCCTTACTTCTACAAGAATTGGGTTGATGTACACCGTAATCGCTTTAAATGGTCGTGAATCTGTTAGCTCGATTCGAAACTCATACCCTTTTACCGGTTCGTTATGATTTATAAAAACATCCTTGACGCTTATCAACATTTGGAACAACGCATTTTTCTCATCAACCCTCAATTTATCTTGCTCCATTACTTTCTTCATTATTTCTTCCTCTATTTCATTTTCTTCCATTTCTACGCCACACATTTCGATTTCTGCGAATTCTTCTGATTCGTCTCCCTCATCTACATGTGCATTTCGCGCCTCTTCACTTTCATCTTCCTCCCAAACATTTTCTCCGTTGATCAAAACTTGCTTTTCTCCTATATCGATAACAGCGCCATGTTCCGCCAAAAAATCCACTCCGATAATTAATGGGTAAATTAATTTCTTCACCACCAAACAAATTATATCAAACATTTTTCCTCTAATTGTCACTTCCACCAATACTTGTTTCCTCACTGGATGAGATTTCCGCCCCCATGCATCTACCATCCGAGTATTATTGGTTGGTAATTCCAAGACGTTTATTTTCTTGCTTACTAGCTCTTCATATAACTCTTCCGATATTACAGATTTAATTGATCCGGTGTCTACCAATGCCTTACTATGCACACCAGCGCAACTAATTTCAATTACGGGACATTTCTCCCCTTTCCTCGGTTTCCAATTCTCCCATAAATTTTCTCCATTATTCGTAATTCGGTTTGCAGTTACAGGGATCGCGTGTTTGTCATAATATTTGTTCGATTTGGGACCCCTCTTCAACTCGAACTTGGCGTGTTTCCCGGTCCCGTTCGATTTCTTGTACCGATTTCATTTCGCGGACTCCGTGACCTTGCCCGCTGCAAGCTGTTCACGTTTCTTCCACCACCTGCTCCCTCGCCGTCGTGACCTTGACCGCGCACCTCCCTGCTCGCCGTCTCTTCGTTCCGCGGCCCTCCGTCCTGCCTATGTGGTCGGGATCCACCTTGACTTTTGCTCCCTCCTTTCTTCGACGATAAAACTGCCGCGTCTTGAATTACTTGCATTGCGTTGACATTTGATTTGGTCGTCTTCGGTGTTTGGTTCATGTTTTCAAACGCCAAATCATAGTTGCCTAACAAAACTTGAAATTTTTCCACATCTTTTACATCAACGCTGCGTAACAGATTCTGGATGCTTAACGGGAAATGTCTCGTAAGAATGCAAATTATTTCTTCGTCCGACACGGGAGGAGAACACATTTTCAAAGCTGCTATTTTTCGTGCCGCGTAGTCTCGCATGGTTCCGCTAGAATTACGGTAATACCCACTCATTAACGAAATTCTGAAATTCATTTGCTGTTCCTTTCCCCAGTAACGGTCTAGGAACCTAATTACAAATTCGTCAAATGAACTTGGCAACGGGCATAACGTTTCTAGCCACGCCTTTGCATTGCCTTCTAGCGCTTGATGCAATAATAAAGTTTTGTGTGCTTCGCGGACATTCGAAAGCACGAAAAAGCTCTGCAATGATTTAACAAAAGCGTTCGGATTCTCGTTTGGATGACCTGAGAATCTAAGTGATGCTGGTACATTAATATTGCCTCCTCGGCATGCTCCCCCTCCGTCTACTTTACTTTCTGCTATTTCCCGCAATTCCTGAATCTTGCGTTCTTGTTCTTCTAATTTTCGTATTACTTGTTCTTCGACCTGACGCTTCGTATCCGCACTAATTTCGGTAACCTTGCCACGAACTTCCTGAACTTCATTTTGTATTTGTCCTTTTCTGTTGTGCAAAACCTTATTTAAGAAATCAATATGTTCCGCTTGTTTTTTTATTTCTCTCTCTCTCACATAATATCTCGTCAATTTGAGCATGACTTTCACATAGCTTTTCTTTCAAATTTTTAATTTCTTCATCCTTCTTGGTTTCTAAAAAGCCAAAAATTATAATTAACAAGAGTAAAAAATTTCAGAACTGAAGAAAAAAGAAAAACTTAACAAAACAACAACACACACACACACAAACCACCACCAAAAAGGAAGAGTGTGAAGGGGAGGGCAGAACAGATGAATGAAGGAGTTGCGGTACTACACACACACACACACACACACACGCATATATATATATATATATATATATATATATATATATATATATATATTCTAACACCCCCTTTTTCTCCACACACGACGTATACCTTCTGCACACACAGCCGCATGCACTGTAAGCGGGTTGTTAAGATATTATGCTCGTGAAGCGAGCTTAGAATCTCAGGAAGCAGGATCTTTGGGGTACGAGAAAGGTCTGAACCCTTGACACAATAAAAGTCACACAAATCACACATAAACGAGCATATAATTCACCCAAAATTCTGGCACGAGTTAATGACACAAAAAAAACAAATCAAAAACAGGATCACACTTTCAAAAATGATCAAATAAATGCAAATAAGCAACCTTTACAGCCTATTTAATGAATGAACACTTAATTTTGTTCAGAACTAACTTTCTGATGCAATTTCTCTAACCAGTACTGGGAATTCTCTTTGAAAATTCAATACGCCTAAATTTAAGTTATTCTAGTTACAATTGCACGTGAAATTAAACTTAATTTACAATCTCTTGCCTTTCTTTAAAACATTACATACAATGAATAATATGTGGGCAAGTGCACTACTCTCAATTTATCTTTTAATTATAACTGCTAATAACAGAATAATGACTGCTCCAATAGAATGGTTCAAGGCAAGCAATAACGCATCAAAATCTCCCACTACAAAGCTGCAAATTATTACCACCCGTGTCCTCAGTTTTCTAACGCTTCTGAATCTAGTCTTTTCCCTGCCGACGTGAACTTGACCTAATTTCACAGTTCTACAGGTTACCTCGAAACTGTCCCCTTTCCAACCTTGAAGTCGCGTGCTGGGTTGCGCACCGCGTTGCTCGATTCCGACCTCTGCGTTGCCTGCGCTGTCCTCTTGCGTTTTCTTCTACCTTCCTGAACGACGTCTTCTCCTCGGTCGACTCGCGTATTCTTCCGTCTCCACTAATCGGTCTCTTCTCCTCCCTCGGCTGCTACCGCCTTCGATTGCGCCCAATTTGTAGAAAAATGTCCCTTGCACTTCCCTGACTGCTAGTGCGAGTACCTCGCTCGTTCCTAACTTTTACTCCGTTAATCAAGAACTTTCAGAGCTTTCCTCACAACGGGCAACTTTTTCCTTCCCGCATTAGTTAATAGAAGAATACTTCACTAATTCCTCACTACTGCGCGGACGACTAGCTAGACGTCTTTGCAACGCCGTAAACTCCTATCTAAATAGTCGTTGCGGCGGCAATTACTACCTAATCTGACGAAAATCTGCTTACTTGCCGAGCGGTGACTTACTAGAAGAACTGCTGACCCGACGCGTGCTAGCAGAAGAGAGATGTTGACTCCAGGCGTGATGGTTCGGAAAAAAGAGGTCTTCCGCTCGCGTGTCAGCGTATTTATTGGCGTTGCCTGGGGAAATTTCTCCGTGGCGGGGGTAACTTCTCCTCCTTCAACCCTTTACCAGGAAAAACGTGGCTTGATAGTTCGTGGTGACTAATACGAGCAACGGATACCAGGCTGCGCGTTTTGCTACTCTGGTTTTCGACTGCTCTTCTCGCTGCCTGTGAACGTTCATGCCGATGAAACGGTGGTGTTATGGGGTTGTATAATCCCTTATCGCCACATTGCCCCCTCCTTCTCTTCTTAAGATTTTTCGTCGTCGAAATAAAATCTTAAGCTTCTTCAGCCGCTTTCCTTACTTCTTCTGCTTTCCCTACTTCTTCTGCCGCTTTCCTTAGTTCTACCGCTTTCCCTACCTCTGCTGCCGCTTTCCTTACTTCTACCGCTTTCCCTACTTCTGCTGCCGCTTTCCTTACTACTTCCGTTTTCCTTACTTCTTCTGCCGTTTTCCTTACTTCTACCGCTTTCCTTACTTCTTCTGCCGCTTTCCCTACTTCTTCCGCTTTCCTTACTTCTACAAGAATTGGGTTGATGTACACCGTAATCGCTTTAAATGGTCGTGAATCTGTTAGCTCGATTCGAAACTCATACCCTTTTACCGGTTCGTTATGATTTATAAAAACATCCTTGACGCTTATCAACATTTGGAACAACGCATTTTTCTCATCAACCCTCAATTTATCTTGCTCCATTACTTTCTTCATTATTTCTTCCTCTATTTCATTTTCTTCCATTTCTACGCCACACATTTCGATTTCTGCGAATTCTTCTGATTCGTCTCCCTCATCTACATGTGCATTTCGCGCCTCTTCACTTTCATCTTCCTCCCAAACATTTTCTCCGTTGATCAAAACTTGCTTTTCTCCTATATCGATAACAGCGCCATGTTCCGCCAAAAAATCCACTCCGATAATTAATGGGTAAATTAATTTCTTCACCACCAAACAAATTATATCAAACATTTTTCCTCTAATTGTCACTTCCACCAATACTTGTTTCCTCACTGGATGAGATTTCCGCCCCCATGCATCTACCATCCGAGTATTATTGGTTGGTAATTCCAAGACGTTTATTTTCTTGCTTACTAGCTCTTCATATAACTCTTCCGATATTACAGATTTAATTGATCCGGTGTCTACCAATGCCTTACTATGCACACCAGCGCAACTAATTTCAATTACGGGACATTTCTCCCCTTTCCTCGGTTTCCAATTCTCCCATAAATTTTCTCCATTATTCGTAATTCGGTTTGCAGTTACAGGGATCGCGTGTTTGTCATAATATTTGTTCGATTTGGGACCCCTCTTCAACTCGAACTTGGCGTGTTTCCCGGTCCCGTTCGATTTCTTGTACCGATTTCGTTTCGCGGACTCCGTGACCTTGCCCGCTGCAAGCTGTTCACGTTTCTTCCACCACCTGCTCCCTCGCCGTCGTGACCTTGACCGCGCACCTCCCTGCTCGCCGTCTCTTCGTTCCGCGGCCCTCCGTCCTGCCTATGTGGTCGGGATCCACCTTGACTTTTGCTCCCTCCTTTCTTCGACGATAAAACTGCCGCGTCTTGAATTACTTGCATTGCGTTGACATTTGATTTGGTCGTCTTCGGTGTTTGGTTCATGTTTTCAAACGCCAAATCATAGTTGCCTAACAAAACTTGAAATTTTTCCACATCTTTTACATCAACGCTGCGTAACAGATTCTGGATGCTTAACGGGAAATGTCTCGTAAGAATGCAAATTATTTCTTCGTCCGACACGGGAGGAGAACACATTTTCAAAGCTGCTATTTTTCGTGCCGCGTAGTCTCGCATGGTTCCGCTAGAATTACGGTAATACCCACTCATTAACGAAATTCTGAAATTCATTTGCTGTTCCTTTCCCCAGTAACGGTCTAGGAACCTAATTACAAATTCGTCAAATGAACTTGGCAACGGGCATAACGTTTCTAGCCACGCCTTTGCATTGCCTTCTAGCGCTTGATGCAATAATAAAGTTTTGTGTGCTTCGCGGACATTCGAAAGCACGAAAAAGCTCTGCAATGATTTAACAAAAGCGTTCGGATTCTCGTTTGGATGACCTGAGAATCTAAGTGATGCTGGTACATTAATATTGCCTCCTCGGCATGCTCCCCCTCCGTCTACTTTACTTTCTGCTATTTCCCGCAATTCCTGAATCTTGCGTTCTTGTTCTTCTAATTTTCGTATTACTTGTTCTTCGACCTGACGCTTCGTATCCGCACTAATTTCGGTAACCTTGCCACGAACTTCCTGAACTTCATTTTGTATTTGTCCTTTTCTGTTGTGCAAAACCTTATTTAAGAAATCAATATGTTCCGCTTGTTTTTTTATTTCTCTCTCTCACATAATATCTCGTCAATTTGAGCATGACTTTCACATAGCTTTTCTTTCAAATTTTTAATTTCTTCATCCTTCTTGGTTTCTAAAAAGCCAAAAATTATAATTAACAAGAGTAAAAAATTTCAGAACTGAAGAAAAAAGAAAAACTTAACAAAACAACAACACACACACACACAAACCACCACCAAAAAGGAAGAGTGTGAAGGGGAGGGCAGAACAGATGAATGAAGGATTTGCGGTACTACACACACACACACACACACACGCATATATATATATATATATATATATATATATATATATATATATATATATATTCTAACACCCCCTTTTTCTCCACACACGACGTATACCTTCTGCACACACAGCCGCATGCACTGTAAGCGGGTTGTTAAGATATTATGCTCGTGAAGCGAGCTTAGAATCTCAGGAAGCAGGATCTTTGGGGTACGAGAAAGGTCTGAACCCTTGACACAATAAAAGTCACACAAATCACACATAAACGAGCATATAATTCACCCAAAATTCTGGCACGAGTTAATGACACAAAAAAAACAAATCAAAAACAGGATCACACTTTCAAAAATGATCAAATAAATGCAAATAAGCAACCTTTACAGCCTATTTAATGAATGATCACTTAATTTTGTTCAGAACTAACTTTCTGATGCAATTTCTCTAACCAGTACTGGGAATTCTCTTTGAAAATTCAATACGCCTAAATTTAAGTTATTCTAGTTACAATTGCACGTGAAATTAAACTTAATTTACAATCTCTTGCCTTTCTTTAAAACATTACATACAATGAATAATATGTGGGCAAGTGCACTACTCTCAATTTATCTTTTAATTATAACTGCTAATAACAGAATAATGACTGCTCCAATAGAATGGTTCAAGGCAAGCAATAACGCATCAAAATCTCCCACTACAAAGCTGCAAATTATTACCACCCGTGTCCTCAGTTTTCTAACGCTTCTGAATCTAGTCTTTTCCCTGCCGACGTGAACTTGACCTAATTTCACAGTTCTACAGGTTACCTCGAAACTGTCCCCTTTCCAACCTTGAAGTCGCGTGCTGGGTTGCGCACCGCGTTGCTCGATTCCGACCTCTGCGTTGCCTGCGCTGTCCTCTTGCGTTTTCTTCTACCTTCCTGAACGACGTCTTCTCCTCGGTCGACTCGCGTATTCTTCCGTCTCCACTAATCGGTCTCTTCTCCTCCCTCGGCTGCTACCGCCTTCGATTGCGCCCAATTTGTAGAAAAATGTCCCTTGCACTTCCCTGACTGCTAGTGCGAGTACCTCGCTCGTTCCTAACTTTTACTCCGTTAATCAAGAACTTTCAGAGCTTTCCTCACAACGGGCAACTTTTTCCTTCCCGCATTAGTTAATAGAAGAATACTTCACTAATTCCTCACTACTGCGCGGACGACTAGCTAGACGTCTTTGCAACGCCGTAAACTCCTATCTAAATAGTCGTTGCGGCGGCAATTACTACCTAATCTGACGAGCGCTGACGAAAATCTGCTTACTTGCCGAGCGGTGACTTACTAGAAGAACTGCTGACCCGACGCGTGCTAGCAGAAGAGAGATGTTGACTCCAGGCGTGATGGTTCGGAAAAAAGAGGTCTTCCGCTCGCGTGTCAGCGTATTTATTGGCGTTGCCTGGGGAAATTTCTCCGTGGCGGGGGTAACTTCTCCTCCTTCAACCCTTTACCAGGAAAAACGTGGCTTGATAGTTCGTGGTGACTAATACGAGCAACGGATACCAGGCTGCGCGTTTTGCTACTCTGGTTTTCGACTGCTCTTCTCGCTGCCTGTGAACGTTCATGCCGATGAAACGGTGGTGTTATGGGGTTGTATAATCCCTTATCGCCACATTGCCCCCTCCTTCTCTTCTTAAGATTTTTTTTCGTCGAAATAAAATCTTAAGCTTCTTCAGCCGCTTTCCTTACTTCTTCTGCTTTCCCTACTTCTTCTGCCGCTTTCCTTAGTTCTACCGCTTTCCCTACCTCTGCTGCCGCTTTCCTTACTTCTACCGCTTTCCCTACTTCTGCTGCCGCTTTCCTTACTACTTCCGTTTTCCTTACTTCTTCTGCCGTTTTCCTTACTTCTACCGCTTTCCTTACTTCTTCTGCCGCTTTCCCTACTTCTTCCGCTTTCCTTACTTCTACAAGAATTGGGTTGATGTACACCGTAATCGCTTTAAATGGTCGTGAATCTGTTAGCTCGATTCGAAACTCATACCCTTTTACCGGTTCGTTATGATTTATAAAAACATCCTTGACGCTTATCAACATTTGGAACAACGCATTTTTCTCATCAACCCTCAATTTATCTTGCTCCATTACTTTCTTCATTATTTCTTCCTCTATTTCATTTTCTTCCATTTCTACGCCACACATTTCGATTTCTGCGAATTCTTCTGATTCGTCTCCCTCATCTACATGTGCATTTCGCGCCTCTTCACTTTCATCTTCCTCCCAAACATTTTCTCCGTTGATCAAAACTTGCTTTTCTCCTATATCGATAACAGCGCCATGTTCCGCCAAAAAATCCACTCCGATAATTAATGGGTAAATTAATTTCTTCACCACCAAACAAATTATATCAAACATTTTTCCTCTAATTGTCACTTCCACCAATACTTGTTTCCTCACTGGATGAGATTTCCGCCCCCATGCATCTACCATCCGAGTATTATTGGTTGGTAATTCCAAGACGTTTATTTTCTTGCTTACTAGCTCTTCATATAACTCTTCCGATATTACAGATTTAATTGATCCGGTGTCTACCAATGCCTTACTATGCACACCAGCGCAACTAATTTCAATTACGGGACATTTCTCCCCTTTCCTCGGTTTCCAATTCTCCCATAAATTTTCTCCATTATTCGTAATTCGGTTTGCAGTTACAGGGATCGCGTGTTTGTCATAATATTTGTTCGATTTGGGACCCCTCTTCAACTCGAACTTGGCGTGTTTCCCGGTCCCGTTCGATTTCTTGTACCGATTTCGTTTCGCGGACTCCGTGACCTTGCCCGCTGCAAGCTGTTCACGTTTCTTCCACCACCTGCTCCCTCGCCGTCGTGACCTTGACCGCGCACCTCCCTGCTCGCCGTCTCTTCGTTCCGCGGCCCTCCGTCCTGCCTATGTGGTCGGGATCCACCTTGACTTTTGCTCCCTCCTTTCTTCGACGATAAAACTGCCGCGTCTTGAATTACTTGCATTGCGTTGACATTTGATTTGGTCGTCTTCGGTGTTTGGTTCATGTTTTCAAACGCCAAATCATAGTTGCCTAACAAAACTTGAAATTTTTCCACATCTTTTACATCAACGCTGCGTAACAGATTCTGGATGCTTAACGGGAAATGTCTCGTAAGAATGCAAATTATTTCTTCGTCCGACACGGGAGGAGAACACATTTTCAAAGCTGCTATTTTTCGTGCCGCGTAGTCTCGCATGGTTCCGCTAGAATTACGGTAATACCCACTCATTAACGAAATTCTGAAATTCATTTGCTGTTCCTTTCCCCAGTAACTGTCTAGGAACCTAATTACAAATTCGTCAAATGAACTTGGCAACGGGCATAACGTTTCTAGCCACGCCTTTGCATTGCCTTCTAGCGCTTGATGCAATAATAAAGTTTTGTGTGCTTCGCGGACATTCGAAAGCACGAAAAAGCTCTGCAATGATTTAACAAAAGCGTTCGGATTCTCGTTTGGATGACCTGAGAATCTAAGTGATGCTGGTACATTAATATTGCCTCCTCGGCATGCTCCCCCTCCGTCTACTTTACTTTCTGCTATTTCCCGCAATTCCTGAATCTTGCGTTCTTGTTCTTCTAATTTTCGTATTACTTGTTCTTCGACCTGACGCTTCGTATCCGCACTAATTTCGGTAACCTTGCCACGAACTTCCTGAACTTCATTTTGTATTTGTCCTTTTCTGTTGTGCAAAACCTTATTTAAGAAATCAATATGTTCCGCTTGTTTTTTTATTTCTCTCTCTCACATAATATCTCGTCAATTTGAGCATGACTTTCACATAGCTTTTCTTTCAAATTTTTAATTTCTTCATCCTTCTTGGTTTCTAAAAAGCCAAAAATTATAATTAACAAGAGTAAAAAATTTCAGAACTGAAGAAAAAAGAAAAACTTAACAAAACAACAACACACACACAAACCACCACCAAAAAGGAAGAGTGTGAAGGGGAGGGCAGAACAGATGAATGAAGGAGTTGCGGTACTACACACACACACACACACACACGCATATATATATATATATATATATATATATATATATATATATATATATATATATATATATATATATATATTCTAACACCCCCTTTTTCTCCACACACGACGTATACCTTCTGCACACACAGCCGCATGCACTGTAAGCGGGTTGTTAAGATATTATGCTCGTGAAGCGAGCTTAGAATCTCAGGAAGCAGGATCTTTGGGGTACGAGAAAGGTCTGAACCCTTGACAAATAAAAGTCACACAAATCACACATAAACGAGCATATAATTCACCCAAAATTCTGGCACGAGTTAATGACACAAAAAAAACAAATCAAAAACAGGATCACACTTTCAAAAATGATCAAATAAATGCAAATAAGCAACCTTTACAGCCTATTTAATGAATGATCACTTAATTTTGTTCAGAACTAACTTTCTGATGCAATTTCTCTAACCAGTACTGGGAATTCCCTTTGAAAATTCAATACGCCTAAATTTAAGTTATTCTAGTTACAATTGCACGTGAAATTAAACTTAATTTACAATCTCTTGCCTTTCTTTAAAACATTACATACAATGAATAATATGTGGGCAAGTGCACTACTCTCAATTTATCTTTTAATTATAACTGCTAATAACAGAATAATGACTGCTCCAATAGAATGGTTCAAGGCAAGCAATAACGCATCAAAATCTCCCACTACAAAGCTGCAAATTATTACCACCCGTGTCCTCAGTTTTCTAACGCTTCTGAATCTAGTCTTTTCCCTGCCGACGTGAACTTGACCTAATTTCACAGTTCTACAGGTTACCTCGAAACTGTCCCCTTTCCAACCTTGAAGTCGCGTGCTGGGTTGCGCACCGCGTTGCTCGATTCCGACCTCTGCGTTGCCTGCGCTGTCCTCTTGCGTTTTCTTCTACCTTCCTGAATGACGTCTTCTCCCCGGTCGACTCGCGTATTCCTCCGTCTCCACTAATCGGTCTCTTCTCCTCCCTCGGCTGCTACCGCCTTCGATTGCGCCCAATTTGTAGAAAAATGTCCCTTGCACTTCCCTGACTGCTAGTGCGAGTACCTCGCTCGTTCCTAACTTTTACTCCGTTAATCAAGAACTTTCAAAGCTTTCCTCACAACGGGCAACTTTTTCCTTCCCGCATTAGTTAATAGAAGAATACTTCACTAATTCCTCACTACTGCGCGGACGACTAGCTAGACGTCTTTGCAACGCCGTAAACTCCTATCTAAATAGTCGTTGCGGCGGCAATTACTACCTAATCTGACGAGCGCTGATGAAAATCTGCTTACTTGCCGAGCGGTGACTTACTAGAAGAGATGTTGACCCGATGCGTGATGGCCAGGAAATGAGGATTTCCGCTTGCGTGTCCGCCTATTTATTGGCGTTGCCTGGAGAAATTCTCCGTGGCGGGGGTAACTTCTCCTCCTTCAACCCTTCACCAGTAAAAACGTGGCTTGATAGTTCGTGGTGACTAGTACGAGCAACGGATACCAGGCTGCGCGTTTTGCTACTCTGGTTTTCGGCCGCTCTTCTCGCTGCCTGTGAGTGTTCGTGGCGACGAAACGGTGGTGTTATGGGGTTGTATAATCCCATATCGCCACAATATATATATAATATATACTAGCTGTCCCGGCCACGCGTTGCTGTGGTTAAAGTTTTTGTTATATTACATTATAGTAAACAATCTAAGAGGAACAATAAGAGAACATCAGTCACGGAGTCCACTATGCTTTTTCACACAGATGGTATTTGTAAAAAAATATGGTGATCTCCTTATTTGACTTTCTACTACTATAACCCTTTAGTACAATGAAATTATTTACCAATAAAGACGAAAATATTGATGTTGGTATACAAATTCACTGGATTGAGATTTGAAGGGGATGTACGTTGAACACAATTAATTAAAATGTTCTTACACTTGATATTAAGCAGAAATCAATAGGTACAAAATAAAAATTTATCAGATTTATTATTTACATTTAATTTGTATAACAAATATAAGTACTATTCAATTATAAATACTTTCAAATTCAATTTAATTTAACACCAATCGGTGCACAATGTTTTTGGTTAACCTGTCTTTAGCTAACACAAATAGATTAGACGGTTTCCCAACACGTGAACACGCAACATATAGTTGCCCATGAGAAAAACATGGATTTTCCAAATCTAAACCACACATGGACATTGTTTGACCTTGAGATTTATTTATAGAAATGACGAAAGCTAAACGAATTGGAAACTGTAGCCTTTTGAAGGGTATGGTAGAATCTGATGGTATCATCGGAATACGTGGCAGCAGGACCACTTTTCCTTTAAACTTCCCAGCCAAAATGGTTGCTTCAAGAATGTTTCCGGTGATCTTTTTGATGACCAAACGCGTACCGTTACATAATTGAGGTGGATTCAAATTACGGAGGAGAATAATAGGGGAACCAATCTTTAATCGAAGATTATGTGGTGGCATTCCAGGGATATCTAATGAATTTAAAAATTCAATCGGAAAATTTACACTTTCATTTTCATCAACAACAGTATCGATTGATTTAAAAGACATCATATCGCCTGGTAACAACTGTTGTGTCTGGAAGTTAATTTCGTCAACATCAACGTTTTTGGCTGCCAAAATCGCCCGTTGACTAAGCCATTCATGATTCAAATAATTATTCTGTATATCCGGGAAAATACTCTGAATCAATTCATTTTTATCCTGAACAACAGTGCAAAAATTGTCTGGTAGTATTGCGTATTTGGTCTGCATTGCGTATTTGGTTGCAGTTCTATTTTACCGTTCCCAATATCTAGTAGTTGTTCGGAAAATATTTGTGCTGATGGATCATTTTGCAATTGTACTCGCATATTTATGGTCAATCGAAGTGTTTCAACACTTCGCCATAAGAATGATTGTTTCAAACATGCATTAATCTCATCCGCGAAAGTAGAGCGAGGTATAACCGGTAAGGTCTGCCGGAAGTCACCAGACAAAAGTAAGATAGCAACACCGAAAAGTTTATTATTGCTGTTTAAATCTTGCATAGTTCTGTTTAATGCTTCAAGTGAATATTTTGTGCCATTGTGCACTCATCCCAAATTATTATAGAACTCTTCCGCAACACTGCAGCTATTCCACTATTCTTTTTGATGTTACACATTGCATCTGGTTTATTATGAACGTCCAATGGCAGCTTGAATGTTGAATGTGCTGTTCGCCCACCATCCAGTAAAGTAGTCGCAATGCCTGACGATGCTACTGCTAATGCGATTTTTTGTTGCGACCGTATTTTGGCAAGAATCAACGATATTAAAAATGTCTTACCGGTTCCACCGGGTGCATCCAAGAAAAAAAAACCGCCTTGTTCAGCAGCAACAGCCAGCATAATCCGATCATAAATAATTTTTTGTTCTGCTGTCAGTAATGGTTCACTGTTCATGATAATTGTTGCTAAACTTTCATGGTCATATTGATTTTCTCGTTGTAAATCGGTATTGACTAAGTAGGTGGCTGGACGATTAGGTGATGGCATACCATAATGATTAAGTGGTAAATTTGAAATAAGAACACACAAATCCTCGATCAAGACCAATGCTTCATTGTACATCTCTGGTGTATAATCTATGTTTTGCCATTGATTTGTTTGTCTAATTCGGTGCAATATGTCTCCTGTCATACAATTTTTATATTTTTCCCACAAAGTTTGTGCTTGCGAGGGATAACATGTCGTCAAAATAATTGCAAACAACTGACGAATGTTATTCGGTGTTGATGTCAACGCAGCATCAGCAAGCGTTAAGTCCCAATGGTTATCGTCTTCTAGCAATTGCAGTTCACGACATGCATCCTGGTATGTATTGAATACTCGACCATTAACTGTTCGTAAAAATTCAAAAGACGTTGGTCCGGGAACATTCACCAATAACAAACGTAAATAGAAGCACTCACGTTGCTTTGGATGTACCGTGTAAAGTCTCCCCAATGTCTTAGCTTTGAATATGCCTGTAATGGAAGGATGTGGTTTTCCTTGTTTCCGTGGCTCCCATTTTTTATTGGATTTGTTCCATGTGAAATAACGTGGAACATCACCAAACACCAATGTTTTCGCGAATTGGCCAAAAACATCAGGTTTTTGACACAATGTAAAAAATTCAGTTAGTCGTTTTCGGAGCTTCGAACGCTCTTTGGAGAACATTTTTTTCAGTGAAGTATACACGTTGACCGTTTTCAATATGTATTGCCAGATGTTGGACAGCAGGATCTCTTTCGTAGCCACAGCAACGCGTGGCCGGGTCAGCTAGCTGATTGTTGTAATAATTGTAGATAATTGTGACTGTCAATTAATATCAGACAAATAATTAGCAATAAATTAAAATTGCGACTATAATTTGAGATTTAAACTATCCTATCTTTCAAGTTGGATCGAACTGCACATGGTGTGCGAATTTTATTATAATCGGTTAAGTGGTTTAGGAGTCCATTGAGGACAAACATTGTGACACGAGATTTATATATATATAATATGCGTGTGTGTGTGTAGCGGTAGGCCCTGGGATCGGCTACAAGAGGTATCAAATATTTGCATTTTGGGACAATCTACTTTTACAATGATTATTTGGTGTATTAGTAGTTTTACAGTAATGACAAAAAATATTTCTAAAGACAAAGTACATCTGATCCAACGTGCAAGTCGTTGATGTTGATATAAAATTATTTATGCCAATTCTACCACAAAAAGATGTTTTGTGTTGTAAATTGAAAAGTTGGAGATAAATGCATTAACACGGATGCGTGTGAACGCCAAGAGTGGTTTCAATAATATAATGTGTGAGCAATTCATAGTAATATTCGTGCAACTTTTCTTGAACGATGACCTTGATCCCCCCTCCCTTGTGCAATAAACAGTTGAAGGCAAAAGCTCGCAGCGGGCAGTAATGACAACCTTCCAAGCATTGAAACTTCGTTGGCGCGAAACAGAAGCTAGTCAAAGCCAGTTGCTTTCATAGTGCAGAACCCCTGTTCAGATTTATTGTCAATATCGAAAGAAATGGCTGAGTCAGGTCCAGGTTCTTCAAGGGAGTCAACTAAAATTCCCGAAAAAGTTAAGCACAAGATGCAGTTTTGACTTTCATTTCACAGACGTTGGCATTACTTAAAATACTCTAGTGGCCGACTTTGTAACTAATATCCCCACTCCACCCGAAATCGTCAATCCATCGTTCAAGAAAAGTTGTACGAATAATAATGTAATGATATGTGTGCAATACCAGTTATTCTTCTGAACCTGTGTTGTATTGCTCCATAATATTATGTAAAATGGTTTTCAGAATACATTTTAAGAATACAATAAACAAACTTTAGTTTTTTGTAATTGCCAACCGATTCTTCCCAACCCCAATTATTTTGTTATTTTTAAATAGGCACAGAGTGCAGTGTTGTGGATTTAACTCGTGTACCTTATTGTAGATGATGCCACGCAAGTTTCCCCTCCTAAATTATATTTCTCCCAAAGAGTATATATCAGAGACGGCACTCAATGTTAAAAGGAAAAGCCTTATTTGCCCAACTTCCGGTGCCGCCACATTGTTCTGTATAATTTCTATTGGGTAAACGGACAACCAATAGCGAAGAAGTAACCGGTAAATTTGAAATAAACCAGCGACGCGGGAACTTTAAAATTTCACTCCTATATTTCCACGCCATAATTCATTAAAAAATTCACAATACTAATTATAAGGACTTATGGAAGAAAAAAAGTCAAATTGGGGTAGTAAAATCTAGTATTTATTGACCATATTGATATTATACAATTTTGTAATTTCATTAGTAAGAAGAATTTTGAATTACAGAAATAAACAAGTACACCTGCACAATTGCAACTTTAGTATTTGCTTGTAGATGTGCCAAATTAATACTATGGAATACTACATTATTACAAGCATTATGAATAAACAATAACAGAATTAAAAAGAAACAAATGAAAATACTACCGCACATTTGCCCGGGTAAAAGAAATAGTTATGATACAAGGGGTAAAAGTGCCATTTTATTTTGCGAATTACTTAAGCCATTAAGAACACGAATTGCATAATTATGTACTGTTACATTAAGATCAATATTATCTGATTAGGTCACATGAACATATTTTGTTTTCTTTGTTGCTTTCTAAGTTTTATCAGAACATTTGAGCATTGTCCCACTTTTAGCAGTAGTGCAAAAAATTGAGCTTTTAGCATGCTCTGCATGCCTTGAAAGAACCACCTTTACTAGTTGCAACCTAAAAATGTTTTTCATTAGTCAATAAATATTTGACAAAATTATTTTATTTATCCATGCTAACCTCACACATGCACAGTTCAGAGCCTGGCTTTTTTAAAATGGGATCCACTGTGAAAGTACATTCACTTTTAAAACAATGATTTACAAATAGTGGAATTCCATCAATGCTTATGCACTACAATTTAATTCTGAAAATGGATTGTCAAAGTGCAAATATTTGATTGCACCAGGAGCCAACCTGGGACCTTCTGATAACTGGGCAGATGTCCTAATAACTGAGCTATAGAATCAAGCATTGCATTCATGACTCACAACAATTCACAATCCAATAAGGATCAGCATTCAAATCCAGAATGTAATTGGCATGACGATGAACAAAACACAATGATACACACATACTAGAATATAAATTGAATCAAGATTGTGTTTGTCATGAGAAACTATTATTGTCAGAACAGTACAACAATACATAAGCAACTTATATCAATACTAATAATAAAAATTAACACTAATAAGAAAGAAACAAATTGCAGACTAGATAATAGACATTAAAGAAATTCTAAAATTGCATGAAAATAGACTCTGAAACTCAAAACCTTTGTATTCATAATATTCAAATAAAGTGTCTTAACATAGCAAGAGGCATTCCAAAATTCAGAAAATGATCATGCTTTACAGAATTAATTTTATCTTTAAATTTTATTTAATTAGAACTTTCCAAATCAGATGTGGGAAATACAGTTTATATAATGGATCTGTACCCAATGACAGAATACACACTGATTTTAAAACTCTCGTTGTTCATACCTTTATAAACTGTCAGCGTAAAAGAGATATGTTCAGAAACTTTGTGCACAATGAAGCAAGTCATTCACTGCACATAACAATACTTCTTTAATATTATCTCTCTGAGTTCTGACTCCTCAAAGTGAACATTAATTTAAAGCCACTTAGGGTCAAACTCGTAGGGCCTAATATGCATGCTTCAGAAGCCATCTCTGGAAGAGGATCTGAAAAGCAAAAAATGTCTTCAAATGAATGTTCTGAAAACAAATCTGTATCAATAAGAAGGATGTTTCTTTTAATTCACCATCTAGAATTACGAAATTAGAAAGCACAGGAATATCTTGCACTTACCACACACCGAAGGCGCAGATTCATCTCCCAGAATTGCTGCTTGCACCGGTCCAGAAGTACAAGGATCTGTAATCACCAAAAAGAGTTTTTTATTTACTATAATTTGCCCTCAATTGGCACTAATAACTGTATATTGAAAGGAACATACCATGAGAAACGTCCATAAAAACTTCAGGTGACACCTCACATGGGTGGAAAAGATCTGAAAATAAAGACAAACTTGAAATCTATCCCATCTTCAATAAATGCAACAAATTAATAATTGAGATTCTTAAAGATTATAGCAAATATTTACCTTTCACAAGGCTAGAATAAGCATCTGCTGCACTTGCTGTAGCGGCATGTTCAACAGCACTAGAACCTGTATTAATCAACAACAAATTATTGCCAATACATTATGCTTTCAATAGCATGCTTCTTTTTGCATTTTACAAACATACAAGAGACTTACCATTTTCAGTTTGAAAAGCTGCCTGTGTACAAGGATCTGAAAATTAAAAAGTGCTGGTATCATAACCTCCCATCAAACTATATATTCTACTAAAACTATAAAAATATATTCTATTAAAACTATATTCTATTAAAAAGTCTTACCAATTACACCCATAGCTGCAGTGGGTGTCACCTCGCTTGGTCCAAACAAGGGACCTGCAACTCAACATGAACATTAAAAAAATGCCACTATTTGTGACGCACCCATCATCTTCTCGAAGCCAAATTGCACGCTTCAGACTTCAAACAGCGGTAAATCACTTCATTTCTCTAATTCACTGACTGCGATATGGCATTAACAGCCCTACGAACAGCACGCGAATGTACAACGATAGTCGACGAGGAAGGAATCCAACGGTAACCAACCGGCTAGTTTGCGAAAAAATTTCAAAATGAATAAGTAGTTCCCATATTCTCCGCTTGAGCGAGTTGGTGTTGTACAGTTGCATATGGCGTCGCTCTGAACTCTGATTGGCTACTGTATGGAATTTGAATAAGGACCGGATGTGGCCTATCTAGTGTCACACCACTGTTGCCCAGAGTACCAGAACAGCAGAGAGCTTCATACACTAACGTTTATCACTGTGTATTGAGTAATAAGCTTTTATTTAAGACACCGTTTGGCATCTCAGTGCATAGAAAAATTAATGTATAGAAAACTGGTCCACCATGAGAAATGTAGTCATTACACAACGATACGTACCAATTTCGTTTTGTTGCTGAGGTATCTGCTGAAGTGATGAGTTATCTGTTAGCATTGTATGTGCATTAACAATGGATCATATCGAATTGTTAGCAGAAAGTGTTATTAAATTAGAAGAAGTAAGTTTTGTTATTCAACCAAATTGATTTAATTCCATATATTTAATGCATTCTAAAAGAGTGAAATTATAATTTTTGTTAGAAAGATGAAGTTTTTAGAGTGTAATTACTTGTACAAAATAGTTCATTCAGGAAATAAAAAGTGTTTATTGGGGGTATATAACTTATTTCATGCAGGTTAATTCAATATTGTGGTTAACATTCAAATTTGAGGTTACAGGATATTATTGTGCTTTTATTATTAGATCAATGGTTGTACTTTAACAAACAAGAATTGTGTATTTAAACCAGAGTAAGATTTTATGCAAATTGATTATAAGAATTTGAAATTGTAATCTCGCAAGTAAGTGTTCTTTTCAAATGATAATACAGTTTATGAATTTAATTTTTTATTTTTGCAGATTAAGCAAGAACCAGAAGACTCTATTGTAGAGCCTGTTTGGAATTCCACAGTGAGTTTGGATAATTTTAATTTGATTTCTGTATGTATAATTTTCAATAACAGTCGATTTCAGTTGTAAGTCGAAAATACTATTGCAATGGCAGACATTTCAATCTCTTTTGCTAGGCCCTACCCTCTTCAAAATCCGTTTCTAATTTGAGGTTGTCACCCATATTGAATATTTAGTGCTAGTGTTAAGATAGAAAATTCAAAAAACGATATTTAATGTAGTTTGAGTCACTTTGTTGCAATTAATTTCAAGTCTGAATCTTGGATGTACACAAGGTCCCAAGCTGGAAATGAATTTGCGACCATGGGCGTGCACCAGTTTCTGAAATGTCAATCTTTTTACTAGCCCTAAACATTTAATATCAATGACCCAATCTCAAACTTGAAACAGATACTGAAGAGGATCAGAGATAAGAGATTGAAACTTCTGTTGTTGAAATAGAATTTTTGACTTATGACTGGAATCACCGCCTGTTATTTATTGCATTTATCCAGTGATTCTTGAATTTTTTATGTATATAATTAGCTTACCTACATAAAATTTTCATATATTATTTTAGGCCACCAGATTGTTGGTTATTTCACAGATTCACTAGTTACATTGTTCAACTTATAATTAAGTGTTCTAAAAATTGTAAAACTTCTCAAATTTTTATTGTCGTGTTATATAAATGTATTTTACTACAGGTTCCTTCTTTCGGTACATTATTAGATGTGAAGTACAGGATCTCTGGGGTTGTTTCGACAGTGCGCTTTTGGCATGACCCAAAGGCACTGTAGTGTCAAAGTGAGGCATTGGCGCATAATTGCTAATAGTTTGCCAATCCTTTATTGACATTCAGTTTTATTGAGATTCTGTACTTCATGAATATTGATGTTTGTGAAGAAGGAACCAAAGGGGGTTGTACCATTCTATTAACTAACAACTTGGTTGCCTGAAATTAAATAAGAACCAGTGTCAAATACGCACAGTTTTCTTGCCTGTTTCTTTCCGAATCCTTTATTACTAAAGTTAGTTCTCTTTCTGCTATTTGTTATACTTAAATTTAAAAAATCTAAATTTGTTAAATAGTTTTTTTCTTTCTCTAACCCAAGAAATAGAGTAAAAACACCAGGAAGAAATTTTTGATGTTTTGTCAATGTACTTGTGCTACTATGCTGAATTCAATGTGTGTAAAGCATACTTTTTTCTGATTGGATCTCTTGCCCAATAGTAGCTAACTGTTAATGTGTTCTATTTTTTACCATATGTTTCCATACTTTGATTTTGCTCTAGAAGTGGCTCCTTGAAAATTGCAAAATAGTAGTCGCTATGTACTTGATTCATCCATCAGTACAATTCATTCATGTATTCCACCTCCTGAGAAGGTTTGAGACTGAAAACGTTGAATGTATTGCAGGTTCATATTACAGTATTGCATTGTGAATATTAATGACCTTGGTTTCTGCTAAAGGGAAAAAAAAACAACAAAAAAATACATATATATATATATATATATATATATATATATATATATATATATATATATATATATATATATATATATATATGTTCAAATCATTTACATCCTCATTGCTGATTGTTTGCTCTGGTTTGCACTTATAATAAGGTTGCTCACTCTCTACGAGGTCGAATCTCGTGGAAAGGGCTTGGTGGATTACTTTGACGAGACAGTTGTCTCTCTTAAGGTATTCTGTTTGAAATTATGTGGGACACCCACAGCAAATATGTTGGATTGCGTCGTTGGTGGATTTACAAAGGTAACATTGGCTATCAATTTGTTAACCCATAATGAATATTTTATATGATCTGGATTTGACAACTTGGTCTTGAATGGAGAGAAGAAATCCTTCAGTCTCACCGAAGTGACCCCCGGTTCGAAGCTACTCCACTGAGCTTTTCTTATCAATTTTCTTCGAAGTTAAAGTTGCAAAAAATCTACCATGAAGTTCCTTTCTTTGTCAGATATTCACGCGGTCTTGATGCGTCAAGTAATCAAAATCATTGCTTAGTTGTGCCAGTCATAATGGGGATATCTTTTTATCTTGATCACAGATAGCTTTGTGAACAGCCGAGATCATGGACAGACGTGTTTTTTTCTTCTTGCTGTCGGCATAGTGCCTCCAAGTTAAGGAGTCTTCTTCCTGCACTACCTCGAGGTAAGTACAGCCTGTGCACTGAACTCGGAGGGTGAGGGTGAAGTCGATGCCTTGTAAGCGTAGTTCTTATTTTCCTGTCAGAAGTCTGTAAGGATGTTTCCCTCCATTTTATTACACTAAATGTGTAAGTTGCTATGAGAGTAGCCAGAGTATTAATAACATATATTTTGGTTCTTGAATTTATCCGTGTTTTGCAGACTTTATTTACTCTCGATAGCACGTTCTGAACAATCTTGTTCCTAACGTCTGAATCGAAAATTCTAACAACTGCAACACTCCCAGATATTTGTAGGAGTCTTCAGATTTTTAATAATTTTGTCACCAGATGCACATTTTGTTCTCCGTTTTGGACTTTCCTGCTGACAAGGTATGAAGGGTAGCACATTTGTCAATCCCAAACTCCATACAAGCTGCATCGCTGACACTCTTGACAAGTTCGATCTCGTTTTGTAAGTGATCTCTATTAGAAGCATATAGTTTGAGATCATCTATGTAGAGCTGATGCGAGATACGAACATCAGGGTTTTTCTTTCCTAAGTACCCATATCCTGATTGTCCGAGCGACCCTAACGAACTTACGCTGTCCCCTTAAAAGATTCCACGACGAATTTCAATATCTTCCGTCTCGTAACAGCAGGTTCCGTTTTTATTCTGCAAATTAATTTTCCATTCTGACATGCAGTTCTTCAAGAAAACGATCAGTCTTCGATCAATTTTATACAAGTTGAGGTCTCATAGAAGTAATGAGTGAGGTACCGAATCAAATACTTTTTTGTAATTATCCAGCCTACAGAAAGATTGCGCTGGTGCTTTCGTATTATGCGCGCACGTTTTTCTTGAGCTCCGGGATCCTTACCCCCCACTCCTTTGCCCACTTTAGTTGAATGAAGAATAAATGATAGCAACGAGCTTTATAGACAAAATCTGGTAACCGGAAATGTTCGCTACCGTGTAGTAGAAAATATTTTGTATCGAAAAACAAACTAAATTTGATACAAAATTCCTTGCGTCAAACTTTTTACTTCCCACTCCTTTTGCAAGTAACGAAGCGAGGGCTCAAGAAATCGTGCGCGAATGATACTTGCTGCATAATTACATTGTCAATTACCAATAATTCTTTGCATCCCATATTTCCCTTGCGACAGCCATTCTGTTCAGTAGCCAAAATGTACTGGTCGACTAAATGGCCATATATTCTTGAAGATATTATTATTGCATATTACGTGTGAACATATGTTAATTTAACTTGTATTGTTACGAGCTATGATGTTTATTGAAATGACACATAAATACGAATACAAAGGAGCATGGAAACGTGTAAACAGCCCTAGTAGTGAATACTAAACATACATTCATACGATATTTACGTGAGAGCAGCTGCAGATCGATTCAAGGAGAGCAAAATGTGTGCTCATTGGTGTACAATACGATCTAAGCGACGGCAGGTGTTTATGGCAGAGAGTATATGGTGCGAGATCAGGTTGGTAGTACTTTAATTCTGGTGGCCACGATCGGAACTAATTCCCCCACTCTTCCGCAACAAACGGATTGAGGCCTCAAGAAAACGTGCGGATATAATACGCATAATACGTACCTGTCAAACCTTGGTATAATACCTGTGGCCAAGATTATAATCAAGTTATATATCACGCTCATTTGCATTATCAAAACGGACGATGACATATATGTGATTATATACCCTCTGTACATGATGGCACACGTGTGATAAAGACAACAGGGATAAAACTAATGGACCAGAATACGAACTTTCAACAATTTAACATTGCTCAACACAAATCTGTTACAATCCACAAACATCAGTAACCTTTAACCACTAATGTTTATAACTGTGTTTTGTGTAATTTGCTTTTGTTAAGTCACCGTTTTGTCATTTCTGTTTATAGGAAAATAATCAATCATGAGAAGTGTCATTTCACAACGAATCATGCTAAATACGTTTTGTTGTTCAAATGCCTACTTAAGTGATCTGTTCGGGAAAACGAGTGAAACTAATGTGCATTAACAATGGATCATATCGAATTGTTAGCAGAAAGTGTTATTAAATTAGAAGTAAGTTTGGTTATTCAATCTTTGATTTAATTTCATATATTTAATGCAGGCTAAAAAGTATTTTTTTTTCTCGTGTGTGTGTGTGTGTGTGTGTGTGTGTGTAACGAAAACGGAATTTTTAGAGTATAAATGTTGGTACGAAATCGTCCCTTCAGGGAATACAAAATGTTTATTGGGGTATATAATTTATTTCGTGCAGGTTAATTCAATATTTGAATATTTCAGTCAACATTCAAATTTGAGGTTAAAGGATAATACTGTGCGTTTATTATAATTTCTTTACAATTAGTAAAATGGTTGTACTTTAACGATAAAGAATTATGTGTTAAAATCAGGTAAGATTTTGTGCAAATTGATTGTAAAAATTTGAAATTGTAATCTCACGAGTAAGTGTTCATTCCAGGTGATATCACAGTTTATGAATTTCATTTTTCCTTTTTTATAGATTAAGCAAGAACCGGAGGACTGTTGCAGAGCCTGTTTGGAATTACACAGTAAGTTTGGATATTTTTAATTTGATTTTTGGGTATTTAATTTTAAATAAGAGTTGATGATTCCAGTCATAAGTGAAAAATTGTATTTAAATGGCAGGCGTTTCAATTTCTTTTTCAAGATCCTCTTCAGTATCTGTATCTGTTACTAATTTGAGGTTATGTCACCCTTATGGAATATTTAGTGCTTGTCTAAAGATTGAAAATTCAGAAAGCGGTATTTTATAACAGTAGAGTTACTTTGTTGCAATTCATTTCAAGTTCAGACTGTAAGCATACCCAAGGTCCTGGACTGGAAATAAATTGCAATGAAGCACATGTCCTGGTTTCTGGAATGTCAATCTTTTTTACTAGCACTAAATATTCAATATGGATGACATAACCTCAAATTAGTTACAGATATTGAAGAAGATCTAGCAAAAGAGATCAAAACGTGTATATTTGAAATAGAATTTTCAACTTATGACTGAAAATTTCCATATTTTATTTCAGGCTGTCTGATTGTTAGTTATTTCACTGATTCACCAGTGACATTATTCAACTTCTAATTAAAACTTGTAAAATTTGTTAAACCTCTCACATATTATTGTCATGTTATACCACTACATTTTACTACAGGTTGCTTCTTTAGGTACACGAATAAAGTTTAGCTGTTGGCATGATATTGCCAAAGACATTGTTGTGTTGATTTAGAAGTGCAAGCCATAGCGGCTAGACTCTGTACTTCATAAATATTGATGTTCCTGAAGAAAACAGGGTTCTACCATTGTATTAACTATCAATTTGCTTGCTTGAAATTAATTAAGGACCAGTCTTAAATCGGCATAGAGTTTTCTTACCACTTTCTTTTCTAGAGTGTTCTTATTTAAGTTAGTTCTTTTTCTGCCATTTGTTATTCTTAAGTAAAAGATGTGTAATTCTGTCGAAAACTTTTTTCTTTCACTAAACCAAGAAGTAGACACCATTAAGGATATTTATGTAGTTTTGTCAGTATTCTTGGGCTTTTGTACTAAATTCAATGGGTCATACCTCTTTTTGAATGCATCTCTTGCCTAAAAGAGGCCAACTGTTAATGTGTTCTATTTTTTATTAATTTATTTCCATACTTTGATTTTGTTCTCGTATTGGCTCCTTGAAAATTACAAAATAAAAATTAATAGTGGCTGTGTACTGGTTGCAGAAATCACCAATTAATATTCCACCTCCTGAGCATGTTTGAGACTAAAAGCATCCAAAGTAATGCAGATTCATATTACAGTATTGCATTGTGAATATTAATGAGATTTTTTCAGCTTATGTGAAAAAATAAATTATATTTGTTTAAATCATCACCACTAACCCACTTATTTTGCAAGTTTGAAGCATGCGTAAATTTCAATTATTATTTTTCAAATTTGCCCATGAATTGGCCACTATTACTGATGTTACTGTCCTGTACTTTGTGTTGTTGTACTCCACAATTTTTTCTTATGTTGATGGAAGAGAAAATTGCTTTTTACTTGGAGAGGCAACTGCATTTTTAGTAATATTTTTAACGGATTAGAAAGACAATTTGCATCTTCATTTGTATATCACTTATGAGCAAAATATTCGGAAATTCTTGATAAAAAGATTATAAAAATAAGTTCTCACAAGTGTGACAGATAATTTTCCTGTTAGTTTAAATTTTGTGAAAAACCTGATGATTTGATTCTTCAGCTGCATATCTTTTAACTCAATGACTGATTATATTTTAATGATTATATGTTGTGAAATTTTCTAATATGTAAGAATTTGAAATGTATAAACAATTGATTTTGAGTTTGAGTGCCGATAGATTCTGGATATGTCCATTAAAAATAGTTTCAAACAGTTGAATTTATCAACAAAGTACATTTGAAATGTGGTTACTTCATTAGGTACATTATAATCTGTATCTGAGAAAGAAATTTACTAATAACAAAAGAAAGGATATAAATTAATGTACTCAAGTATATTCAAAGCACAGAATGGAGAAAAACACACCTTCTCATAATTTAAAATTCGAAATATTATAACAAGATATAATTGTAAGGTTGGTTCAGTGTCGAATTGGGTTGTGTCTGTATCTTTCCCCTCCTGCCAAAATCCACAATGCCTCACTTCAGCGACCAGTTTCCAACAGATGTTACCCTCATTCTGCTGCAGAACTTTTGAGGTCAGCCATTACCATATATGGCTTGGAATCAACCTTACTGTTACATGGTAAAATGGTTTTGGATTTTAAATTTTGTGGTGAGTTTTTCTCCGTACTATACTTTGAATTTACGTGTGTTCATTTAGAACATTGTACTTTGTAGATACCATTCAACTGTTTAAAATAATTTTTAATTGATATATCAGACATTCCATTTGTAACGGATGTTTCACATGACAATCCAAAGCAACTTATTACATAAATTTCTCTTAATAACATTAAATTTTAATAATTATAATTACTATAATTTTATATTGTTTTCTTAGGAAAAACAACTTGTGTTTTCTTTTGTTCTGAATTATTAGTAAAGCTTGCCAAAAAATATTTTTCATCAAATCTATCAAAATTATGGAGGTTCCAACTCCCAGGTATTTCTTTCACAGATTCCCATCACTTGTTTAAAAAAGAACGTACTCTCAACATCACATTTTGGCAATTTAATGTTGTAATATCACATTTTGCATTTATTTATCATGCAAGGATCACTTTCAGTACTATAGCACAGTAGTGGTTTTGCATTTGAACTTCCTATCCTTTTTTTTTTAAATTTTTTTAACAAGTCATGAAACAAGTCAACACTACCACTGAATGATTCTTTCACAAGCTGATGAACTGCTTTCTTCTTTCATGGGCAAAGTTCTTCCTTCCTTTACATAGTGCTTCCTTCGTACATAGATGTAGGTGCCATTACCCTAAACAAATATGAATGGTGTAATTTCCATTTCTTTTCTCAGTGGCAAATAATATGAATTAGAAAAGCATGACTGAATAAAATTATATGATATCAGATACACACTAAAAATGATTTATTCTTTAGGAAATTGTTAGTATAATGTGCATAATTAACTTCTCTAATAATTAAATATAATTGATACAGATTAAGAGACTATGAAATAATTATACAATATAACCTAAAAACAATTGAATTTTATCAAAATAACTCTAATTGTATAGTTTCAAAAAAATGAATAAAATGTGTGTAACATCCGTAACACTCTAACACTTATTCTTATTCAAAATAAATATTAAATCATATTTATAGAAACCTTGTCACCAGAATGTCAACTTAAGGAACATTATAAAACAAGTGCACTCTTGCACTGGGTAAGAAAAAGCTTTTCAACAATTTTTGTTTTGGATGTTACACTGAAAGTCATAACTCTAAAAATTTAATAAAAAAAATATTAGCTCCTTACCAAATTTCTTGACATTAAAGAAAATCGAAACCAATGTATGAATCTCCCATCTCAGCCCTGTTTTGAAGCAGAAAACAGTTGAATGGCCACTATAACGATGTACCAACAATAAATTAATTTGAAACTAAAAATTTATTGCCTAAAATACTGGATTTCAATAATTGAAAAAGTACTTGAAAACTGCAATTTGACACATTTTTTTTTAGAAATCATATGATTTGAATTTTAGAGAGGATGTATACCTCATAAATTTAAGTTTATATCCAAATTTAATTTTTAACACATTTTCTTCTTTTATATAGAATGGCCGATATGCTATATTGATATGGACTCATAATTGATTGTCTATAAACTTAAGGTACATATAAATTATACAATAAATAAAGATTTTCACTTCTTTGGGTTACCATTAGCGTCTTGATGCAGGAATTGTTAAATACTACATTTTGATTTCCAGCACCTCGAGGACTCCGTAAATACTGAATTGAAAGAAGAAGGTGATGAGGTAAGCTGTTGCAATGATTGCCTTATTGCTTATCTACTTTGTAAATCTTTAGAACTCACTTCATCACTGGCATTAAAGGAAATAAAAGTAACTGAATAATTCAAAACTTGAAATTAAAGAAGGACGTAAGTGCAATTTCTGTAAAAATATTTTTTCTATCAGACTAATTATGAATGTACCAAGCCCCTATAAGTTAAATAAGTTCATTGTCATTCCTTGAAATTTTTCTGCTTTTTTAAAATAATTTTAGAAGGTGGTAGGTGTATGTACCAATAGCTTTAACATATAAAATGATAGTTTTATCATATAAAACGATTAGAGCTAGTGCTCTTGAATGTATATTTAATGTTACGAACCATGAGTCTCTTGGCTTCTCGTACGGAGCTCAATATATACTGCATTACTTACCTGGATCTAGAGGATTGTGATTACAGGGGGAAAATGAAGAGAGTTGCATGATGCTACTTGTTCTCTTATGGAGGGAATTTTGAAAAGATAATCTGAGTCAAGTTAACATCTAATTAATTAATAAATAAGTAAATGTGAAGCAATAAAATGAGGTAAAAAATAGTCATGTATGTGCCACAAGCATTAATTGGACCAAATGATCACGGGCTATAAAAAACTCTCTGGCCAAAGGCCCTTGGGCTTTTTGTCACAGCTTGATCAATAGAACCCTTACTACACGCTTGGTCCATAAATAGCTATTGATGTTTCAAATTTCAATTTATTAAAAGTTTCAACAAATGGAAAATGTCTTTTTAGTTTCTTTGAAGTTGTTATGAAACTTTTCTTTTGTATGAATTTATTGATTTTTTTTATGTTACTAGTTACAGTTCATGAATGCAGTTTGTATATGCTTATACATAATTTTGGGTATTTTTAATTCATTATTCATGTTGTATGCTCTCAAGTTTTGTGATCTTACTTTTGCAGGAGCTTGAGCCCCCAGTTGCAATCTTTCTCCAGGAGGACATTAAGGAAGAGGTGGAGTGGGACAAAGAAGAAGAAGAAAAAGAGGAGGTGGAGGTAAGAATAATGAATGCAGTTGAAATTCATTCATAGTTTAATCCCACTACTTTGAATATTAATATGTATAAAATCTTAATTCTAATGATATTTGCTTACATAATTTATGGAAATAGTGCTTCTCTATTTTGGTGTAAAACATATTATCAAATGACTGATTATGAATCTTTAGTGAATATATACTGTAAACAAGTAGAATTTGTATATTTGTTCTTGATTTTGGTGGTGTGATCTTGGCAAAACCTACTCCATAGTTCATAAATTCTCCTAAAAGGAGAAAGTAAGGTTTGGTTAGAGTGAGTATATAGAATCTCAAGTAAAAAGATTTTCTATATTTCAGGGCAACATGTGTGGGAAGGATTTCAATGTTGGCTCTGAAGGGAGGGATAGAAACTCAGGGTCCTTAGGTAAGTAAAGTGAAACATTTATTTGGTTATTTCCATTATTTTTTTAAAACAAACTTTCTGACATTTAAATTTAGTTATTGTTCATAATACCTATATATACTATATATATTACTGACTTCATCACCTCAAAATCCATAAAAATATTAAGTTCCATTTATCTTATAAAAAATTAATAAACCAATCAATAAAGGTAAAGAAGCCAACAATGAATAAAACAATAAATAAATACCAGCCTCAACACGTTCAGGCTATAACCCCACCCTAAAATTAAAAACAATGTGGGAATTAATCTACTAAATATATAAAAAAAAATATAAAAAGGTAATATATCAGTTCTTGAAAAAGCACATATTAATATTAATATTAATATTAAAAAAATAATTATAAAACCAAATAATTTCAATAATAATGATATTGATAGATAGAAACTCTTGCCATAATTATTAAACCACAAATTCAAAAACTCAATAAAATTAAACCATAAGATAATAAATCATATCCTAACATGTAACTTAAACCTTCAATATTTCCACTTAAGTTAATAGATAACATAAATAAAAAAGCTATCAAAAAAAAAAAATAAAAACCGAACCACTCATCAAAACATTCCATTTAAAAAAGAAAGAGGAATCATAAACAAAAATGTTATAATAAATTTTAACATTGCAATACTATTAAAGACAGAAAAAATCATTCCCATGAGAACGAACCACAGAAATTAAAATCCCCAGCCCCAAAGAACCTTCACAAACCGCAAATACCAGATAAATTATTGAAAGATATAATTCATTCTGAAACTCTCCTAGTCGAAACATCGATAAGAAAAAGTAAATAATACTATATATTCTAAACTTAATAAAATAATTAATATATGCTTTCGCTTAGAACAATAAATCCAGATACCACTAAAATAACAAAACATTACTACTACTAAACAAAAAAATGCAAACATTAAGTTTTAATAGTTTAATGTAAAACATTGGTCTTGTAAGCCAAAATTAAGAACATCTTTTAAAACTTCAGAGAGAGATAAATTTATCTTTCACCAATCCCCAAAACTAGTATTTTAATTAAACTATTCTCTGATATTTATATACTTATATTTACTATAATAATATTAATAATCAACACCTTTTTTATTATAATAAATCATCCACTAGCTATTACCCTACTTATTATTATCCAAACACTAATAATTTGTATTGTAACAGGATCAATCTCTTATTCATTTTGATTCTCCTACATCCTATTTTTAATCTTCCTAGGAGGTATACTAGTATTATTCATTTATATTACAAGACTAGCATCAAATGAAATATTTCAATTACCCATTAAAACCATAATTATTAATTTCATAATATCTACCATTATTATCCTAATTATAAATAATATATATAACCATTTATTATCATTTCATATATATAAAAATGGCTCTTTCATAAACAAAATCATTAATATTACAATAGAAAATAATAACTTAAATCAACTCTACAACTATCCAAACTTCATTTTAACAATTATCACAATTACCTACTTACTAATTACATTAATTATCATTGTAAAAATTACATCATTTCAAGAAGGACCATTACGACACTCAAATTCATAACTAATGAATAAACCCCTACGAACATATCACCCATTACTAAAAATTATAAACATCTCATTAATCGATTTACCAACCCCATCTAACATCTCAACATGATGAAACTTCCGATCCCTCAAATACTATTCTGAACTTACTCATCTATTGTTATTTTACTAACTTGAATTGGCGCCCAACCAGTTGAAGAACCATATATCCTAACAGGACAAATTTTAACCATTAGATATTTTATATACTCCATCAATCCCATAATATTTAAATTATCAGACCAATTAATTAATTAAGTTAATAAGCTTAAAGCATTTGTTTTGAAAACGAAAGATAGAAGTTTATTCTATTAACTTTTAATTTCTTAAAATGTCTCAATAAACCATATTATTTATTCAAAATGAAAAACAACAAAAAAAAATCAAATAATTCAAAGAAACAGGTAAGTAAGTCCTTCAAGCCAAATATATCAATTTATCATAACGAAAACGAGGTAAAGTACCTCGAACCCAAATAAAAACAAATGATATAAAAACCAATATAAAATAAAATAATAAAGAAAATAAATCACCGCCAAAAAAAATTAAAATGGTTAATATTTTTATAAATAAAATTCTTGAATATTCAGCTATAAAAATTAATGCAAAACCACCTCTTCTATACTCAACATTAAAACCCGACACCAATTCAGATTCACCTTCAGAAAAATCAAAAGGAGTACGATTAGTCTCAGCTAAACAAGAAGAAAATCAACAAAAAAATAAAGGAATATTAACAAAAAAAAACAAACATACAACTGATGAACAAAAAATAAATTAATCCCAAAACTACCTACCAAAATAATAAATCTTAATAAAATCAATGCCATACTAACTTCATAAGAAATAGTCTGAGCTACAGCTCGCAAACCACCCAATAATGCATAATTAGAATTAGATGATCAACCAGCCGACATCATAGAATATACACCTATACTAGTACAACAAAAAAAAAATAATAATGCCAAATCAAAAGAAATCAATTCATATCCCAAAGGATAAATTAACCACACCAAAAGAGATAAAAATAATCTAACTACTGGACAAAAAAAAATATATTTAATAATTAGATATCATAGGATAAGTTTGCTCCCTACAAAATAACTTAATAGCATCAGCAAAAGGCTGAGGAATTCCTATTACACCCACCTTATTTGGACCTTTTCGAATCTGAATATAACCCAAAACCTTACGCTCTAATAAAGTTAAAAAAGCAACACCAATTAATACAAAAACTACTAACACAACATAACAAAATAAACTTATTATACAATTAAACAATACTATATGTAATATTATTACATTCATGAATTCTAAATTCATTGCACTTCATTCTGCCAAAATAGTAATTAATATAATTCCAAACAATAAATTATTTAATGTATTTAATCCTTTCGTACTAAAATACATTCATGAAACAGAGATAGAAACCAACCTGGCTTACACCGGTTTGAACTCAGATCATGTAAGAATTTAATGGTCGAACAGACCAATATATTAAGCTCCTGCACCCAATAATTTTCTTAATCCAACATCGAGGTCGCAATCCTTATTATCAATATGAACTCTCCAATAATATTACGCTGTTATCCCTAAGGTATCTTTATCTTCATTACATAATAATAGGATCAATTAACCAATCATCATAGTTAAATAAAAAGAAGTTAAATTATTCCCTTGTCACCCCAACAAAACATTATATATTAAAATATATTAAATACCACTAAACATAAATGTTAATATAACAATATTAAGATATATAGGGTCTTCTCGTCCCCTGTCATTATTTAAGCTTTTTGACTCAAAAATAAAATTCAATTAATTATCCCGAGACAGTTATTGTTTCGTCAAACCATTCATTCCAGCCTCCAATTAAAAGACTAATGATTATGCTACCTTTGCACGGTCAATATACCGCGGCCATTTAATAACTCAGTGGGCAGGCACGACTTCATATTAATTCAAGAAGACATGTTTTTGATAAACAGGCGAACAATAATTTTGCCTAATTCCTTAAAATAAATAATCAACAACACACCATAAACAATTCATTTAGTAATTCCATCATTATTACATAAGAAATAAATTATTCTTATTATCTTAATATAACTTTAATATAAATACTCATAAATAATTACATCCCAAATAACTATTAACAATAGATATATTTTATATGTGTATATATATATATATATATATATATATATATATATATATATATATATATATATATATATATATATATATATATTAACAATTAAATTAACAATTTTTAATAAACCGTGATACAAAAGGTACAAATATTCTTCTACCTCAAAATAATAATTTCAGCTCTTTCTCAACGGTCTGGCGCTGTGGCAGTTACAGAACACTATTCTGCCTTGCGTCTCATGAAACGAAATTATATCTTATTATATTATAAATTATCTTATAAATCTTATAATATCTTATAAATTATATATTAATCTATCGCAAAGTGAAATATATTTTGGTGTGCGCGGCGTGTTGTAGTGCTTGGTTATACTTTGATTAGAAGTGCATAAATTGTAAAGCCGGTTTGTGGTTGAAGATTGTTAGAACACAAATACTAATTTGAAAATGTCCAACAAAGAAACTCAAAGGATCCAAGATGACGAGGAAGAAAATAACACCTGTACAGTTTGCAGTGAGAAGATAACTGATACAAAATTTGCAACATGTGATAGTTGCAAAGCAACTAGTCATTACATTTGCTCGGATATCTGTACAACCGAACAAAGATGTTTTGAATTAAAAAGTAAACGGCGTATGAAATTTTTCTGCCTGGCCTGCGAAAAAGGCATGAGTATTCTACCAGAAGTTCTCTCTTCAATAACATCAATGAAAGCTGAAATAACTAAGCTCACAGAAATGATTACCAAAAATAAATCTGAAGCAATCACATTGGAGAATCAAGGTCACACAGCAGTAATTGAGAATGCAATCGAGGAACTCTCGATAAGACAACTGAAATCAAATAATATTATCCTCCACAACGTCAAGGAATCAACCCAAGATGTTGCTACAAAACGTCAAGAAGATGACCGCAATGAGGCTACAAAAATCTTCAAGTCATTCAACGAGGTATGCCCGGACATTGTTATGACAACTAGATTAGGCAAACAAACAGACACCATAACCAAACCTCGTCCACTTAGAATAGTTCTGAAAGATTCTTCACAAGTTTTAAATATTTTAAAACGTAAGGAACTTTACACTGGACCAATTCAATTCTCATCTGATAAAACACAGCAACAACGAAATCACTTAAAGTTTCTTAACTCAGAGGTTGAACGTCTAAATCGAGAAGAAGGTATACCAACAAAAATCATTAAGTACATAAATGGTTTTCCCAAAATAATTAATAAACCACAAGCCAAATCAAAAAAGGGAATGACGCAATCCCAAGCAACCCAGTCAACATCTTCTACCAAAATGTAAGAGGCCTCCGCACCAAACTTCACCAACTGATGAATATCCAACATTCATCAGAGAACCCGGACATCATCATCCTAACCGAAACCTGGCTCAACATTATCGGCACTTAAATTGGAAATAAACTCTTTACGTGATGCATTTTCAAAACAAATACAAGATGTTACCAAACAAGCTGCCCCACTGCCAGAAAACCAATCAAATCAACTTGAAGAAATGATTGAAGAATATACTGACAGACAGCGAAGAAAGAAAAATCTGATTTTTATTGATATAAATGAATCGGATAGTTGTGATGTTGAAGTTCGTCGTAAAACGGACCTCGATCAAGTAATTCAAGTTTTGAACTCGATCACAAATGAACAACCCATAATTAATTCAACTCATAGGTTGGGAAAAAAGCTAGAAAATAAAACTCGTCCACTGAAAGTTATATTTCAAAATCCTGATATAGCACTGAGTATCCTGAAACGCAAACACCTCTACAATGGCACAGTACGTATTTTTTCTGATATGACCCCTAAACAACGGGACTATTTGAACCAACTGAAGCTTGAATTAGATCGCTTAAATTCTATTGAAGGAAGCCATGAGAAAACAATAAAATACATTAATGGAACTCCAAAGATCATTGATCTTCATCCCCAGAAAACCCAAACAAAAAACTGAAACAAATCCCAACTCAATCACCTATAAAAATATACTACCAGAATGTAAGAGGACTCCGCACCAAGCTTCACCATCTTCAAAATTTCTGCAATCAACCAGACAACTATGACATCATCATCTTCACTGAAACTTGGCTCAATGGAAACTTCTTCGATGCTGAACTTGGTCTGTCCAATTATTGTATATATAGGAGAGATAGAGATTCATTGTCGAGTGCACATGAAAGAGGAGGTGGTGCACTAATTGCGATTAATAAAAAATTAAATAGTTATAGAAATACAATAATTAACAATGATATTGAACAACTATTTGTTACAATTACTCATAGCCACAATAAATTTATCATAGGCTCGGTTTACCTCCATCCAAATGCACACCACGAACTCTTTCATAAACACATTCAAGATATTGACAAACTATTAAATGATACTGGTACTACACAAATATTTATTGCTGGTGACTACAATCTTCCTGGAATTACATGGCAAAATATAGATAATGTTGTACCCCTTTCTACTCAGCTTGATATTAATCAAGCAATTAGAGAAAAAGCCATGCTATTATCAGATAATTTTAGTCAACATAATATCTGCCAATTAAACGACATAATTAATTGTAAAAATGAAACTTTAGATTTAATCTTTTCAAATATGCAAAATATACAAGTTAAGTTGTCCATTGACCCTATTACTAATGTCGATTCATACCACCTTCCATTAATCAGCAATATTGATTTTACAGTAGAAACAAACAAAATCCTTAATTTTCAATTAAAAACACTAGATTACGCGAGAGCTAATTATCTAGAGATTAACAACTACTTGAAAACCATTTCTTGGCAATTTATCAATGATTTAAGTTTGTCAGAATCTCTCAATTTATTTTATGCAATACTAAATAACACTATCAGTAAATTTATACCAAAAAAAAAATGTGCAAAATAAACGTTACCCACTTTGGTATAGTAAAGCATTAATAAATTGTATCAAAGAAAAAAATAGAGCACATAAAATCTATAAAAAATATAAACAAATTGACAATTATAACTATTTTTCACAGCTTAGAACTCGAACAAAAAAACTTCAAGAAGCTTGCTATAATAATTATTTGGAAAATACCGAAGCTAAAATTACATATGACACTAAAGCTTTTTGGAATTTTATAAACAGCAAAAAAAAAGATTATGGGCTACCATCAACACTTAGACATAATGACTCAATAGCAGAAAATGGTCAAGATTCGGTTAATTTACTTGCAAATCATTTTGAATCTATATATTCAAACGAATCTTGTACTGATCTTATTGTAAACGAAAGTCCTATTACTTCTGCTGAACTTCCCATTAATTTCTCTATTACATATCTAGAAACACTACATAATTTACAAAAACTTAAAGAATCTAAATGTACAGGTCCGGATAACATCTCGGCAATTTTCTTAAAAAACTGCTCAAATATTTTATATAAACCGATATGTGATCTATTTAATAAATCATTGAGTGTGGGATTTTTCCCTGAAATCTGGAAACAATCCTTCATAACACCTGTACATAAATCAGGCGATAAATCTGATACAAATAATTATAGACCAATTTCCATACTGAATGTGATACCGAAGATGTTTGAGGCTATTATAACAAATAAAATTTCGAGGTATTTACAATCTATCATTGTAAATGAACAACATGGATTTGTTGAAAATAAATCAACAGTTAGTAATTTATTGATCTTCAGCAATTTTCTGTCAGATTCACTGGAAAAAGGTCTACAAGTCGATGTTATTTACACAGACTTTTCAAAAGCTTTTGACAGAGTACCAATAAACTTATTAATTGATAAATTGCAAAAAATTGGATTTCCTAACGTAATTCTGAACTGGTTTCGTAGTTATCTGACCGATAGAAAACAATATGTGAAATACAAATCATTTATCTCTAAGGAAATCAATGTAACTTCTGGAGTACCGCAAGGCTCCCACTTAGGACCAATACTCTTCCTATTGTTTATTAATGACATTGTATCTTCATTTGTAAATAGTAAATGTTTATTGTTTGCGGATGATTGTAAGTTTTTTAGGATTATAAAATCTACCAATGATTGTGAACTTTTGCAGTATGATCTGAATAATGTAGCTACCTGGTGTATTATGAACAAAATGGAGCTTAATATAACAAAATGTAAAATAATGAGCTTTACAAGAAAGTCGACAATCGAATATGATTATGTAATTTCGGATTTTAATTTAAATCGCATCACTCAAATAACAGACTTGGGAGTGATTTTTGACTCAAAAATGAGATTTCATTATCATATCGATTACATTGTAAACAAGAGTCTCAGAATGTTAGGATTTGTCAAACGAAATAGTTCTGAATTCAAAGATATTAAAACTCTCACTACACTATATAACTCATTAATAAAATCAATACTAATGTACGCATCTCCGATATGGTCACCATATTTCAATACCCATATTTCAAGAATTGAAAGTGTTCAACATAAATTTTTCTCGTTCGTTGCTTATAACCAGAAACTACCAAATCCAACATTAACTCATGATTACTCACTATTAGCTACGATTACTGGATTGAGCACTTTAGAATCGAATCGAATCTACATAGATGCATGTGTTCTATACAAAATTATAAATAACCACCTCTCGTGTCCTGAATTAAAATCTCTTTTCAATTATAGTCATAACACCCATACACTACGCTCTATTCGACCCTTACATGTATCAGCACATAGAACAGTCTATGGTATGAACTCTCCCATCACGAGACTCCTACGACTCGGTAATAGCGACAATTGTCCTCCTTTAAATGTCCGATCTTTAGATGTATTCAAAAAACTAGCGAAACAATCACTACGTAGCGTATTCCATTAATATTATAATTTTATTACTTATTGTGTTTAGCAAATTGATTTGTGAATGTAAATTTATTATTATATCTTGGGCTTTAGCCTGTATGTACTGAATAAAATAAAATAAAATAAAATAATAAATCTGATTATGGATTGCCAAAATCATTATCTTACAACGATATAACCTCAGATAACGGTTTCGAAGGAGTAAATCTACTTGCAGATTATTTTCAGTCAACTTACTGTCGAAATCATTCTATTGGTGTTGTTGATATAGATACTGAAAAATCTGAGAATTCTCCTAATTTTTCCATTGATGACTTCAATATTTCACCAGATGATGTTCTAAAAGTATTGCGTGCTTTGAAAGAGACCAAAAGCTCCGGACCAGACGGTATTCCTTCGATATTTTTGAAAAAATGCTCTGAAGCCCTCTATATACCAATTTACAAATTATTCCGTAAGTCCCTGAATGAAGGCATTTTTCCTAGCGTGTGGAAAGAAAGTTATATTACACCTATCCACAAATCAGGCGACAAATCATCAGTTAATAATTATAGACCGATATCCATATTGAATGTGATTCCTAAAGTTTTTGAGTCTATTCTTACATCTAAAATTAAACCTTATATTAATCAATTTATAATTAGTGAACAGCATGACTTTTTAAACGGTAAATCAACCACAACAAATTTAATGATACTTACTCAAGATTTATATAATTCACTCGAAAATGGTTCACAAATTGATGTAATATTCACAGATTTTTCCAAAGCGTTCGATAAAGTACATATTCCTTTACTAATTCAAAAACTCAAAAACATTGGAATCACAGGACCCCTAATTGAATGGTTCGAATCATACTTGTCAAATAGAATACAATATGTAAAATATAAAAACTTTATATCAAAAAAATAAATGTTACCTCAGGTGTACCACAAGGTTCACATTTAGGGCCAATATTATTTCTGATCTTTATCAACGACATAAATGTATCTTTTTCTGATAGCAAATTTTTACTTTACGCAGATGATTGTAAATTCTATAGAATAATAAGTGATGTTACGGATTGTGTTCTTTTGCAAAAAGATCTAGATAGCTTATCTGACTGGTGTAAAAACAACTTTATGAATCTTAACATCGATAAATGTAAAATTTTAAGTATCTATAGAAAAAAACATGCAATTAAATTTAATTATAACATAGCAACAGTTGATATAGAACATGTTAATCATATTAAAGATTTAGGAGTTATTTTAGACTCGAAACTAAACTTCAACCCACACATCGATTACATTGTAAATAAAAGTCTAAAAATGTTAGGATTTGTTAAGAGACACAGTTCTAATTTTTCTAAAATCGAGACCTTGGTATCATTGTATAATACTCTTATCAAACCAACTTTGATGTATGCATCCACGATTTGGACTCCACATTTTACTAAAAATATTGAACGAATTGAAAAAGTCCAGCACAAATTTTTTAAATACGCAGCTTTCAAAGCAAAAATACGAAACCCATCGCTGGATCATGACTATCGGGAAATAGCTAAAATAACTAAACTTAGTACACTTGAATCATTCAGAATTTATACAGATGCCTGTATGTTATACAACATCATTAACAACAACATCACCTGTAACGAATTACAATCAATGTTCGAATTCAATACGTCATTTTATACACTGAGAGAAAATCGTATACTGAATGTCCAACATTTTAACACATCTTATGGATACTATTCACCAATACCCAGACTTTCTCGATTATGTAACAACGTGACATGTCCTGCGCTTGAATCGTCATCAATTTATGTATTCAAAAAACATGCGAAATTATCTACATTAAACAAATTTCATTAGATGAAAATCACACAAAATATGTGACTCTCAATTGTAATATTTACTGTATACTTAACTCTTGTATATTATTTGGGCTATTTAGCCTGTATGTTTATAAATAAATAAATAAATAAGTTCTTTCATAATTCCATCACTGTAAATATCAACTATAATTAATCATATTAATTTCTAAATAATACTAAAAAAACACAACAAAAATACTTCTATCAAATAAAAACAATAATATTAATATTATCAAAATATTTGATTTGCACAAAACCCCTCCAATGTAAATGGATTGCTCAACTAACAAGCTCTACTTTGCCATTCCAGATACACCATCCAGTACATCTACTATATTACGACTTATCTCATCTTAAAACGAGAGCGACCGGGGATATGTACACATTCTAGAGCCCTAATCAACTAATTAATTTATATTAATTTACAATCAAATCCACCTTCAAACAAATTATTCAACATATCATCCATATAAATACTTTTATTGCAATCCATTTCTACTTGATTATTAGCTACACCTTGACCTGATATAACATACATATTAAATATAATGAAATTTTATACTCTCAGCAAGATAATCTTACTGACGGCGGTATATAAACTGATAACAAAATCAAGTCACATAAATCGTGTATTATCAATTACAGAACAGATTCCTCTGAAAGGACTAAAACACCACCAAATTCTTTGGGTTTCAAGACCATAACTACTACTACCCTGATTTAATTATTTACATAATCTATAATAGGGTATCTAATCCTAGTTTAAACTTATTAATTTCGAAGATTCATTAAATTATCTATCAAACAAATAAAATTTACTCATTTCACCAAAAATAATCATAATATTATGAAAACAACACTTTACTTCTAATCAACAATATTCACTTGTATTTCACGTCTAACCGCGGCAGCTGGCACGCATTTAACCAATACTATAAGAAATACTATATCCAAATTAACTTAATTGTATAATACTAATTACTACATTATATATCTTTTAGATAATAAATATATGTAAATCATTCTCTACGCAAATCAAAAAGCAAGAATAAAACTTTATTTTTCATATTATGATTCATGGACCAACCAATTAACATCACATATAAATTCTATTCAATAACATATTTCAAGAAACTAAACTCTAATTTTCAACTTAAATCTCTAAATTATTGTACGGTTCAAGAAATCTTGGGGGGCATGCCCCCAACAAATCTTCAAGCTCGAACAACCAGCCAAATTATTCGATTACAAACAATTATAATAAATCAATTATTATATTCTCACATTACTTTCAATAAAACTATTACAAACTATTATTACTACTAGTTTTTTTTTTTTTTTTTTGTGTGCTTACAAAAGAGGAAAAATTATCTTTAATAAACTCCAAATATACATAAAAAATTAAGCAACTAAAGGGAAATAAAATTTAAAAAAATAATTTAATAATTATGTTTTAATTATTAGTAAATAGTTTCTTCACGAAGGGTATAATAGTATATATTTATTTATGATTTATATTGTAGCAAAAATATATTGAATAATTAAATAGTAGTGATATGTTATTCGTTTCTAAAGATATCTAGTTTCTTAAGATGAAAATTTAATTTTGGTATTTATTTATGATATTTATACGTATGTATGTATGTATATGTGTGTGTGCGTGCGTGCGTGCGTGTGTATATATACTTAATAATTTGGGGATAAGCTTGGATTTATAATTTAAATATAATTTAGTTGGATACGTTATGTGAGCTTTTAATTAGCTATTATTTATGAGTTTGTTAATAATTATTTGGGATGTAATTATTTATATTAAATTTGTATTAAGATTGATATTAATAAGGTTAATATTGATATTAATATGTGCTTTTTTGAGAACTGATATATTATCTTTTTATATTTTTTTGAAGGTAGATTAATTCCTACGTTATTTTTAATTTTAGGGTGGGGTTATCAGCCTGAACGTGTTCAGGCTGGTATTTATTTATTATTTTATACATTGTTGGCTTCTTTACCTTTGTTGATTGGTTTATTAAATTTTTATAAGATGAATGGTACTTAATATTTGTATGGATTTTGGGGTGATGAAGTTATTAATGTATATGTATATTTAAGTATCATTATTGCGTTTTTAGTTAAAATGCCTATATTTATGGTTCATTTATGATTACCTAAGGCCCATGTTGAAGCTCCTATTTCTGGTTCTATAGTGTTGGCAGGTGTTTTGTTAAAGTTGGGTGGTTATGGATGAATGCATGTTTTTGAGATTATAGTATTTTGTTGTTTAAAATATAATTTTATTTGAATTGGTATTAGATTAATTGGAGGCTTTTTAATGGGATTAGTATGTTTACGTCAGGTGGATTTAAAATCATTAATTGCTTATTCATTTGTTGTACATATAGGTATAGTTTTAAGTGGTTTAATGACTTTGAATTCTTGGGGCTTTTGTGGTTGTTATTTAATAATAATTGGGCATGGATTATGTTCTTCTGGTTTATATTGTTTATCAAATATTATGAGCGATTAGGGAGTCGTAGATTGATTATTAATGAGGGATTAATATGTTTAATAGCTAGAATAACATTATGATGATTTTTATTAAGATCATCTAGTATAGCGGCTCCTCCTCCTTTAAATTTATTGGCAGAAATTAGATTAATTAATAGAATTATGTCATGAAATTGATTAAGAATATTTTTAATTTCTTTAATATCTTTTTTGGGAGCTGCTTATAGATTATTCTTATTTTCTTATACTCAGCATGGAATAAACTTTTCTGGTTCATTTAGTTATGTGAATGGATATTTTCGTGAATATTTATTGTTATTTTTACACTGATTTCCTTTAAATATTTTGATTTTGCGTGGGGATTATTTTTTTACTTGTATTTAGCTTTCTTAGTTTAATAAGAATGTTGATTTGTGGAATCAAAGGTATATGATAGTTAGTATATTAGGCTATTAATTATAATAATTTTATTTGTAAATTATCTTTTGTTGTTTTATTCTCAATGGCAATAGTAATATTTTTTGGGGTTGGTTGTCTGTGTTAATGATTATGTGATTTTTTGGATTGAAATATTGTAACTTTAAATTCTTGTAATATTATCTTAAGAGTTCTTTTAGATTATAAATCATTACTGTTTATGAGATTTGTAATATATATTTCTCCTTTAGTAATTTATTATAGAGATAGATATATGATGGGTGATCATAATCCATCTCTTTTTTTTTATTTTGGTATTGATATTTGTGTTATCTGTAATGTTTTTAATAATTAGTCCTAATTTAATTAGAATTTTTTTGGGATGAGATGGTTTAGGATTAGTTTTGTATTGTTTAGTAATTTATGATCAGAATGTAAAGTCTTATAATGCTGGTATAATTACAGCTTTATCTAACCGTATTGGTGATGTAGCATTATTATTATCGATTGCTTGAATAATAAGATATGGTAGTTGAAATTATTTATGAGTAAATAATTTTGGGAATTTGGATGTAGAAATGTGATATTTAATTGTCTTACTTATTATAGCAGCTATGACTAGGAGAGCTCAAATTCCATTTTCTTCTTGACTTCCGGCAGCTATAGCTGCTCCTACACCTGTTTCTGCTTTGGTTCATTCATCAACCTTAGTTACGGCTGGGGTATATTTGCTTATTCGATTTCGTATAATTATTCAAATGTATTCAATGAGTGATTTTATATTATTTATTGGTTGCTTAACTATATTTATGTCTGGTTTAGGTGCTAATTTTGAATTTGAATTGAAGAGGACCCTACACCAACGCCTGACCCTACACCAATGCGTGATTCTACACCAACGCCTGACCCTACACCAATGCCTGATACTACACCAACGCCTCACCCTACACCAACGTCTGGCCCTACACCAAGCCTGACCCTATACCAACGCATGATGCTACACGCAAGCCAAACCCTACACCAACGCCTGACCCTACACCAACGTCTTTCCATACACCAAGCCTGACCCTACACCAACGCCTGACCCTACCCCAACGCCTGACCGCAGAATACTATACTTCAAGTAAAATTGTATTAATTTAAGAACTAATGCTACATTATTGAACTATACATATGTTACAATCATTGGAGCCCGTTGAAGTAACTATGGAACATTAACCCTTTACCTAAACGAAGATATTATCGGTTTGTTTTTGATTCCCCCTTTGTATGCGAGTTAATTCGAGGCTACACTACAACACATACCGGGAGACCAGTTAAAAGAGCTATAGACCTCGTCCTGGTTGGAACGGTGCCCCTCTTTTGGGGGGAAACTCGTAGGGGGAAATCCCGCAAGTCGACGTGTAAGTCGGCGCCGGATCTCACCATCCAGCGGGGAAGATCACCCGTCACCTCGTGCGATAAAACATTACTGTTCCGGGACGACCGGGCATCGCGGTCGTGGCGCGGCCTCGAGCGCTGACGGGTGGGAGAGCGTCGGCCCCTGCTTGCAGCGCGGCGGAGCGCGCGGGCGCGGGCGCGGGCGCCGGCGCGGTGTCGGCGCCGCGCGAGCCGGGCCAGTGGGCGCTGTGGGCGCTGACGTTGGCGCCCGGCGAGGGGCTGCGCGTGTCGGCGCCGCTGGCCGTGGCCGTCTTCAGGCCGCTCGCCGTCTTCTTCGCGCTGCCCGCGGCGCTGCGCGTGGGCGAGACGCTCGAGGTGGACGTGCGCATCGCCAACAACGTCAACTCCTGCATGGACGTAAGTCTGCCCCGTTCGCTCCACTCGCTAGCGCTTCTAGGAGGCAATTGTATACGACGCCAACTCCGGCATAGACGTGAGGAGACTCACGCCTTTCACGCCATTCAGTTGTTTCCAAGAGGGATTTGTATACAACGCAAACTCCCGCAAGGACGTGAGTTACCCCTTTCACTCCACTAACTAGCGATTCTATGAGGGACTTTTATACGTCATATCCTGCAATGACGTGAGTTACCCCTTTCACGCAATTCAGTGGTGTTTCCAGGAGGGAATTGCATATGACGCCAACTCCTGCATGGACGTGAGTTATACCTTTCAATCCATTGTCATCTGGTTTCCACCATTCATTTTCTCGTAATGTGTTCTCCCTTTGCAGGAAATTTCACAATGAAGCACCGAATTTATTTTTTTTTCAAAATTTGTCTCGTAATAGGGAGAGTAATTTGTACTCGATCACGTTTTCTTCATTCAATTTCTCGTATCTTGTTCTATTTATATATCAGTTTTTAATACGTTAAGCCGAAATTAAATTTTTCCCAATCTGACAGGGTATTTTGAACATTCGCATTTAGCCATAAGCGTAATTCGCATGTAACTCGGAAACTATTAATTTGCCCGGATTCTGGTTTTCTCCATTCAATTTCTCTTAACTTGTTCTACTAATATACTACTTTTCAAAATTATACGCTTAAAATAATTTTTTCTCTAATTTGTCACGTAAAGGAGCGGGGGGAGTATTTTGAACTTTCGCATTTAGCCATAAGCGTAATTCGTATGTAACTCCGAAACTAATAATTAAACCGGATTCTGGTTTTCTCTATTCAATTTCTCTTAACTTATTCAACTAATATACTAGTTTTCAAAACTATACGATAAATTATTTTTTTCTCCATTTTGTCACGTAATGGTGGGGTATTTTGAACTTTCGCATTTAGCCATAAGCTAAATTCGTCTGATTGGAGGTTGCTTTAACCAATGAATTTCTTTTAAAGTATTCTACTTGTATACAGAATTACAGATAGCAGTGCATAAAATAATATTTTTCGAAATTTGGCACGTAACGTGAGGTCGTTTTGTAACTTGATCAGTTGAGGTTCCTTTTGTTCTCGTCTATCTCGGAAACTATTCGTCTATTTGGAGTTTGCTTTGCACCAATGAATTTCTTTTAAAGTGTTCTACCTGTATACAGAATTACAGGTAGCATTGCTGAAATTAATATTTTTCTAAATTTGGCACGTAAGAGTGGGTCGTTTTGTAACTTGATCAGCTAAGGTTCCTTTTGTTCCTCGTCTATCTCGGAAACTATTCGTCTGATTGGAGTTTGCTTTGCCCCAATGAATTTCTTTTAAAGTGTTCTACTTGTATACAGAATTACAGATAGCAGTGCTGAAATTAATATTTTTCGAATTTGGCACGTAAGGGAGGATCGTTTTGTAACATGATCAGTTGAGGTTCCTTTTGTTTCTCGTCTATCTCGAAAATTATTCGTCTGATTGGAGTTTGCTTTGCACCAATGAATTTCTTTCAAAGAATTCTACTTGTGTACAGAATTAAAGATAGCAGAGCTGAAATAATAATTTTTCTAAATTTGGCACGTAAGGGGGGGGGGTCGTTTTGTAACTTGATCGGTTGAGTTCCTTTTGTTTCTCGTCTATCTTCGAAACTATTCGTCTGATTGGAGTTTTTTTCCTCCAATGAATTTCTTTTAAAGTGTTCTATTTGTATACAGAATTACAGATAGCAGTGCTGTTATTAAGATTTTTCTAAATTTTGCACGTAAGGGGGGGGGGGTGTTTCATACTAGATGACTCTGGACTCCACTTTGTTTTTCGTCTATCTCGGAAACTATGCGTCTGATTGGAGTTTAGTTTTCACCTATGAATTCCCTTTAAATTGTTCTACTTGTATACGGAATAACAGATGGCAGGGCCGAAATTAAGATTTTTCGAAATTTGGCACGTAAGGGGGGGTCGCTTTGTACTTGGCGATTTTGGGCTCGACTTTGTTTGTCGTCTATCTCGGAAACTATGCGTCAGATTGAAGTTTAGTTTGCACCGCTGAATTTCTTTTAAAGTGTTCTACTTGTTTACGGAATAACAGATTGCAGGGCCGAAATTAAGATTTTTCGAAATTTGGCACGTAAGGGGGGGTCGCTTTGTACTTGGCGATTTTGGGCTCGACTTTGTTTGTCGTCTATCTCCGAAACTATGCGTCAGATTGAAGTTTAGTTTGCACCGCTGAATTTCTTTTAAAGTGTTCTACTTGTAAACGGAATAACGGATGGCAGGGCCGAAATTAAGATTTTTCGAAATTTGGCACGTAAGGGGGGGGGGGTCGCTTTGTACTTGGCGATTTTGGGCTCGACTTTGTCGTCTATCTCCGAAACTATGCGTCAGATTGAAGTTTAGTTTGCACCGCTGAATTTCTTTTAAAGTGTTCTACTTGTTTACGGAATAACAGATTGCAGGGCCGAAATTAAGATTTTTCGAAATTTGGCACGTAAGGGGGGGTCGCTTTGTACTTGGCGATTTTGGGCTCGACTTTGTTTGTCGTCTATCTCCGAAACTATGCGTCAGATTGAAGTTTAGTTTGCACCGCTGAATTTCTTTTAAAGTGTTCTACTTGTAAACGGAATAACGGATGGCAGGGCCGAAATTAAGATTTTTCGAAATTTGGCACGTAAGGGGGGGGGGTCGCTTTGTACTTGGCGATTTTGGGCTCGACTTTGTCGTCTATCTCCGAAACTATGCGTCAGATTGAAGTTTAGTTTGCACCGCTGAATTTCTTTTAAAGTGTTCTACTTGTTTACGGAATAACAGATTGCAGGGCCGAAATTAAGATTTTTCGAAATTTGGCACGTAAGGGGGGGTCGCTTTGTACTTGGCGATTTTGGGCTCGACTTTGTTTGTCGTCTATCTCCGAAACTATGCGTCAGATTGAAGTTTAGTTTGCACCGCTGAATTTCATTAAAGTGTTCTACTTGTAAACGGAATAACGGATGGCAGGGCCGAAATTAAGATTTTTCGAAATTTGGCACGTAAGGGGGGGGGGTCGCTTTGTACTTGGCGATTTTGGGCTCGACTTTGTTTGTCGTCTATCTCCGAAACTATGCGTCAGATTGAAGTTTAGTTTGCACCGCTGAATTTCTTTTAAAGTGTTCTACTTGTAAACGGAATAACGGATGGCAGGGCCGAAATTAAGATTTTTCGAAATTTGGCACGTAAGGGGGGGTCGCTTTGTACTTGGCGATTTTGGGCTCGACTTTGTTTGTCGTCTATCTCCGAAACTATGCGTCAGATTGAAGTTTAGTTTGCACCGCTGAATTTCTTTTAAAGTGTTCTACTTGTATACGGAATAACAGATGGCAGGGCCGAAATTAAGGTTTTTCGAAATTTGGCACGTAAGGGCACGCTCGCTTTGTACTTGGCGATTTTGGGCTCGCCTTTGTTTGTCGTCTATCTCGGAAACTATGCGTCAGATTGAAGTTTTGTTTATACAACGGTTAATTAACTGAATTAATCTGACGATGTCATAAAAAGTCTATATCATGAAAATATCGTCTAAGCGAATCTTCATATAACTCTGCAAATTACTGTTTTCTTACTATTCCGAGCAGTGAACTAATCTGTTAGACCCTTGCTTGAAGGGGTACGCTAGGTTTATCTTTACGAGGGTGTAACTACGTTTCACTTTATCACTTTCCTGGTCTACATGTACCGAGAGCACTTCATCTGGTGAATGCAACTTCTTGCGGTGGGAAAATGTACAAACATTTAAAATGAAAGATATGTTATTTCACAGATTTACTTTTTTTAACATCATAGATCACATTCGCAAATATTTTGCTAGGTACTCTATAAAATAGAACCGTCAATGAGTCATTAGAGCGACGTTGTCTCTAGTTCGACGAAATGCAACACGGGAGAGGAGGGAAGAGCGCGCGGAGAGAACGAAGCAGACGTATAGAAACAAGTGACGACAGCCGTTGCCTTGTGGTCGCAGGTGACGGCGCTGCTGGCGCTGACGGAGGGCGCGCACTTCCAGAGCAACGGCCTGCTGTACGTGACGGAGAAGCTGCGCCTGGGGCCGCACGGCGCCACCTCGCTCGTGGTGCGCGTCGTCGTCACCAGCCCCGGCACCAAGAACATGACCGGTACGCGCCCTCCATCCCTAGCTCATCACCCGCTGTTGCCTCGTGGATTGGTGTATTGATCTGAATAATATATTGTCTAATTTTATTTAAATTGCAGGCCCGACAGACACAGTTTCCCCGATCGCCCCATCAGTCCCCTCCTCATCGCTTAGTCCAAATCCGTCCCGCTCAGACCCGCTCGGAGCCGCTCCGTCCCACTCCGTCTTGCTCCGTCCCTCTTCGATCCGGTCCGGCCCGCTCCAACCTGCACCAACTCGCTCCGACCCGCTGCGACACGCTCCGCCCCCCTCCGATCATCTCCAATACGCTACGACACACTGTGACCTGTTGCGACTCGCAGCGACCCGCTCCGACCCGCTCCGACCCGCTCCAACCCGCTCCGACCCGCTCCGACCCACTCTTACCCGCTCCGACCCACTCTTACCCGCTCCGACCCACTCTAACTCGCTCCGACCCACTCTAACTCGCTCCGACCCGCTCCGATCCGCTCCGACCCTCTCCGACCCGCTCCGACCCACTCTTACCCGCTCCGACCCACTCCGACCCACTCTAACTCGCTCCGAACCGCTCCGACCCGCTCCGACCCGCTCCGACCCACTCTGACCCGCTCTAACTCGCTCCGACCCACTCTGACCCGCTCTAACTCGCTCCGACCCGCTCTAACTCGCTCCGACCCACTCCGACCCGCTCCGACCCCCTCCGACCCACTCCGATCCGCTCTAACTCGCTCCGATCCGCTCTAACTCTCTCCGACCCGCTCCGACCCACTCCGACCCGCTCTAACTCGCTCCGACCCGCTCTAACTCGCTCCGACCCGCTCTAACTCGCTCCGACCCGCTCCGACCCTCTCCGACCCGCTCCGACCCGCTCCGACCCGCTCCGACCCGCTCCGACCCGCTCCGACGCGCTCCGTCCCGCTGCGACACTGGGGGACGCGACCCATGCGACTGAGGGAAGTGTAAATTGTACTACTTCGAAAATATCCATGCCGGTTTGCATTTTTTGCCAATGAAACCTTTCGCCCACTGATATACTATTTTTGCCGTTCTATGAATCACTTGTTTCAACCTTCAAAATCTCCGTATAATAAATTATCCGCCCTCCCATATTTTGCCATTAATTTTTTCGGCGATACGTAATGTTCCCTTTTTCAAACTCGTCCCACTCGTCGTTGGCTCGTTTTGGAATCGGTCTGGGAGCGAAGAAAGCCGTTAGTGTGGTGGACACCTGAGATCTAATTGCGACCAACACTTTCTCGTCGGGAACACCGGGAGAATCGGCGGCGAATCGAAGCAAGGAGGGAGGGAGGCGAGTGCCGATTGCTCAGGGCGCGTACGGTCATTAGTCGCTGCCAGGGAACAAAAACACCAGGATTGATCGCCCTCCCCACACCCCGCCGCGCCCGCGGAGGCGCCATATTTCCTCCGCCGCCGCGCCCTCTGGTGGTCGGGCGTTGCGAAAGGCGAGCTGCAGCCGCTGCGGCGGCGGCGGCCCGTCGGGGAAGCTAGAGCCGTAATTTATGGCTTGTATTCGCCGCCGCTGATAAAAAAGGTTCTCGAGGAAATTGGGGGATTGTGGCGGGTGAAGGGCCGCATCGAAGGCCCAGGAGGCGCCCCCCCCCTCGCTCGGAACGCCCGAAAACCCAACGACCTAGCCACAATTGCGCAAGGGAGTGGATTTGCCTAGAGATAGTAGGTCTAAAGCTTTTGAGGTGCCTCGTTTCAAATGTAATGAAATTGCAAGATGTGAAATGTCAGGTTCGAAAATGGCAGACCCAATCGTAAAGACTGAAGCGTGGAAATATGGATGTTTCGACGTCACTAAATACGATGAAATCTTTGCAGCATTAAAGTAAAATGCCGATGAAAGAAAAGGATGCAGTTATGTGACGCTAAATGTGTATTATTGTAATCAAGGATAATGGTTCTCTATAATAAAAAACATTTGTTAAAATTGTAAACCTTTCGCCAAAAATATAATCCACTATGCGTACAACTTGTGGTAATGAATGGTTTATAATTAACACTTATCAAATACAAAAACTTTTGACACTTTTGCTTTAACATGTTCAAAACTGCTTTAACATGTTTTAACATGTAACAAAACATACGATCAAAGCACTTTCCTCGTGACAAATATCGTTGAGAAAAATCAATGAATTAGACCGATTCCACCAATGTTAACTTAACAACATCGCGAGGGATATAAACGATAAAATTACGTTTCTGGAGCTCAGATAATTCAAAGTTCTGCATAATCCCATTTCGATTTTCCTTATTATGCCCAGGTTTCGAGCCCCTTCATACCAGTGTCTGGCGGTAAGAACCTAAGGCAACGGTCGAACACGGGAGAGATGACGACACAGACGTAAATTGTATTGGTGGCTGTCGAAGGCAGGGAAGGGCGTCTGCTCCGTGGGACATTAATAACGGAGATTTGAAGCCGACGTCGGCATCGAAATCCCTCTCGATTGCACGGGAAGGAGAGAGCTCAGCCAAGTTTTTTTATGTTACCGCGCAGACTCCGTAGAGTTGAATTTTCAAAGTAAAGGCTGCTCCTATCAGCGATTGGCGATTATCTCTTTGCCCGCGTCAACAAAATGACGGTTATCTTGTGATTAGAGAATGTCAAATGGAGGAAAAGAGTTTAGTTATTCTCTGCAAACCATTATATATTAATATAAAGACGACAGCAGTAAGAACTTTTTTTAAATAGAAAGGTGAATTTGTTGGCTATTCATGATTCTGTATTCTTAGCGGTGAGAATTGTATTTTATTACCTTAACTATTAACGGTCACAATTACAAATTTAACCAAAAAAATACTAAGTAATATATGACTGATGACATGTAACAATATGTTCCTACTACTACTATAGTGACCGTTTTTCAAACGTTACAAAAAATTTAATTGACTGATTGCACAAGTGTTATACTGCGATTGAACACACATTAAAATGCTTCTTTTGGAAGGTAATAAACTCTAAACGCTGTTTGTTTCCCGCCAGGGTCAACGAAGCTGTACCTCTCGCCCCGCCTGTAATTCCTTCCCTTCACCCTTCATCATCATCCTATCACTTCATTGAAGAATGATTATTAATTCCCTGCCCAAGCAGGAGGCCCTGCCCTTAATGGGATGTGCAGTTGGCTGATAAAAAAATCCATTTCGGCCCGTCTGGGATCAAACTCGGCTACCAGCGATGAAATACGAGTTGTCCAACTACTACGTCTCGAGCTGCCCAGATTTTCGTTTTGTCTCCTTGCATTGTCATTTATAAAATTAATATTTGATATTCTATTTTGTATTATATTCTCATCAATTGCAAATTGAAAATGTTCTGAAAAGTTTATTTAGCATCATATTCATGTAAAGAAGTACGTACATTTCTTGACTTGCCATCCATGAAAGAGTGGTGACGAAATAACGTGCTTGGCGTGAGGTCGAATACGTCAGGGGAATGCTGTTCGATTGAGAAGGGCCGTGCTTGCAAATGAAAACTTGTAATCCCCGCCCTGTTCAATGGAATCGGCATCCGTTTATTTTCGAACTATTTTCGGTGTTGTGGCGGAAGTGCGTGCTGTGAGTTTCCAGCCTGTGGCGGAGTGGTGAGCTGAAGCGAGCGCTTGTGTCGCAGCGGAGGTGTCTGGCTACGCGAGCGACTCGTGCCTGGGCGGCGGCGGCGGCGGCGGCGGCGGTGGTGCGAGTGGTGCGGCGGCCAACAGCTCGCTGGTGGCGTCGGTGCTGCGCGCGGCGGCGGTGGCGGTGCGGCCGGAGGGGCTGGTGCGAAGCGCTACCGAGAGCGCCTACTTCTGCGCCAACGGTCAGCCCCCAGCCTCGCGCACGCCTAGCGATGCACGTAGTAGTTTACGAAACAAGGGCGCGAAGCAGGTGATTCACGCATGAGGCGAGTTTGTCGACGACAAAGAGACGAGTGCGGCAATCACCCGTTTCGCGCCCGTGTTTTAACACGCCGTGAGCGAAACGCAATGCGTCAAGTAAAGGTATATCATTATAGAGCGTTGGCGTTTCTTTTACCTTTACCCTCCGTGAAGAACACTCCTGTAATCGAAAACCTGCCGTAAAAGGAAATATTTAAGAGATTCTGGGAACCATTACTCAAAATTAATGTAATTAAATGTAGAAAGGTAACAATAGTGTGACATCTTTTCTGATCTAGTAGACTGTAAAAGCACCCAAAATGTGTCACTAATATTAATTGTTTTATAAAAGAGATTAAAAATGCAATGAAAATTGAAATAAATTGCGTTTTGTGAATTGTAAACGTGACTGAGTGCCTCTGTTGCAGAGAATGTGGTGGTATCGTCAGCAGAGGACTTCCGCTTTGAGTTCGTGGCGGCGCCGCGAGGCCGCGCTGAGCTCGTGTTCGAAGTGCGCGCGGCGGCGTCTGCGCACGTGGCGTTGTCCGACGTGCGCTACACCAGCGACCGCATGTACCAGGTGGTGCTGGGCGACCTCGACAACTCCGTCTCCTGGATTGGACGCGGGAAGCACGGTACAGCTCTTTTTCACCTTCTCTCCGCGTTTGGAACGTGACTTTACAAATTAATAATGAATGATCAATTAAGTGGAAAATTAAGTATAAAAAATATGTACCGATAAGGCGAGCAACCCTCGCGTACTGTCGGCGAGCGGCCCTCGCGTGCTGTCGGCGGCAGCGTTCGGCGCCTTCCGGGTGCGCTGTGTGTAGTAAGAGGGCGGTGCTTGCAGGGTACGGCGTGCACCTGGCGACGGCGAGCAGCCCTCACGTGCTGTCGGCGTCCGCGTTCCGCGCCTTCTGGGTGCGCTGGAGCGGCGGCGCCGTGTCGGTGGGGCGCGGCGCGCAGCCGGGGCTGCGCACGCTGCTATCGTGGCGCCTCGACCGCAAGCTGCGCGTGCAGCACGTGGGCTTCGCCTCCGCCTTCGGACGCGCAGCGGAGTTCAGGTCAGTACCTGCCCCTCACATTGTCCATCTACAACATCCCTTCCTACCTCCCTTCCTTTTCAAATCTGCTGCACTTTCTCGCAACAATATGAATCTTATCCAACTTTTGGGTACCGAGGGAATAGGGAAAATTCTTAAATTTTGTTGTTCTCGTAACGCTACGAGACCTTGTGGGACTGACTGTGATGTCGCAATCTTTGTGCCTTTGGCAAGGATATGGTTAGTATCCGGGGTTCTCAGATGGTTACTCATCCGGGAATGCGTAGTGTCTCGAATTTCTGAACTTCTGACTTCTTAACTTCCGAGCAAACGCAATTGGTCTAACGAAGCCATCAGCGATTGGTTCATTACTTTTAAGCAAATAGGGCAATATAAAAACAACATGTTTTGGTTAATTTAATTTAAAATTAAAGATAGGCTGTCGAAGTTTTTTCTAATTAGAAGCAAGCAATAAAAAAAATAAAAACTCCCCGGTCGCTGTGAAATCATATTATCTTGAACTATTGAAACATCTGGCGTGTAGTTCGAGCGATTTTATAGTTAAGGGAGGAGGAGGAGGTTGTTTCGGGGTGGAATTCTTTCAATTTTGAGAAGGAAGGCACCACAAACGTTTCAGAATCACTGTTACAAGAATGAAATAAATCATTCTAGAATGTAAAATCAGGGTGTCCAGCGCACCTTGAAATCTTGAAAACCGGGAAAAACCCTTGAATTTCACTCACCTTGAAAAAAAACCTGGAAAACCCTTGAATTTAGGACATTCCCCTGGAATTTTCAAGATTTCAAGATTCCAAAAAGTATCATTGCTTGATTTTAACTTTATGTCAATATTTTGTTTGATTCAGACCTGTCGCAATGTTACCAATCGACTGTAGTGTAAAAGATAACCTAGAAATTAAAGTGAATTCTTTCATTTGGTAATGTCATTACTATTCCATGGGATAGACAAGGACATAATCTGTAACTGCATTGACTGTCGAATTTGAGAACGCGCCTTTAGTATTCATGGTTGGTTACACTTTATAACCAAACGAACAGAATAAGAGGTTTGTTTTTTGCGAAATGATCAGCATTTAAACATGTCGAAACACGGAGGTAGCACAAAATATCAAAAGTGTTACGAAGTTCTGTATCCGTGGGTAGCACCCGACCCGAAGTGTGACAAAAATGCGATGCACTTTATAACCAAACGAACAGAATAAGAGGTTTGTTTTTTGCGACATGATCAGCATTTAAACATGTCGAAACACGGAGGTAGCACAAAATATCAAAAGTGTTACGAAGTTCTGTATCCGTGGGTAGCACCCGACCCGAAGTGTGACAAAAATGCGATCTGCACTTGGTGCAAAAAAGCAATCAATGTTGCGAGTATGGGGAAAAGTGCTTTGGACAGTCACGCTGAGGGCAAAAAACACAAGAGTTACAGTGCCGGAGTACAAAAAACACTGGCTCTCGATACTTTTGTGCAACGATCTGAACCTGCAACCTCAAAATCTGATACAAACAACAACAATGGACCAATCCAAGGTATGTTTCAATTACGTCGTATACAATTTCTAAATATTTAAAGCAACATAATTTTTAATTTGTATTTTAATGTAAATTATTTTTCAAAATATTTACTCAAATCAGTTAATTTAATTTAATTTAATTTGTGAATTGAATTATACTCAAATCTCGTGTTAGTGGCTCTCGTAATAACGGTCTGACTCCCTGTATCAGCCGCCTAGCACCGCCTACTGACGGTAGAGGTGACACGTGACAGGGCCGTAGCACAAGTATGGCGATATTCATAACCTCGGTAACAATAACATTGTAAACTGTAATTTGCGTAGGGCTGATCAGCACACCGCCAACATCTACACAAAAAAACATTGTAAAAATGTCAAATAGTAATAAAAATAAATGTCTATATTTTGAATGCAACAATTCAAAATGAATCAGATATTGTGGCGATGAGTTTAAAAGTAAAAAAAAAATATTTATCGGCGGTTAACAATGGATTGGAACAAGCATTACTTTTGTGGTTCAATGAAAAAAGAGAACACCTCTTAAAAATTTATTTATGACACAATTCTTTTGTTATGATAAAGTTAAAATAACATCATAATTATTTAAAAAAATAAAATTATACACCATTTTACATATAAATATTAATATTTGAAAATGATAAGAAATATATCATAATTCTTTGTCACCGATTCTAATGTGCACAATTAATATGCAAACAATAATAATAAAAAAATAATACAATTATTTTAGGTAATTTTTTTGATAAATATAATTAATATATAAAATATAAACTTAAGTTATTAGTATTCTACTATGTATATTACTATAGTGCATATTTTTCCTCAACACCTCAAATAAAACAATGATTATCAAATTTGTGCATATGTTGAGAGACATTCTTCGTTTTAGAGACACTCACACTTCATCATTATTAATTTTAATTGTAATTTTATAATTGTAACAAAACTCTCCTTGTATGGCCTGAGGCCCACGGATATTGAATAAATACATACATACATAGTGCATATTTTTAGTAAGAATAACAATTAGTTTCATAACAAATTGTTCTTCAAATGTTCATGGGAAGAGTTCAGTGCATACGCCACTGAACCGAACGCGCGCTGATTGGTCCGTCATCCCTACTACTGAACTATTGTGTTAGTGGTCGAGCCCCGAGCCGGCCACTGGCACGAGATTGAAGTGTAATTAATTAAATTTAATTAATATTTATTATTTAACGTACAGACATTTATTCCTATACTTGTAAAAATTATATAACATGTAATTTCATAATGTTTTTTATCAATTCTATAGGAGTTCCAGCATCGCAGCCGATCTCTTCGACAAAGAAGTCTACCATGCACAGAGGTGGATTTACGCATAGGCACAGTAGGCACGTGCCTACGGCGGCAAATTTTCAAGGGCGGCAAATTTTCAAAGGCGCAAAATTTTCTGGATATTTTCTAAAACAAATTTAGGTTCTCTAAAAACTATAACAGCATAAATCATATTTTTATTTTAAAAATATCATATTAATATTTAATACAAGCTATTTATTTGTCTACTTCATTAGAGTATACCTTATGATTTCAGAAGCATATGAATCTGAAACTAAGGCCCGTTGACGAAAAAAAACATGTTGCAATTCTAGTTGTCATGTTTTAGTTTCCTTTTAATGTTAACGTTTCAGTGTTGAAACGTTAATAATGTTGAACGTTACTTGCTATGAAGATACAGTTTATATCCAAAATTAGCTAATCCAAAAAAATTATTTAATTCAAGAGAACAATGTGCAAAATGTAATGTTTCTTTTAAAGTTAAAACGTTTAAATTAATGAGGAATTGTAGCTGAAGCGTTAAAATTTGAAATGTAACATTAATTTTAAACAGGGGGCGGCAAATTTGATGTGCCTACAGGCGGCAAAAATATTAATCCGCCCCTGACCATGCAGTCATACCTCCTCGCAGAAGAAGTAACCAGGGCTGAAATTTTGTGGTGTTTGCGAGCGGTTCGGAGCCACCTGTCAATCCGAAGTGCAGGGGACTGCACCGCGTTGTTTCCGACGATGTTTCCTGATAGTGACATTGCTATGAAAATGCAGCTGCAAAAATCAAAGATTTGCTACAGCATTGTCTATGGCATTGCACCATTCTTGAAGCGTAAACTTGCGGATCTGGTCGAAAAATGTGACACGATTGTACTGGAGTTCGACGAAAGCATGAATGCCGTTTCTCGAACGACACAAATGGATGTACACTTAAGGTTTTGGGACCATGATAAATCATTGGTCACGACGCGATACTTTGATTCCGTACTTCTGAAACGGACAAGGGCGGTTGATTTGCTTGATGGCTTAAAAGGATCATTTGGTTCGAAAAACCTGCAGAAAATCTTGCAGCTCTCCATGGATGGACCAAATGTGAATTTAAAGCTACTAAGCGACCTGAATGCGGAACTGCGAACGTCTTTCGGTGGCCTGCAGCTTTTGCAACTTGGCAGCTGTAGTTTGCATGTGGTCCACAACGCGTTCAAAACTGGTATGTCGAAAACCAGCTGGGAGATTGTGCCATTTTTAAGGTCGTCTTACAACCTGTTCCACGACTCGCCTGCGCGAAGGGCACTGTACACGGAAATAACTGGTTCGACTTCCTTCCCCGACTCATTCTGCGGTACAAGGTGGGTGGAAAACGCAAATGCTGCTGAAAAAGCTGCAGCTATTCTCGGGAATGTGCGAGCTTATGTTGAGGAGACTAAGAAAGCAAAATCGGTTCCTCAGTCGTGGAGTTTCGAGACTGTTTGTAAAGCTCTCAGTGACGAGTTGCTGGAACCGAAACTGACTTTCTTCAGCTCGACTGCCCGTATACTGGAACCGTTTTTGAACGACTTTCAGAGTGACGATCCGATAGCTCCGTTTTTGTACGACGAGTTGCACAGTCTTCTCAACAATTTGATGCAACGGGTTGTTAAACCGGACGTTCTCAGAACCGCGAAGAGCCTAGTGAAGATCGATGTGCAGGATGCGAAAAATTTGATTACTGCCGAACATTTTGAGCTCGATTTCGCTACCAGAAGTGCGCTGAAAAAAGTGAAAGGTGTATCGGAAAAAGATGTGTTGCTTCTGAAAAACGATATGCGATCCTGTATCATTGACATAATCTTGAAAATGCAGGAAGAGTCGCCTCTGAAGTACAGCTTGACTCGTGCGCTTTCCTGCTTGGACCCAGCCGTGGCATTGGATAACGTTACAGCTGAAAGGCGATTGTCAGTCTGCCTTGATGCACTGGTGTCAAGCGGGAGAATGCCGGGATCAAAAGCAGACCGTGTAAAAATGGAGTTCGTGGAACTGTGCAAAGATTCGAGAGTTCGAGACGAAATGAAATCTTTTAACAGGAGTGAAGGACGACTGGACCGTTTTTGGGTTGACATGACCAAAATGTCTCCAAAACCGTGCCCGAACTTCCTAGACTTCCTGAAAACGATCTTGATAATCTCGCACGGTAACGCATCCGTTGAACGAGGTTTCTCCGTGAACTCGGAATGTATCGTCGAAAATCAGACAGAGAAAAGTCTGGTGGCGCAAAGGTACGTCTACGACGCGGTCCAAGATGCTGGGGGGGTTGACAAGTTTAACATTGACAAAAGTCTAATCCACTCTTTCCGCAACGCTCATTCTTTGTACAAAGACGAGATGAAAACTCAGAAGAATGCAGCCGAGCGAGAAGACGAGATAAGATTCCAAAACAAGCGGAAACAATCTGAAATACATGAACTGGAAGCGAAAAGAGAAAAAATGTTAGCAGAGGCGTCTAAGATTTCGGCAGAGATTGAAGATTTGAAGAAATAAGTCTTTGACCGCCCAAAGAAAAAGAGAATTTATGTTTTTGTTAGACATGTGTTAGATTATTTATATCACTGTATACCTGCGCTGTGAAAGAAAAAGAGAATTTATGTTTTTGTTAGACAGTGTTAGATTATTTATATCATTGTATACCTGCGCTGTGAAATAAAAAGAGAATTTATGTTTTTGTTAGACATGTGTTAGATTATTTATATCATTGTATACCTGCGCTGTGAAAGAAACATACTGGTCATGTAAATAGTTTAAGAATAAAGATATATCGTTCTTAAAAACAGATTTATTGCGCATTAATTTCTGGAAAAAACGTACCTTGAAAAATGAAAATTTCCCCTTGAAAAACCGGGAAATCCCCTTGAATTTGAAAATAGCTCATCGCTGGACACCCTGAAAATATACCTTCGTTTCCACAATTAACAGGTAAGAGAGCCTATCTTTTGTAAAGCGCTTGCGTTTTGAGAAGAAACTTTCCTTGTTGGAGATCAACTTTACAAGCGCGTTCCTAATTAGAAATTTGTTGTTAAAGAATGTTTTTCTCGGAACTGCATAGGGAAAATTTATAATAAAAAACATTTTAAAATGAAAGAGAAAAATCTCCCATTGCATTTTTGTTTAAGGAATAAAAGTGTTGTGTATTAAAACAAATGAGTCTGCGTTGGATAACAGACAAACATTTATTGTACACACAGCAAACACTGAATGGTCAGATGGTCTGCCGGTGGCGAGGCTGTCAGAACGTACAAAGGAGGGCCGGGGGCCGTCGACGCGAAGGACTGGGCCCTGGCTCGTGGGGAGGCGTTTGGCGGCTGCCAAAGTTCATATGGAAGTCCGCAGCGCTCGCCGGATCGATGTCCGTGCTCCGGGAGAGATGACGAACAGAAGGAAGTCGGGTCGACGTAAGGCGCACCGGGCTGGAATTGTTTCCTGTCCGAGAAGGGAGGAACGAGCACAAGGCCAAGAAGAGGCACCGCACGCGAAAACTACCTCCTGCGCAAAACTCCTGACGCTCGCAATGCTGCACAGGAACTCGCATCAGGTTGCTCTCTCTCCCCTTCTCTCTTTTCTCTCTCTCTCCTTCTCTATCTCCTTCTCTCTCTTTCTCTCTCTCCTTCTCTCTCTCTTTCTCTCTCCTTCTCTCTTTCTCTCTCCTCTCTCTCCTTCTCTATCTCCTCTCTCTTTCTCTCTCTCCTTCTCTCTCTCTTTCTCTCTCCTCTCTCTTTCTCTCTCTCCTTCTCTCTCTCTTTCTCTCTCCTCTCTCTCCTCTCTTTTTCTCTCTCCTCTCTCTTTCTCTCCCTTTCTCTCTCTCCTCTCTCCTTCTCTCTCTCTTGCTCTCTTTCTCTCTCTTTCTCTCTCTCCTTTTGTCTCTCTCCTCTCTCCTTCTCTCTCCTTCTCTCTCCTCTCTCTCCTCTCTCCTTCTCTCTCTCCTTTTATCTCTCTCTTTCTCTCTCTCCTTTTGTCTCTCTCCCTCACTCTCTCCTTCTCTCCCTCTCTCTCTTTCCGCTTCGCAGGATGTTATATCCTCTCGGAAGGCCAATGAGGGGCCAGCCGGGCGACTGGGCCCCATGGGTTAGGTTGGGTTGGGTTTTGCTGCGCCCTTGCGTTGGCTGCCCGATAAATCTTGTCTTTCCTCGTACTCTCCATAATGCAGAGTTGTGTGTGTGTGTGTGTGGTTGCAGGGTGTGGAAGTACAACGACGAGGCGGGCTTCTCGCAGGTGCTGCACCTGGACGTGCCGCAGCCGGTGGTGCCGGGGTCGGATTCCGGCGCGCTGCTCATCGCCGGCGGCCTCAGCCTGCCCGCCCCCGCCCCCGCCCCCGCGCCCGGCCCCGGCCCCGCCCCCGCGCGCTCCACCAGGTGCGCCAACCCTTTCACGTTCAAAGTTAACATTTCTCTGCATGTGCTTGACCGAAGCACTAGGTGCTATTAATGCGCGGGATTTGATGCTTTACATCTTTGGTTCTTTTTTTGATCGCGAATCGGGCATGTTGCGGCCACGCGAACGTGCACCCAACCGGAGCGCATTTATATTTATCGGACGTGCACGTGACTATGGGGGAGATTAGAATTTTCGTGCTGAATGCGTTTTTACACACAGGGTTGTTAGCCCCGGGAGAGGACATGTAAAGATAATGAAGGATGAAATAGGCTCACAAACACACAGAGACGCACAGAAATGCAACAATGCTCGAGGTGGGACTCGAACCCGCTATCCTTCGGTCCAAGACCACTATGGCACTACTGCCTTAGTTGATCTCGGTTACATAAATCGGCTTTTTTTAAAAAAAAAAAGAAAAGGCGTTTCTCCTTTAATTTGAAATCTGATCCAAGTAGTGAGGAATTGCCCATCCCTCAGAAGCAGCTTTCTGACAAGGTGCCCCAAAGCGTGACGCGAGTGTGTGTGGTGCGGCAGCCTGTCGGCGGCCGTGGCGGCGTTCAGCGCGCTGCCGCTGCTGCAGCGCGAGGGCGCGCGGGGGCCGGCCAACGACTCCTCGCCCGCGCCGCGCGACGACGCCGCCCTGCTGCGCCGCCTCGTCACGCAGGTGCAGACGCTGCTCGCCTTCCGCCGCCCCGACGGCTCCTTCAGCGACACGCGCGCCGCCGGCAGCCACAGGTACTCATCTTCATCTCGCAACCAAAAAGAAGCCATTTTGTTTGCAGTCAAAGCAGCGAACTCTGGGCAGTTGTTCAATGGAATAAATGTGTGCTGTTTGAAGTTTGTGAAATATAAATCAAAGTTCGGAGTATAAATCTGACTAAGAAAGCACTTACTGAGCTTACTGACCTGCCGAGCCCCTGTGACCGTAGTGTTGGTAGGGTGCGGCAGGGGCACGCTGCAGGTGCTGCGCGAGCTGTGACCTGCCGAGTCCCTGTGTGTATGTGACTGTAGTGTTGGTTGGGTGCGGCAGGGGCACGCTGCAGGTGCTGCGCGAGCTGTGACCTGCCGAGTCCCTGTGTGTATGTGACTGTAGTGTTGGTTGGGTGCGGCAGGGGCATGCTGCAGGTGCTGCGCGAGCTGTGACCTGCCGAGTCCCTGTGTGTATGTGACTGTAGTGTTGGTTGGGTGCGGCAGGGGCACGCTGCAGGTGCTGCGCGAGCTGTGACCTGCCGAGTCCCTGTGTGTATGTGACTGTAGTGTTGGTTGGGTGCGGCAGGGGCACGCTGCAGGTGCTGCGCGAGCTGTGACCTGCCGAGTCCCTGTGTGTATGTGACTGTAGTGTTGGTTGGGTGCGGCAGGGGCACGCTGCAGGTGCTGCGCGAGCTGTGACCTGCCGAGTCCCTGTGTATATGTGACCGCTGTGTGGGTTGGGTGCGGCAGGGGCACGCTGCAGGTGCTGCGCGTGCTGTGGCGGCTGCAGGCGCACGCGGGCGTGGACCCCGAGGTGGTGGCGGGGGCCAAGCGCTGGCTGCAGCGCCGGCAGGCGGCCGACGGGCGCTTCCCGCCGGCGCCAGCAGACGGCGCTGGCGACAGCGACAGCGACGCCTCCGCGCTGGACGAAGACGTGGCGCGCACCGCCGACACCCTCGCCGCTCTGCTCGACCTCGGCCTCGACAGCGAGGTCAGCCACACACACACACACACACACACCTCACCCGATCGGAGGCACTTGGCACGCCCTGGGATCAACATGCACAGTCGGTCTTCTTCCACGGTTCCACTGTGAAGCGTTTGACCATCCACTCTACAGTCCAGATGGATAGGATTCGCCTCCAGCGGTTTCCATCTCATGAGATTTCTGTCCGCTCATCATTAAGCGAATCACAGTGACGTAGAGTTGCAGGTCACTGTCAAACATTGTCTTTTCTCAGAGGGGCAGACTTCGACGACACGATGCGGTAAAATGTTGATCCCATGGATTGACAAATGCCTCAGTTCTCCAAGTGTTTATGTGGGAAAACATTGTGACATGTTAAAGTAACTGCTACTAATTTTTTCCATAAAATTGTTTCTCTTTGGTTGACGACTGAGGATAACTTGCTTTGTGCATGCACCTTGGAATAAAGTTATTTTTTATTTTACTTTTTACACTTTCTATTTTTGTATTCTACACATGTGTACCTGCTTAGGGATAAAATAGACGTTAGGAATTGTCAAATGTCTCCTGCTGACGGTATTTTCTCAAAAACCTTTTTTCTCAAACATGTATTGCAAAATATTTTATTCCTCGATGGTACACCGATTTTCTCATTTTCATTTAACTGTTAGGGGTTCTAATTTTAATAGGTAATAAAGTTTACATTTTTTATCTCACAATTTAAAATGCCGATATTGCAGGAATGTAAAAATCATCATATTGGTTAAAAGTGTCTCCAAACATGTTGTTATATATTTTCTTTATAGTTACAAAAGTTTATTGAGGTGTGCGAGAACGTAAATTTTGAGGCACATATTGTAAGGTTTAAGTCCTCTCAAAGGCCTGTCAAAAACGTCTGTCAGTTGTATATACTGCCTTACACATCAACCCCACCAGTTTCGTCGGTAGTGTATCGTTGTACCTCGCGATAACAATACATTTGCAAAACCTGCCTGAGAAAAAAATGTTTATTTTGAGTGTGAGGTAGTGGCAACATGACTCTTATTTGTAACTGGTTTTTCGCCGCTCGTTTATTTTCAAAGAAATATATAGCGATGTCAAAATTAAAATGTGCGACGTTCGCGAGTCGCTTCCGCGTGCGACGTGTGTGTTGCTGGGCAGGCGGACGCAGAGTGCGCCCTGCGCGCGCGCTACTTCCTGGAGCGGCACGTGTTCCGCGCGCGCGCGCCGTGTGCGCTGGCGCTGCAGGCGCTGGCGCTGGCGCGCGCGCGCAGCGAGATGGCGGCCGCGGCGCTCGACCTGCTGCGCAACGCCTCCGCCAACGAGGAGGGCGACTTCGGCTGGCCGCGCGCGCGCCGCCCCGCGCGCGACGCGCCCGACTGGCTGTACGAGGCCGGCGCCGGCCGCCGCCGCAAGGAGCGAGCGCCCAGTGAGTCCACACGCACGCACGCACACGCACACACACACAAGGAATGGTACATTTGCGCCGTATGCCACCTGCCAATGTCGAACAGTCGCCGACGCAAAGAGCGCTCCCTTAGTAAGCACTCCACTCTCTCTCTCTCACACACACACACACACACACACACACACACACACACACACACACACACACACACACGAGGAATGGAACATTTACGCCGTATGCTACCTGCCAATGTCGAACAATCGCCGGCACAAGGAGCAATCACCCAGGAAAGACCGTTCCTCCCCCACTAGGCATTAGACATCGACATGCGTTCTAAACATCCATGTTTTTATAAAAGCATCGATGTTTCATGACGAATCATCGATTAAGCCAATACCGTCAGACGTGGCTTAGGGCATCTACAAATGTCACTGCAGAGCCTCCGACCATAAGGTCCTAGAATTAAATTCCCCCACGTGAACCTCAGTGGTTACTTATCCATTTTTAAAATCGTCAATGTGCAAGAACATCACTGGTTTTTGGTCGATGTTTTATTAACACCCATGTTTTAATTTTGAGCATCGATGTTTAGAAACACCGATGTTTATTTTGTTGCCGATGTTGCTTCCCTCCTCTTTACTTGCCTGCCCTCTTTTAATTGGAAGCGCAGCGTTAAGGCAAAGGCCAGACGGTTTTCGCAAAAGTCAAAGCCTTACAAAACAATTAACTGCTGCAAAGTAAACGAAACATTGTGGCGGACGACAGGAATCGACTCGGCTACTGCTTCGCTTATTCAATAGAACCTCAACATTGCAAGTTCTCTTTAATTCTTAAAAAATAATGTAGGCAATTCTTATGCAAACGTGCCTTTGTACTCATTTCAAAATGCGAGACTCTACTCAGAATGTCGATTCGTCTGTCAACATTTCATTCCTTCGCTAAAGACCCACTTTCTGCACTACTATTTACGTAAATAACTTAATCACATTTATTTATTATGCAGAAAAAAATGACTTACAACTATTGTGTATGGGATGGATCATTAGATCCATCAGATAATATAAATTGCTAATTTTGTTTGAAAAAATTATTAATTCAAAAATAAATGTTTAAAATAACTTTATATAACCTACATGGCTTCCTATCTCTTATTATTCGTAAATTGTTTCAATGTTCAAAATGTTATTTATTAATTACAAATTTATTATTTTTAATTCACGTAAAATTAGGTTTATAATATTGTTCAGTGATGTGATTGATTAATTTGTTTGACTTTATCAATCGTGTAATAATAATAATTTCCTTTTCCCCACAGCAACAGTTGCAGAATTTAAAGCTTCACTTTTTACATTGATGACTTACGCCCGCTTGGGAGATTTGAAATCAGCGGAACCTGTTGCACGTTACCTATTTTACCGTTCACACTTACTGGACAGGCATATAGAGGTAAGTATTCGTTTCATAATAGTGTCCTTATATATTTCTAGAACGTCCTTATGTATTTCAAGAGAGTCCTTATAGTTTCTAAAGTGCCCATATGTATTCTTAAATCTCATGTTTCCAGGAGGAATATTTCTAAAAATATCTGAGCCATCTGTTTCATAGCTGCGTTCCTTGTGGTTTACACACGTATTATAATTTTTTTAAGATATTGAAAGATGCTCTATATATATCATTAATAGTGTAAACAGGGAAGCTCTTCTTTAAACGAGAAATAAAAGTTAAAGATGTGGATAAAAGGGTAACCTAGAATAATATGACTGTCTTTTTTCAGTTGCTGTATCCTGCCGTTCAAGCTTTCTCGGAATTTGCGTCTCTCGCTCTTGACCGCCATCGCGCTTTAACAGTTTCTCTTGCGACGTCAGGAATGGAATTAACAGACACGTTAGAGCTAAGGCCTGACTCAGAACCTCAACATCTTCAGTTGCCCTCTCTTCCCACGAAAGTGTTTGTTTACGCTACAGGAGCAGGATGTGCTACTGTTCAGGTGGGTGCCTCGTTGGTTTTACATTTTGAAACAACACAACTGGTTCTCGTAGGATTGTAAACAGAGCGCGGGGTTTGCGTATGGGTGGCTCAGGGCATCAACTGATGTCCCTGCAATGCCTCTAACCGGGAAGTCCTAGTTTCGAGTCCCGACGGTGGCAGGATTTTCGACACTAGCTTTTCAGCTAGCTCGAATTCAACATCTAGAGAAGAATTCTATCGGCCGGTTGCTCTGATCGGTAGATTTCCGTGGTTTCTGTATCAGCACCAGGTGAATGCGATTAATTCAGCATATTGGTAGACTTACTAAGTAAGATAGCACTCATATCACAAGTGTTGACGTATTTGTATATTTTTGAAAACTAACTCACAAAAGTGTAAAAGAGAAAATGATGAGTGTTTAATTAAAACGGATAGCTACTTTACTACTTTATCTACAAGTATAACAAATGGTGCTAGAACAGGTCATACTTTCTCGCGTATTTGGGGACGGTTACGTAATATTAAAATAATTCTGTCCAACTAACATTTCATCCATCGCTTTAAAAAGTCCAAAATAATTCAAACGAAAGCGCCTGAAGTAAGTGCTCAGTAAGTATCTACGAATCCGGCGTTCCCAACACAAAAATTAAAGAAAATATTGGAGCCGTTTTTGGTAAAATGTTCTTACAACTTTACAATTCTTTCTATGTGTTACTTACAATAAAATTGTTTCAGTATGCTTTTATTACCAAAATTGTGTAATTTTTTTTATTATGTTAATGAAAAATTCCCGACTTTTTAAAAAAATATTAACATGACACAGATTGACTTTTTCCATAATACTTCAAGTCGCATTTACGGATGATGGTTTGTTTTCTTTTCTAGGGCCGTGTCAGTTATTCAACTTACGCCCCAGCAGATCATACTCATTTATTAGACTTGTGGGCAAGTGTTGAAGGCGAACTTGTTCCAAGTAGAAATTCTTTGGATGAGTTAGAAGGGAAACTACCTCGCCTCAGACTCAGTACTTGTGTGCGGTAAGTATAGAACAATAATAATTTTCTAGCTAATCCAAAATCCACCTTTTTCTTCTTTTAACAAACGTTTTTAAAGGGAAAACATATCTTGGTCTAACTCGCTGTGAAGAAACAATGTATTGAGTTCCATTATATTAGCATCGTTTTAATGTTATCTTACAAATATTGTGTGCCAGATAAATATTCAAACGGCCGATTCTGAAACTAAAGATGTTTGTTTTGCCTCCAACGTGCAGTATGCAGTATTTCCCGTAGAAAAGAAGAGAATGATGAAAATCAACATAAAACAGCAGGAGCAAAGAAACAAACACTCGTGTGTGCAGTTCGCGCCGCAACCTGGTAGCATTCCTTCTTCGTGTGTCGGATAGAGAGCACTTTGTGAACTACCCAAGTGGGAAAAATTCACGCATCAGTAAATCATCTGAATCACAAATTTCCGAGTTGTGATAACGGAAATTCGCTGGAACTGCGAGAAAAATTGTTCCTTTTATCACAGAATGTGATAAAGAGAGGTTCATCGCCTGCTTCAGTGTGATCTCAACCGCATTGTTCCAGAACAGAATTCATAAGAAGCTCGTTAAGATGTAAATTACGTTTTAAATTTCTTTTTTCCCTATAATGCAATTATCTTTAAAGAAAGATTATGTATAAATTAATTAGGCACGACAAAGTACGTGCCCAGCCTCATTGAATAACTAAATTGGCGCTGAGAACTTTGTCTCATAGTGTTCGGAAGCTAATTCAAGTTATGTTTCTTACGGCTTTTATTTTCTTATTCCTGCTTCACACTTGATGCATTAACTGATTAAAACACCTACATCCAGAACACTCGCATTGTACTTGCCAACGACGGAGGGAAGGATAATACTTCTTGAGAGGGGTGAAGAGTGGATTCAACCTGAAATTGCAGCTACGAGACGCCACGACCTCTCCGCAAATGCTGGAACGCCTGAGAAGTGTCCTGGACGTCTACACAGCCCTGAAGGCGATATTTGACGTGGAATGGAGCGCCTTGAGTCCGTTTAACTACACTTCGTTTGATAATGTTTATTCGAGCATCTAGTAAACAGTATATCTGTGGAATTGTATTGCAATTTAATAATTGTAACGCCGAATCTTCATTCTAAAGCGAAGTAGTAGTTTGCAACCGAGTGCAGCTTACGTGCGAAAGAATAAAATGAACGGAAACTCAGTTAGCTAAGGCCACACGTAGCACGAGCGTAGTAAATGCCGACAAGTCCGTCACGTCTGTACATCTGTCACTGCTGTCACGTCTGTACGGCTGTCACGTCTGTACGGCTGTCACGTCTGTTCGTCTGACAAGTCTGTACATCTGCCACGTCTGTACATCTGTCGCGACATCTGTCGCATCTGCCGTTTGTCATGTCTGAACGTCGGACAGAACTGTACGTCTGGCACGTCTATAGTCAACCCGTCTGCAGACAACTCTGGCACCTAAACAATGCAGACGATTTTCTCCAAAACTGATATTTCCGAACCGATTCGAGGTCCTCCAAGTTTGAAATGGATATTTTGATATTAGGTAGTACTTTCCATGGCTTCATTTTTTTTCTTATGCGTTGTCCTGGGAGAGTGTAAAGGACTCTGAAAAGAAAGGCGCACGTCTTATTTCCGTTGAACTTCTTGGATTTCCGGAAATTGAAAATGTTAGAAATACTGCGGAAAAGTGTGTGCTTTTAGACCTCCACTAGTTAACAAGTCTTTAAAGAGAAAGAAAAAAACACGAAAACGTTTTAGAAAAAAATACTATTTTGTGTACCTCCCGTAGTTAGCACAAAGTCTACGCATTCGAATACGTGGGGTTTTACTAATGTACGTACAACATATTCAAAGAAATTGTTGAACGGTAGGCCTTTATATTCAAGACACAAAGCCTCGGGAAAGTTAGTTTTGCTAATGTCTTTGACGTTACTAAATGAACAGTACATACATTTCATTACAGCAGTGCTATTAAAAGAGTTTTCAAGAGACGTCTTAAAAAGTAGTATTGAATCTGTCAAATAGAAATATTAAGTCTTTAAAATAACATATTATTACAATATAGCCGTGTCATGACTTGCCACAACTAATTATTGGTATGGATATTCCAAAATAGTACGTATTAATATTATATCCAAACCTTAGAAACATTAAATGCTATTATCCATATGTTAAACTGTGATTAGATTTTATAAGAAATAATAAAATAAAATTAATAATGATGTGTAATGGTAAAAGTGCAAACTGAGTAATGATATGTGAGGGTAAAATTTGTGCAAATATATCGGAGAGAATAATCTTACAGAATACTCATAGTATCCTTTTACTAATCATCTATGCTAGGCGAGTATTCCTTTGAAATAAAGACAGGTCCATGCCAACAGCATGTGAAGATACGGCGGGTTATGGAAATGTTGACTGAACTAGCAATATATTTACATGGAGTTTAGAATGCGTTTGGAAACAGCTTTGCCATTATGACAGATTATAAATAACATTAACATCACAAATATTCCAAAAACTCATAATTTAAACTCTTACAATTATCATAAAAATGGATAAGGGAGGTTTTGGATCTGTGTGCCTCATATGTATTCTTTTGTTCCCTCTTGCAATTAAAAATAATCTTGTTATATGTTTACATTCATCACTTTTGTTTACATTACTGTTTAGATTACATATCTAGCACTCTATCTAGTCTGTAATTATTTTAATCTGTATATAATTCAATGTTTTAATGAAATTGATTACAAGTACAAATATATCATACAAACATCTTCAAATAATTTTTTCAGAAGAAGACATAACTTGTTTCCCAGTGTTTCCTTGTAACAATGTTTACCTGTTCGGGTGGTCACACAGACAATGAAACTTTCTTAATGTTCAGTTGTCCAATAAAATTAAACTATCATTACCTACCTTGCGTGACGTCATTAGACTACTCCCAGCAATCTACCCAACAATTGAATACTGTTATTAATAACATCAACCATATCATTATTATCATTAATATTATTATTTAAATTGTTGTTAGATCTTGTATTGATGTAAGTTTTAACTCACCATCTACATTATTATTATTATTATTATTATTATTATTATTACGCATTGGTGCTTTGGCACCAGACAAATCTATCTTTATTTTATTATTTCTCAGTATATTTAGTTAACCCTAATAATATCTTCATAGACTTGGAATTGTTTTCAATTTTCTTAATTTTTCAGTTACATTTTCTCATGGTTCAATTGTCACGACCTCTTTATGTATTTATCATTTACCATGCAAACAAAAAAATGTATTAAGACTTCATTTGTTGCAGGTGGAAAGGCGATGACGTATCAAGCGTCTTACGACTAGAGGTAACCCTCTTTTCTGGCTTCCAGCTGGAATCAGTGAGCCCGGTTGATCTGGATGTGTACCATGGCTCTCTGGGGGATCTTGTGTGGTTTGTGCTTTCTAATGTGAGTGACAGCAACTTTCTCTTTCAACTTTTTTATACTGAGACAGGAAATATTTTGTAAAGGGTTAACAGGGTAAGATCGTGAAAACGGTCCCCGCAGCAGGGTTAATACTTTTCTGGTCTGATATTCCTGTTCCAAAAATTCAAAAAACTAATTGTTTTTTCTCCTTATCAATATTTTATTTTTAGGACAGAAAAATTATATTGATGGATAACTCCATTATTCATTTGACACTTACGAGAGTTTGCTTATTTTCACAATTTGTCCAACCATCTTTAAGCTAAAAAACATGTTTAAAAGTGCAAAACAAGAGATAGAAAACCTACTTATACAATGCATGTATACTCCGTTCAATATTTTGACTTAATAACTCTCTAATACAACTTAAACTTTTAACCAGGGATAGTGAATTCAATTGAAAATTAAACTTGTAAAATATTTGTTAAGAATGACCTTCAATTATTTTTGTTTCTGAATTACATGTATTGTTTCTTGGTCTTAGGTAAGCAATACCTGTCCACACTGCATCCGATTTTTGGTAAGAAGTCCATTTGTCGTTACTGGCTTGCGACCAGCATTTGCCCGAGTGTACCCCGCTGGCCGTGAAGATCTCGCAGCAGAAACCTTTTTCCACACCAGCCAAGGAAGTCCTTTACTTGCTGACATCACCGATGATGATCTTATTACATGGTTTGGAAAGGATGATAGAGGTACGTAACTGCTTGTCTAGTAACAATAACAATTTATCTTTCTACCAAATGGTCTCAGTGTTATAGACTCCTATGTCGTGAATGGGAAAATGCCCCTAAAGTGTGAATTTGACTCATAGCCCTGCTTGAATACTTCAAGTGGACAAAAGGGCCTTTGTGATTTTGATGTGTAAAAGAGTCCAAGTTAAATTTATTCCTCCGACAAATTCCGACCTTTACATTCCACATTCTCACAAACACACGATATAAGTAACAGATAAATGTAACAGTGTTAAAATGTCTGTCTCAGAGAGAATTTGGATGTTAACGTGAGTTGGAATTGGTGGGAGAGCAGAAGTACCAAAAGAGCAATTAAGACTCTCTCAGGAATGGGTCAATCAATCGGCCATTATCAAAGCTTGAACATTAGAAACAAGAACAAATCTTTCTCAATGTCATTGGATGGTTTCTTTTAATATATTATATATTTTATGACATATTATAAACAAATGCAAAAAAGTTAGTGTTTCTACAAAGGATGAATCCCTATATTAAAATCATCATATAACTATCATTCTGTTGGAAAGACCAGAAAGAAGTCATATTTTTAATTCTGCTTCTCATTCTTTTTCTAAGTCTACTTCTTTTACTCCTTAGAAAACAAATATTATGATTAAATAGGTGATAACTATATATAGAAAAAATTTGATTACAAGATATATCTTACACATGTTATTTAAACAGAATAAACGAAAACTGAAAGAGGTTCATAAATTGATATTTCAGGGGCATAATTCCTCAAATTTATAATTCACTAAGTTTCAAATTTATTTCTAAAATAATTTGTTTCCTTTTTTCTCACTTAGTTCTTTCTCCATCGCTCTTATTTTCTTTTTCATTTCGCCTGTGAGTAGTTGATAGATTGATTATTTTGCGTTTCCGGGTGAGTCAGTTGCTATGGTCATTAGTTTCGTGAGTGAACTGTAAGTTCTATCTCAAGTCACATAAGCACAAATCTTGAGCACATAATTTAAGAGCAACAAGACACAATTTAAGAGCATCTTTATTCCTTGTTTTCTCTCTTGCCCTCAGAACCTTTCACGTTCACCCTATAATTTCAGACGTAAGCCGACATCATGTTTGTTTTTCTGTGATTGCTAAATGGCTGAAGGTAATTGACTGGATGACTCCTTCCAATACAGACCCAGACTGGGTCCTTCCTATTTGAAAATTATTCCAAAAAAAATTCAAAATCCTGTAAACTTACTGATACGGTTTAACAGAAGAGAGGGTCTCGTGGCCCGAAACTCACCACAAAAAATACAATTTTTGAGTTGATTATGAATGAAATTGCAATTGTTGTAAATCAAACTTAATCAATGATGCATTAAGCATTATCAATAATTCCTTATTTTTTGTTGAAATGTTATTCGATCAGATTATTTTACTACTGTTCCTTAAGTACTTATTTAGAGAGTTTCTTAAAAAATTTCACCTGTAAAGTGATGTTTTTCTTTTACAGGACAACCTCGCACGAGCTCTGATTTCTCTCAAATATGCGAGTGTGGTAAATCTTGTAAACCTCTAGTTTCGGCCAATACATTTTCTTCCTCCAACGCTTCAAAAGTGGATCATGTGCAACGTGATATCGATATGGCTAACATCCTCATCTTCAGTGAAGCAAATGTGACTGGAAATGTGACTCAGTTCACCGTGTCAAGTGCAGAGCTGACCTTAGAAAGAAAAATACCTAACAACAGCACAAACACTAGCGATGCTGTCATTCCTACGATAGCACTAGTCAGTAATTTATCAAATCCCGAGCCAGTGTTGGTAATAAGTAGCAGTAAGCCAGTAGCAACTGAATCTGCGTCATTTGACCTTATAATTCCAGCAGAAGATGCAGAAATGTTAGGTGCTAAAGCTGAGCAGTTAGTTATAATTGCTACAAACGTGAGTGATTCGAAATCAAACACCACCACTCAAAATTCAACAGATGATAACAATCAGTTAAAAACAAACAACACAAATAAATCAACAAACGTTCCTAGTATCACAAAATCCCCCAGCCCGGTTCCGCCCGCATCTTCGAGCACCGCCACAGAAACGACGCCCCTTCCAGAAGCCCCAACAACGGTGACGCCCCCGCGCCCGCCGCGCCCACAGGCGCACAGCATCAACAAGGAGCGGCAGCGGCCGTCCACGCCGCCCGCGCTGGGCGGCCCGTCGGCGGAGCCCCCGACCACGCCCCGCGACGACAAGCTCTTCGTCGTGGATAAGACGGCGCTGTGGGGCATGCTGCGAGAGGTGGTGCACGTGGAGCTCAACAAACGCAACAGGAGGGAAGGAGCCCCCGTTGACGCTGTACTCCACTGAGATGGCATGACGTTGTGCCTCGAGTTTTGATGTTTCAAGAGTGATCAATGTGTGTAAATTGTTTAAAAACAATTACTGAAGAATTGTGGTAGTCAAATTGTATTTAGGGAACTGGACTTTATGAGGACTGATTTTACATGCCTTGTAACGCGTATTGTTTCTTCACAAAATAACTGCAGTGTATGCATTTTTCTTAAAAAACAAGTTTAAAATTTTATGCAAAATCCATGTTCACATCTCCATTCCAAGTCCATCAGATTCCAAACCAAACCACTAGCAGTTTTATACAGTCCATAATTTATCACCCCAAAATAAATGCATTTATTGACTGTAGAGCCGTAAACCTATGAATGGGAAAAAACCATTATTTCCCAGCCATAAGTATTATCTTATATGATTTAATAAAGATTGACTTTAATATAATTTGTTAAACAAGAATTCAATTTCGTAGCATCCTTCCCCACAATCATCCCGTAGCAATTTCTCAATACAATTAATGACGATTAAAATGACTTATTAACTATGAACATAATGGATATGTAATTATTGGATGAAGGAAGTGGAGACCCCAAAGAAAATATTACATTGATTCTCATTTCTAATAGCGTTGCGTATCCTCTTCCATTAGCTGAAAAAAGATCCGATTATTCAACAAATCCATTCACACTAGTTTTGAAATATTGAGCTCTAAAGTTAAATAATTGTAACAAACAGGGGATGTAAGTAAATAAACAATTGTATTTTCTCCTAAAAGACGTATTTGTTGACTGAGGATGATATAATAAGAATAGTGTAAGCATCGGGGAAGTAGTTATACAACTATAAGTCTAGCTACACACGAGCGTCGCAAAACGTACGTCGTTTACGTCCGTTGGTTGGCGGGCCACACTGTTTGGCGACGGACGCCCTTTGGTCAACCGGGATACCGCGTTGTTAGCAATTGTGTCACATGAAACTTATAAAAGAAAAAAGAAGATGGCGGATTCATGCGACTAATAGCGAGAGTCTTTTAAAGGGAACATTATATACTCTCTTTCAAATTTTGTGCTTGCTCTTCCAAATTTGAAGCTGCTGAACATCGAAGGTTTTTGTTTTAACCGATTCAATTATATTAAGAAAAATTAGAAGTAATTAGAAAATGTATCATTGAAAAACCTTTACCTCTCAAAACCGAACAAACGTGTTATATTGAAAAGAATGTACCAAAACGGTGAGGTCAGTGTGTGTGTGCAACAATGTCATGTATTGTTGCCCCCTGGTGAACGAGAGGTGCCTGCTGCCGGGTGATGGGTGGTGCGGCGACGAGTCCCCGAAGACGGCGGCCAGGGGTCACGAAAACATCAATTCTTGAACCGAAAAGCCAAGAGCCCCAGGTATTTTACATCTTTTTTGGAATTATTTTCATATTGTACTTAAGTAATTGTACGTGTTAATAATATTTACGTAATTGACGCAAGACTAAGTCAAAATATGTTTGATACAGCATTATCTTTTTATATAATATTATTTTTGCTTCAAGGTTGCCATTACTAGTTATTCCGTTAACATTTAACTGATTCAATATATTGCGTATAATTTATTTTTAAAATGATCATACTTAAGGTAAGTTGTTTTACTGTTAGATTTTCAGTAAGAAATATATTTAAATTTAAACTATTTCATCTACTTAAACACACAGAAAAGGGGTCCATAGCCGGTTTAAAACGGCAAAAGACCTTATAAACTGCCATTTAAGATTCCCCTAATATTCTTTAGTTGCTACCATCGACCAATTTGTGTTCCGATGCTGTCCATTTTGCTAAGAACGAAATTAGATGAAAATTATTAGTGTTCAGAGGAAGCAGTGCTGAAATATTTGTTTAATGTTTGGTTTCGTAACAAAAAAAAAAGACCGTTTATCGAAAGACAGCACACCACTTACTTCCTATGCAGGCCGACACACATGATGCACTGAACTGCTTTCGAACTGAATGTTTGCTTAACATTTAATTAACTTTATCATTAATATTTGAAGTAACGTGTCCTAGTTTTTGTGTCCCGACGGTGCCAGGCTTTTCCACATTGGCTAGACAGCCACTATCTGGGGGAGAATTCTAACGGCCGGCTGTTCCGATCCATAGTTTTCCATGTTTTTTTTCGTCAACTCCGGCGAATGGCGGAGCAGTACCTATTGGATGCAAATAAGTCACGGACCGCGTGCGATTTATCTTTCCTCTTCTTTATCCTAACTTCATCCTTTACTAACAAACACTTATATGCATTTACATATACATTTATTAGAACTGCAAATGGGTATGACCCGGTGGCAGTTAAGTGGCAATAATTGCAAAAAGTACAACACTTACATTAATAATAATATAATAATAATAATAATAATAATAATAATACCGTACAATACAGTACAAGACGAAAAGCAGCATTGAAAAGAGCATTGATCGCGTTCACCGCACTTCACTTCACTACACTACACTACACTACACTACACTACACTTTTTTGCTTTGAATTACACTGACCATCACTTCACAGCACTTCACCGCACTACACAGCACTTACTCATTTATAATCTGTTACTGTTATCTTGTTCTAACTTATTTCTAAAACTTCGGACACTGAGAGGAAAAGCTTTGAAAACTGCTGCAGGTAAACTGTTCCAATCTCTAATTGTTCTGTTACAAAAGGAAAATTTCCCAAGATCTGAACTGATCTGAACTGATTTCACTGCTATACGAGCCAGGAAACCAATCGAGAGCATAGAGTTGGACCCGGCTGAGGCAAGGTGTCACCAGCCGCCAGTGAGATATTGGTGGAGGGGGGGGGGGGAATCTCGCAAGCCGACGGTTAGGTCGGCGCCGAATCTGGCCATCCAGCAGAGGATGATCACCTCCATCTTTCGTTACAAAATCATCCACTACACGTACGGGACTAGTGGCATTGGCTGTTGCGCTAGGAATCACTAATCAGTCGCTCAAATGGCGACTAGAAGGAGCCACGGAGTTTAGGTCACTTGAACGCCACCCAGAGGCTGGCGAAATTTGAAAAAGACGCTGGGCTCCCGCCTGGTTAATCAGGATTGATCAACGTGTTCTATTGAATACTTTCACACTCGTACGACGGAAAAAAATCTTCTAGTATACTTTTATATCGAAACAATTACGCTTATACTAATAATGAGTATTGTCAGTCTGTTTTTGTCGATCAGTTGCCGGGTGATTCGGGGCAGTGAGGCTAATTTGACCTTCTCAAGTCACCGTCCAGGGGGAAACTCATTCTTTCTTGCGGCAAAAAGTGAAGTCCCTTGAGGTAAATTCCGTCTTTGTTAGATATTTCTATTAATATTATATTGCCAAGTTTGAGAATTTTCAGAATTTCATGTATGGTATTTTACGAAGTTTGGTCACAGCGTGCACTTATTAAATACAAGCTTGTTTTTGTTTATTAAATATTTTTAATATGTTCTAAGGATATTTCAAGAGAGATAAAAGAATATATTTCAATTGCGATTTTATTTACGATTTGGATAGTTTCCTTTCATTTGCTACTGTTAGCTGTTCCGGAAATTCTGGGTCATTTGCAAAATTTAGTAAGAAATTCAAAAATTTGAAAATGTATTCATTTGAAATCTTTTGAAAACTGACTACTGCAAAAGTTGTTTACAAACAATCGAGTTTTTCAACAGATTAATTACTTTATTTAACTTTTAATTTATTTAGGAATCGTGTAAGTTATTTTCTTCCAAAATATATGAAGAAAGTTCATTTGTAGTTGTAGTTCTTAATACTTTGTTCACATGAGTTCACAAGGGATGAGCGCAACAGCGGTCTAACCCCATAAAAAAGAGAAACAGATATAGACACCATTTGTTATCTAGGAATATGAACTTTTGAACTCTTTCTATTGCCATGGAAACGTATATTACTCCTTGAAAACGTTTTGTCCCGAGAGGTTCATGGTAATGGACAACCCCCTGCCAAATAGGCTAACTGAGGAGGGTTTTCAAAACTACTTTCCGTAGTTCGAACTATTGAGATTAAACTTATTGTATGGGAGTGCTTATAAAATATTAATATTCCTTGAGAGATCAATAGTAATTGAATGGAGGAAAAGGATTCTGGTGCCCAAGACGCTAAATTGCCTCCTATGACAGTAAATTAACATTAAATTTAGTGTACCTAATGCTGCTTTCAAATCTCGTAAATATTAAATGTTCTGAAATAAGATGAGTGTTCAAACCTCCCTCCCTCCATGAGTACGTACATTTATCCATTCTACATTACCAAACAATATAATAGATAATTAATTCGACATTTTTTGTCAAAAATATGCTATAAGCAGCACAAATTTGTTAACACAGATGAAATCTAAAACCACTATTTATAAAGAAAAGCAATTAAATTTTCGGTTGTGCAGGTGATGCGGCGCAAATAAAACACCGTGACCCGGCAACAAACTTCCATCTTCGCTCCAAACAATAATTCTCCGGCGCAGATAATAAGGTGACAGGGGCCGCTCGGCGTGACTGGTGGACGACCCAGCCCTTACTCTAAGAAACTCAACATAGACCCATCGAATAAGCGATAATTCTCCGCAATGCTGGGGATAAGAGGTCGGGTCTGATCAGAATGACCATTGATCGTCGCAGCTTCTACTCTAAGAAGAAAGTCAGCAAAAAACCGTTTTCGTTTTTTTAATAATGAAACATAAGACTGTGTTTTTATGTGTTAGTGACCAGCAATATGTAAAGTTAATTGATTTTTCAGTTGAATACTTCTGAATTCACAATAAAAATCTGGAACTTATTTGTTGCTGTGTTTTTTAATGAATAATCTTTCGTCAATTACGATTTTTTACAATTTAATCGTAGAGTCTCCTTTTAGAGTTTTAATATTTTGGTGTCTTAATTTCATAGTATGCAAATGTTTGCTGCAGTTTTGATTGGTGTTTTTGTATGCAACTACTACATATTATAGTATACAATAATCTTACAAATAGTTGTAATAATGTAACCTGCTTGATTCCCTCCGAAGTAACCGAGACCCTGACGACAGATGGGCAGATAGTGGCGACGCAGGGCCTTTTCCGCGCTCTAACACCCAAACGGTCATGGAAAGTCATGCTGAGTGCCTTGTACGCCAGCCTACGCCCAACTAACTGTCCGTTGTGAGACGCGGTGGAGTCCGTAAAGGTTCACGACAGTGCGGTCTCACCAGCCTGTAACATTTGAGTATTTAGGTAACGTGTCTTTTCCGAGAATACAAGACATAAAACTGTCTTGTATCCTATGACAAGAACATCTGTCATTTCAGAGAGTACAATATCAAATGAGAAGCCATAAAACTGAAATAAATCAATTATTAATAAATGATCAGCTTATTCATCTGGTCAACCTCACCCAACACAGTTCTCCTAGTTATTTCATAGCACACTCTGCCCGTTCGGTCAGCTCCGTCAAATCCGCCAGCTCCGTCCGCTCCGGCCGCACCTCACTTTCTCGCTGATCCTGCCTCTTTATTTTCATGGATAATCACTAGACTAAGGAATTTTTGGCACAAACAAGTGAAGACTTAGACACCCAAAGTATGTAACAAAATTATTAAACTAGACAATTAACAAACGGTCAAGAAAAGTTTTGTTTGTGATGTGTGCACTGATCACAAAAGTATTAAATTAGGCCCTTTTTATTAATTAGGTTTTTTTTGCATTTATGGATGTGACTACAATCATTTTTATGAATTTATTTTACATCAATATCTACGGTTATTAGCGGCTTCATATCACGACATTACATTACATTTCTATCGGTTATTAAGTGCTTAAACAATGCTTAAAATAGAACAGAAAAATTCTAGCTAGCATAATTTAAACATATATTGTTAAGTATAAAGTTGCATTTGTACACTTTTGAAATACATTTAGTAGGGTTGTATTTCACTTAGGATATTATTTGCTTTACAGAATTGTAGGACATTTTTTGATAATCCTCAATGTAAGTTTTAGTTCTTACTCTTGCTCAGCTATATTGTGCTTTCGTCTGTTGTGCTGAAATAGATTACAATGGAATAACAAATGATTGATGTTGAGAGAGTTATTGCAGGGCACCCAAATGGTAGGGGGCTCTCTGGTTAGAAGATGATCAGTTAAAATGACTAGTTCGTAATATTATCACCTGTTCTTTTTTAGAAGAGTCTTTGCAAGTATTCAAGGAGTAAACATTTACAATTTTTGTGCAAGAACTTAGACTTCAAAGTTCTCCAGTGGTTGCCCCACCTCTTCTGCATTCTCCTGGAGCGTGGCCATAGATCCGTCTGTGTGTGCAAAGTTGCTGAAACTACTCCTCTTTCTACATACATCTCTTTCTCAAGACTTATTATGTCATTTTCAGGCATTTGGGAGCCAGGCCATTACTAGAGACTTGTTAGATTGTATGCCATAGCACAGTTCATGAATGTTGTCTATCATTTTGCACAACAAATTTAGGAAATGAGTTATCAAAATATAGTTCTCCAAAATTACTTATTTTGGACCAAAAATATTAAAATGAGCAGTAACCGTCCTTTTAGGACATTTTGGGTACTATTACATGTTTTCAGTACATCTATTTTTCATGATTTGTAAACATCTGTAATTGTTTTCCAGAAGCATTTTTCCTAAAATCCGAGATCTAGTAATCACTATCCAGAGATGAGATATTCGCTCTCCTTCCTCTAAAAAAGAAGGTAAATTTCCTTACGGATTCCAAACGTTATTGCGAGAAAAGTCGGCGTAATGGAAATCTGTCAAGAAACATGCAGCTAATGAGAAAATTCTTATTTCTGTTGTGAATGGTCAGATTTTTTATAAAAAGAGCTTTATGAAAGTACATATATTTACATAATTTTTGGTAAATATAATGTGGAACGTTGATTCTTGCAATGTAAAATGCGGCAATAAAGTAAGGTGTTGGTGGAATTATTATTGAACAATAAATATTTTAAATAAAGAAACATGAAAATAAAATTTCGTGAAATGAATATTTTAAAAACATGGTAATGTATTAAATAATATGTGTTTCAGGAAAGTAAATATATTTAATTCACTATTGAAAATTAGAATTTGTAGCTCCTCTCGTCCTCTCGCCATTTATCTCATTAATACATGCTTATTTTATCTTATTTTCTTGAACCACATTCACGAGTAGTAATTGCAACTACGACGCAATGAAAATGAAATGTGTAATGTGAATGAAAATCTGGCCTTATTTATTTATTTATTTAGAAAGCTATGATTGTAAGTGCTCTTTAAATATATTAATTATAATTTTGTTATTGAACATTGAAATTGGTTTTAAAAGTAACAATGTCAATCAAAAGTAATCATGACATTTTTAGTGTAAATCAATTAAATGTTCACGGTTTCCGAAGGAGCTCTAGTATCGTCAGGAATTTTTCTCTCAGAATCTACTAGAAATCTTCGCTTGCAACGTCTGAAACTATGACGTATCCGTGACGTCGTAGAGTCACGTGACGATTCAAATGCGAATGAAATGAACGTGACGGTTGGAGAGAAGTCTTTAGTATGTGCGTCGTTCGCGCCGCAGCGGGTCTCTTCATTTTCAGTTGGCAGTCAAGACTTCGGTGGAGGTTGCTTGGGGTTCTGTGATATGGAGCGATGCAGTTGTGTACCTTGTTGCGGCTGTTATGGTGAGCAGTTCTATATTATTTACAATAATATTGTAAATTTTGTGTTAATTGTATTTTATATGAATGTCAGATATTTATATTTCATTGTACGTTTTTATACTTACGTTTGCTACACAACAATTGTGTGTTAAACAGAATTAAACATTGGTTGATATTTTCAATTAGTAAATGCTGGAAAATATTTGTCTGCTAAAAATTGAATTAAATGTAGTAATATCAAAAGGACTAAGTTTTTGAGAAAGTGCATGGACACCTGGATGCGTGGCATGCAATATGTACACGTGGTGTACAAGTATACGTTACAATATTTGGGGCAGTTACATAGTTAATAGCTCATTGTAAAGATGCGTAATCTATAAAATACATAATCTTTTTTTTTTTTAGATCGGTGCTGTTTTTGAAGAGCTCTAACTCTGAAGAACTGGGTTGTAATGCAGATGGTTGAACGACGCGACGACGCAGAGGGCGGAGGGTCGTGCAAGATTTGATGGTAAGTTTTTTCATTGAATTGTAAAATATTTAATTATTGAATTGGTAGTTTTCAGTTCTCGTTGGTCGTGGTTTTTTTTTCAGAGATTGAGAAGCACAAAGATATACTAGATGTGTGCATTTTTGTTGGGTGTGCATTAATTTGAGGAAAACTTTATTGTAGGTCAAAGACGTTCGCAATTAATATTAGTTTGGAAATGAAAAGAAAGTCTTGTGAATGTGAAATAAAACGTACAATGGAAGGAAGGTCATGATGAATTGAGGACGGTGGGTGGGAACAATATGGCAACCTTTGGATAAACAGTGTACTTCACGTGAAATTATTTAACAAGCTTAGCCCCTTTGAGGGATTCAACACTTGTTCAGGGAATATTGTTCGCTTGAATATTGGAATCCATTCCATTTTGTTTCATAAGCAAATGGAGCAATTGCTCGTTGCGTGACTAAACTAATCGTCAGAAGTGAATGGAAATTACATGCAATAAATACAGAGCATCACAATAAATACTGAGCCGAATAAGGTCTTCGTATTAAAAATTGCATTGTTAGTAGCAATGAGATCACTGAGAAACAAGTGAAGGGGCCTTCCAACATCTATTATGATTGTGCTAAGAACGCAATTCGTTTTTTCAAGCTTCAGCACGCGATACCAACAATTTCTGTTGCAAGGCCTCTCACGGCAAGGTGAATCTGCGAATAGGCTTTCCTGGTGCGCTGTATTATTACATTTTACACAAGTAACTAAATGTATTGAGAGGATATTTTTATAATAGTGTAGTTTTGTTCGAGATTCATAAATGATGCAACACGAATTCAATTTATTATAATTAGTAATAAGATTTCTTGAGACAGTGTCAGTATTTCTTCCTTCGTAATGGTTTTTGTTGTAGAGTTGGTTTTCGAATGAGGCAAACGTGTTTGTGTAAACGTTCTAAATAATTTGAATTTTCAGAATTTTTTTCTGAAACCTTAATAAAGTTTAGTCCTTAAATTATTTCATTTAGGGCTCGTTATATATTTTGAGATTATTTCGTATTATAATATGTACTATAAAAACATTAACGAAATAGTTTAACATGAGTTTTAGTTCCGGATTATATGAAAACAAAACGAATTCCTACCCTTAATAACTTTGGTTCGATAATTATCAAAATGTTGATACTTGCCGTAAGTTTTAGCCACTTGTATGGTTTTCATTATTCCGAATTGTAAAAACTTGTCAATCGTTGTCGAGTAGGGATCATCGGAGGCGCACTAGCGTCTAATGCACAGTAGACAATTGTTAGAATGGCGTTGTACATTATGCCATCATTAATTTGAAGTAACTTTGTAATGTGTAAGAGTTTAGTGTGGTTTGTCTGCCATTATTCTTTCAAGATGTTTCAACGAGGGTGACTAAAGATTTTGGATAATACTTTGCGTTCCCATGAAAGGAGATTCTTGGGATGTTAGAAGTTGCGACGAAGCCGCTCGCAACCTACATTCACTTACTTAAAGAGTAATAGTAGAACGGCCGTTAATGAGGGCCGTTGTTTACTTGCACATAAAATAGTGCCAGTTTTTAATAAACGGAATTTGAGGTTGGCATGAACAAAAGCTACGCCCGTACGTGATCGAAATAAGTAGCTACTAGAATTTACTCAGCCACGGCCCCTGCAAAGTGATTTTTAAAATCGTAGATGAAGATAGCAGATATAATAAAGGCAATTAAATAAAATACACAAATACAATTCATAAATAAAACATCAATTAAAAATAATTTATTGTTAATGACACGTTCTTTCTTTCAAAGTTTAGATGTCTTGAAGTTACTTAAAAATGTCCATAAATATATAAATGAGCAAGAGATGAAAATGAAATAAATGATTTGAAAGTAAACCTGTAATAAAAATTACCTCCCACTCACCTTGAAATAGTTTACTTGAAAGTTACGTTATTGATTCGAACCATCACCCGAAATGTTTTCATGTCTCTTTCCGACTGTTGCTTTTCGTCGAAAACGGTTGAACGTTCAACTCACGTTGAAAAAACGGTGCAAGAATTTAACTGAATAATTTGCCAATAAAACGTTGATACCTATATTTATATTTACTTGTGACTCGCAGGCAAGAATGTTCTAAAGTCTTTTCAGGGCAGTGACACTGGGGGTTAACAAGGTCTTTCACTTGCGGAACATGACCAGTTTATTTGCTCGGCGATTTGTGCGTAACTACTGCACCAGTAAGGTGCATAGGTCAGAAGTTTTACAAATGCAATTTTTTCTTAACCTTATAAACGAATTTAATTCTAAATGTAACTGCTAAAGACAAAAAGATCATGAAGCTACATTCTTACTTTGCAATTCGGAGTGAGTGTTCAAAAATGCTTGAAAGATTTAAATTCTTGTCCGGTAATCTGAAATTTCAACAAGGTTAAAGGGGGAATGGAGTGGAATGAAATGGTTGATGCGAGAGTAGAATTTGCTGAAGATCTTGGTAATGAACGAAATAATGGATGGGTTATTAAGTACTTTCTCGAACGGTAAAATTGAAACGATCGATTTGAAACGATGGGGCCTTTGTAATGGTTCTGAGGTATGTTTTGAACGAATGAGATTTTAAGATCCCAAGCATTTAACCAGGTATGGGCACGCACACGCATAAATCATAGGCCGGATAATGTTTGTAAAGAGCTATTGCATTGTTCAGAGAATGTCACGTCTGAAATGAAGTGGTTTTAGTTGGACTATCTTTCCTTTGGCGTAGATTTTTTGCAAGACTGTCTCAAGTATTTGAAGTTTTGATGGAATAGAGTGCAAGAAATGAATGGGTTTGTAAGTAGGGTAAACATTTGTCCGTGGGTGAAGACTTTTTCATTTGATTTGAGGCCTTGAGCCTTAGTTTTCATTTTATGGACCATTGATATACTTTGTCGAGAAGCCTTTGTACAGTGGCTCTCGAAATTGACCATACATTATGTAAGAAAACACACTGGAATAGGAAAAATGTGTTACAGAATTGTGAGGCACAAAACAAATATAGATATTAATGCAAACATTCTTTACTCGTACATTATAAAAATATCTCGAAATAAGTGAATAGATAATAAAGAATAAATTTCTTCCAATGCATAATCTAGCTTCCTTGTAAACTCAGGCGAGATTGTATTCCAATTGTCAGCGAGGATCTCGACTCCTTTATTGGATCTCTTTTTTATACTGTTTTCCAATTCCCACATGTTCCCAGAGCATAGAGTTCGGGTGATAGCGGCGTTTCAAGGCGCTTTGGTCCATTATGTAGCAACCGTAACTTCACAATGTTCTGTGTGTGGTTGGGCGCGTTTTTCTGCTGAAAGTAATGTCGGCCCCAGTGCAAGATACGCTGCGCTTTGCTTTACATTTTAAAATTGATAAATGTCCAAATTTAACTGTAGAATCAACAACATAGTGTCCCGTCATCTGACGCAGGCATACAGCCCCATACCATTAAGGAGCCCTCGCCATGCTTTACAATTGCGCGTAAATTCTATTTTTCTTATACTGCGTTAATCTTCCTCCAGTCCACACGTACTGTTGCCCGTCTGATGAATATTTTTAATTTACTATAATCGCTGAAAATGTTTCCCAGAACTCCGAAGGATGGTTCCTGTAATATTTCACCAAATTCAGGGCTACTCTCCCATTGTAACCAGCGTTTTGTAGTGACACTAGAACGGCTTCTGTGGATCCAATTCTCCTTGTTGCTGAAACCTCCCACGGAGTCATTTTAACAACACATTGGAGAGGATTCCTGCTGCTGATTGACAGTATTTCTCGTTCATTGAAGATAGGTTTTCGGCTTTACCGATTTTATGAATTAATCTGCCATCGTACATGAAATGGTTTACTATAACTTAAATAGTTGACTGCGGGTTTTTCCCACGATCTTTGCAATAACTCGTGGTATTCTCCTTATTGCTAAATTGACAAGTATTCGTTCTTCCACCGTAGTTTCTTTTCGGGGCAATTTTCAATTCGATGTTGCTCTCCGTGAATCTGACTGATTAATCAGTTGTCGCTACTTTGTACCCAGGAAAACATTTGAAGGGTAACGTTTCAAAGCGCGCTTTTAAAAAGTTGCCAAGCGCAATGTTAGATGTAATATAGTAATTATCTGCTTTCAAATAGCACTAGTCCTTTTACGAAACATCAAATATCACAATTACAGATTTTAACTCTAAAAATATTGATATGAGAATTCGTGGTACCATGAAAGGTAAAAGTGTAAGTTTAATTGTGAGAGCTACTGTATATTCCTTATGGTGCTTAAATAATTGTACCCATGGTATAGTCTGCGAATTGACCGATGTTGTTGGATGCTACTGAGATGTCAGGTACTTGTATGTTAGTGTAAGAGATAACTGAGATCTTTGGGAGAGGTGTACTTAATATTTCTAGAGTATGAGGAGCGATAAATGGGCAAGTTCGATCTGATAGAAAGGGCCTGGGATAGGCCTCATCACGTGGTATGGTATTTTTTCTGAAAGGTTTCCTGGATTTAATTGACCCTGACACAAAAACGAAAATTACGAAGTAATTTAACTTTTTATAGACAGTCTTTTATGAATTTACATTAATTGCTTAAGTTTTATATATTCTGAATTTTAGAAATTATTCCCGTCATTAGTCGGAACCCCCCACCCCCCACCAGTTTGCTAAGCCACCAGCCGCCTCTGTCAGCATAATGCTTTCAGTGAAAATTATTGAATGTCTTGTTTCGTAAATTTGTGAAAATTAGTTCAGTGAAGTATGTGCTTTTTGAAATTTATGACATTTTATTTTCGTACTTAAGATTTTAATGACGTGTGGAATAGTCTTCAGATTTTCTTACGGTATATCTATTATTGCTGCCTAATTCTTCTGGAGATTGGTTTAGCTTTCATAATTGCAGCTTCATACTGCGTACTCAAGAGTTTGTACAGGAACGATGCGTTTTATTTCAAAGAATAGCAGAATGTTGCGTTTAATCACTAAAATTTTCTCGAATGTCCTTGCTTCCTCAGCTGTCACAAACCGTTGAAGGCAAAAGCTTACAGCGAGCACTGGCGATATTTCAAACCCATCTTCATTGGCACGAAATAGAAACTATTTTATGGGTAAAAGAACTTTTGTCCGCGGTTTTCTCCAAAAAATGTAATGAAATGACCGAAGCAGGGGAAGAACCATCACAGGAGATACTAGCTGTTTTCGTTAAAATGATCTATCACGGCCGCTGCAAGGTGGTTTTTACTAGTATAGATGAAGGTAGCAAATATATAACACGCAAATACAATATATACATTAAACTTAATTGAAAATAATTATTTGTAGTGTTGTGAATCGCAGCACGTTCGTTTTGGCGTCTTGGAATTATTTAAAAATTTGCGTCAATATAAAAATACGCATTAGAGATGAAAATAAAATAAATGAACGTAATAAAAATCCTCTCACCCACCTTGAGATAATTCAATTTTAAGTCATCTTCTTGATTCGAATCCTCATTCGAAATATTTTCGGTTTTCATGTTTCTTTTCGACTTGTTCTTCTCGCCGAAACAATTACGGATACTTAAAAAAACTGTTCAAGAATTTAATTAAAAATGTTTTCAATAAAACACAAACGTTATACGTATATTTATATTAACGTGTAAGTATTTACTCGCCGGTAAGAACGTTGTAAAACAGTTTGACTAAAGTAGGGTACACGGTACACCCTCAGGAGCATATTGGCGGGGGGAGGGGTCTCCGTAAGGCCTTCCACAAATTACGCTACGCGCTCTGATAGAAATGAATGAAGCGTAGGGATATGCGATTTTCATGGGTCGCCCTTCAGATACCTTGTCCCCGCCGCCTTGTAATGCCAATGTCCTTTCAACGGCAAGTTTTCTCGCTTCGCTCGCCCGGTGTGTGCAAATAACCACAAAGTTTCATTGATCGGAGTTCTCGTTTTCATTTGTGAAAATTTTTAAATTACCGTGACCACCACTGTAAATAATTATGTACAATCACTGAACTCACTGCAAGATAAGATGTTATTTTTATGAAGAAGAGGAGGCTGTATGTGACGTATGGGAGAAGTATAATCTGCTCTTTATAATAAACTTTTCTTGGGCTGTAGAATCCATTCCTTGCCCTTTTACTACACTTAGTTAAATATGATAAAATCAAGGCAGCAATTTGTCAACAAATTTTCTCTCCGGCGTAATAGAAAAGGTATTTGTATAGTTAAATGGACTATATGTAGGTGTGAAAGGCAAACCAGGGGCTGTATCTAAATTTACTTTACGGAGGAAGGGAAAAAAGGACCTTTTCATCAAGAAATGAAATGTTTTCTTTGTGCCTTGTTTTTTATCATTGTGGCAATAGTCCTTTCTCAGTATTCAGTGTTGCTAAAAATATAAAGGTAATGTTCTTCACATTATCAGCCCACTTGCACAACTTCGTGGGTGAATGGAGTTCCTTTAAGGATTGAAGGCTAGCTTTTATTGAGAATATTACGGTTTCTTCCTCTCTGACTACATCACAAGGTCCTTTTCCATAAGATGTTGCGAAGCGAAAAAATGCCGTGGGGCACTCAAATTGAAGACATCTTTGTGGGAGCATAACCTCGCATTGTTTTGTAAAACTAGGCACTTTCTCCATCTGAAAATTGTCTGATAACTCTGTCCTAATCTTTCTCAAGAAATGTTAGGAGTTTACACTGAATGGTGAATTGAATTTGTCGTGTTCCAGGAATGAAGAAACAGATTTTATTAAATTTGTTTATTATTTGCTTTCTCTGAAGTTTAGCACAAAAGAACAAAGCGTAGCTAGGACAATAATTCACAGCAGTCTCTAAATTACGTCTTAAAGTCTGCAAGAATAATTTTAAAAATCACCTTGGTCAATGAAAGCTACTAACTTCAAATTAATTTTTACTTTCTCGCGATGCAGTAGAGAGTTCTGTAATACTGCGCGAAAAGAATGCAAATATCGACAGAAAAACTTATTACTGGGCCCGGGCATCGAAAAAGGGTAAATACAGTTGCTAAATAAGAGCAAAAATCCTCTAACATGTGGTGTAGCCAGGAGTCATGTTTTGTGTGTTGACGACAAAACGTGTCCGTCAGTCTGTGAGAAACACTAGCCGCTAAACCGTTTAGTAAATTTTCTCCAGAATTGATATTCCCCGATTGATCTGGCGGATGTCGTGGCCCTTTAAATTTAAAACGAATATTTTAATTTAGGACCATTTTACATGAAGCCTGCGAGACATTTCCCAAATTTGCAAAAAAAAGGCTTTATCGTTTGATGAAATATTGTTGTTGGATAGTGTGAAGAACGTTGAAGAGAACGGTGTAGGTCTAATGTTCGTTGAATGTGATCTTCAAAAATTGCAGAAATTAAATATTTTGGAGTCTTCGAATTGCATTAATGGATATATTTCCTTTAATGAAATGTGTTCCTTGAAGAGAGGTTTTGATGGTTATGTAAAACTTTTCGAAAATGAGTACTTTCCGCGTAATTTTGCATGTAAATACGGGCGAGGAAGTACATGCGGTTATAGCACCGCTAATTTGAAACTAGTGTCGACACGATGTGAAAAGTCGTAATTAATTTTTTCTGAAATAACAGGCATTTGCGCCAAAAATTTAAACATTAGCGCGCTCCTGATTCTTCGAAAAAATAATTGTTCATGTTTCTGAAAGGAATGGTATTCGGAAAAAAGAAAAATCTATTTTTAACTCCAAACCTTGTAAAGTTCGAATTCGCTAAAAGTGATATTTCCAGAGTGTGTGTTTTTTACGTGGAAGACTCCGTCTCTGCCCGGGCAGACGCAGGCTCCTCTTTGGAGAAGGGGAGGAAAGTTTTGATGTGAAAATGAGACTGAGACAGTGAATGTAGTAATATCAACAGTGGACGTGAATATTTAACAAATGAGACTATTATAAATAATTTGAAATACTAGTTTTCATGTTAAAAAAATGAAGAGTAAATCATTGGTCATTACTGAAGGGTCAAATTTGTCATTGTAAGTACATTGCTGGAATATTAACATTTGTATCTTGATCAATAAAATGTGGTAAACGCTTTGTCGCCCCGTCAATGTCGACGGCACGACTGCTGACAGTGATGGGGTGGGCGAGTTTGTTTCAATGTCATGTACTTAACTTAATAACAATGGTACATTATTTTATTGTAAATGAAAATAGTGGAACTTGAATGCAAGTTTTTAATTTATTTGTGATTTGGAGCAAACTAAATTTGTTTCCTGATATAATTATATTAACGGAAATATGAAAAAGTAAATGTGAATTGAATAGTTATAAAATTGAAAGTTGTAATTTAATTGTTCAATGTTACGAATTCAGGCGAGGAGGCACAATTGTTTATCTTTGTGACTATCAGCATAAAAGAGCGAAAGGGAGTAAGGTCATGGTCAGCTGATTAACTCCCCTTAGATGTGAAGGTCGGTAACCTTGATCAGCATACTTCATTTGTGGTGTACCGCTTTCAGTTGTTGAAGGGCAGCCTTTACAGATAATAAACTGAAATGCGCAGAGATGTGCATTTGTTCGTAGCTGAAGTTGAGTTTCACTTCGTGTTCAGCATTGCAGCCCTATTGTTTATTAGCGTATTCGTTTATAGATAATTTCCTTTGCTTGCATTGTATATATAAAGAGTGCAGGATATCCCACAAAAATCGGACACGCAAGATTCTTTTGGTTCGTGGAAGGTCTTCGTTTTGTAAAGTAGTGGAAATAGTAAATTCCCAGCCTCTCATAGCTTGTCGTTGTCCATTTTGTCTGTCGTTGCTTTTGTGGCGTAGAATTCCGGCCAGGTCCGTCTTTTTTCCTGAGCTTTTCTGACACGTAAAACTGTGGGAGGAAGGAGTAGAATCCTTAAATGCTTTATTAGCAGGGTTACTCTTGCCAGGTAGTAAACTAATGTTGTAGTTTCCAGAGGTGGATTTACGCATAGGCACAGTGGGCACGTGCCTACGGCGGCAAATTTTCAAGGGCGGCAAATTTACAAAGGCGCAAAATTTTCTTTATATTTTCTCAAATAAATTTAGGTTCTCTAAAAACTATAACAGCATAAATCATATTTTTATTTTAAAAATGATTTAAACGAGACTAAAGCCGCCCCCCTCAACCTATGATTTATAAATTAAGTTTGAATTTCAAATGGGGACATTTTCAATGTTACAGAATACATGAAAAGAATTCGCCAACGACTTCTGATTGGTTGATTGATCAGAAAGAATTACATTCTTAGAGTAAGGAGTTTGAAGTAGCCAATCAGAAATCGCTGACGGATTTCGCCATGCATTCATATTGCGCTATATAGGCAGTAGCGTCATCTATTACTTCTTGAGTTAGTTCTAGAAGACAGATCTGGAAATAACCCTTTTCCTTTTGTTACTATTGTTGCGTATTGTTTATTGTAAGAGCCTGCTGAGTAAAAGTGATATTTTGAAGTTTTAAAATGAGTGATTATCGAAAAAGGTTCAGTGGAAGTCAATATGCAAAAATGCGAAAAGAAAAGGAAGAGAAATGTCAAAATGAAACGGATAAGACAAAAAAATAAATGTATTCTTTAAACCTATATGTGAAACTGATCACTGCTGCAGTTCATTCGACAATTATTGTGAAAATGCGCATACCAAATTAAAAGAACATGAGAATTTTACATATCATAGAAACTGTACGTCCGCATTGCAAAATAGACAGCGGACTGAAAACCAAGTGAATAAGCAGGTGCTTGAACAAGTTGAAACTGAGCCAACTTATTGGAGGAGTGTTCTTGGGCGTGTCATTTTAGTAATAAAAACTCTTGTTTCAAGAGCGCTTTGTTTGAGAGGACATGTCGAAAAGTTTGGAAATAATGAAAACGGTAATTACATGATGTTGCTTGAGTTAATTTCGAAACTTGACCACTTCTTAGCAGATCACATACAAACATTTGGTAACTGCAGAAAAGAAAATACATCGTATTTATCCACCACGATGGTTGAAGAACTAATAGGTATATTAGCTAAAGCAGTTAAAGATGAGATTCTCTGAAATATTCGAAGTGCCAAGTATTTTTCCATAATTGTGGACTCTACACCAGACATAGCACACGTGGATCAACTCGCTATAGTTATGACATGTGGGAAAAGATGGTACACCAAAAGTCATTTTTGGAATTCCTTCCAAACACAGACCATAAATCAAAGGAGATGTTCGACGCAGTATGTAATTTTATGGAGATTAACGAACTGGACATTAATAATTGTGGTCAGTCTTACGACAATGCGTCATATATGTTCGGTCTTTACACAGGTCTTGAAGCCCGTATGAAAGATGTAAAGGCTCTAATTGAATTCATCCCCTGTTCTGCTCATTCTTTAAATTTAGTTGGTACAAATGCAGCTGAAGCATGCAGTGAAGCATGTACTTATTTTCTACTTCTACAAAATGTATATAATTTCTTTAGTGCATCTACATGAAGGTGGGACATACTTCAAAATTTAGTAGACAAAGGATCGAGTACATCCTTCTTGAAAAGTCTTTCAATTATGCGCTGGTCAGCTCGAGATGATGCATGTCAGGCTCTAAAACATCGTTGGCAAAATGTTTTAGATGCCCTTCAAATTATATCTGATGATTCTACGCAAAAACACTCAACGCGTGCAGAAGCTAAAGGCCTTATTGTTGCTTTAAATCGACGTGAAACTTGTATTATGACCGAGGTTTGCGGATTCATTTTAGACCGCTTAAATGTGTCGAACAAACAACTGCAAAAAGGCGAAAACGATTAAAGTTCCGTTGGTATTTACACTTCGCTTGTAGAGCTTTGGAAAACGAACAGACAATTTTGAATTTTTTGAAGAGAAGGGTAAGAAGCTGTGAAATACTGAAACGTACGAATCGGAAAACAAAAGAAAAAGGAAACGTAAAATGCAATGTGATAAAACTAACGAGAATGCAGCAGAACTGACCGCACGAGAAAAGTTTAAAATCGACACTTATCTGGTTATTGTTGATAAATTACTTGCAGAATTGAATAAGAGACTTGAAGCGTATAAAGATGTATGTGACAAATTTAAGGCTGTCATTGAAATAGAAAAATTATCTTTGATAGATTTGGAAAAAGCAGCGATATTTTTTTTGTTCACAATTTCCCCAAGATCTTGAAGAATTGCTTGTTTCTGAGCTTATACATTTAAGTTTGTATTTAAAACTCCTTGACGAAGATGTTAAGCCAACGAATCCTCCAGCTTTATTAAAGTGGTTACGGAAAGAAGTATTAGAATGTATTTATCCTAACGTTGACATTGTACTTGGAATTTTTTTATGTATTCCGGTGGCCAAATGCACAGCAGAACGTTCATTCTCTTGTTTAAAAAGGATTAAAAATTATTTGCGTTCTTCAATGACAGAGTATCAACTGAACTCCTTAGCGTTATTGTGTATCGAAGAAAATTATCTCAGCGTTTTAGATTATAGTATAATTATTGATGAATTTGCTCACCAAAAGGCACGTCGCAAAATTTTTCATCAATAGACAAATTAGCTGTAATTAATAAAACGTTATTTCAACTGTATAAAAAAACCCATCCAAAAAGTGAAATGTTATATTCCTTGTTTATAATGGTAAATCGAAAATTATAAAAAGTGTTACAACGTCGTAATATTCTAATCGTTCAGTTGTAAATAAAAATCTTATCATATTAATATTTAATACAAGGTATTTATTTGTCTACTTCATTAGATTTTATGATTTCAGAAGTATATGAATGTGAAAGTAAGGCCCGTTGACGAAAGTAAACATGTTGCAATTCTAGTTGTCATGTTTTAGTTTCCTTTTAATGTTAACGTTTCAGTGTTGACACGTTAATAATGTTGAACGTTACTTGCTATGAAGATAAAGTTTATATCCAAAATTAGATAATCCAAAAAAATTATTTAATTTATGAAAACAATGTGCAAAATGTAATGTTACTTTTAAAGTTAAAACGTTGAAATTAATGAGGAATTGTTACTGAAACGTTACAATTTGAAATGTAACATTAATTTGAAACAGGGGGCGGCAAATTTGATGTGCCTACAGGCGGCAAAAATATTAATCCTCCCCTGGTTGTTTCGGAAACTCGTAATATTCGTCTTAAGAATGTGGATTTTACTTGTCCGCGGAAGCCTACGCAACCGTGGATTTTACTTTTTCTAGTACAGGGTGTTTTCCGTGAATTTCGGCCAAATTATCTCATCGGGTAGGATAGCGTTGATTGCTTTAGAAATATTAATTTAATAACCAAAATCGAAAGTCATATTATTGCATACATTTGTGACATGAACTTTTATTTTGAGTTGTGTTGAATGAGAACTATTTAACCCTCTCAGCTAGTCAATGACCCCCATATCGATCAGGTTTTCGTCCAGTTTGGCTGATCCTCGAGCAAATGCTAAGATAGCTCCTTGTTTTGCCTTTGGACATAAATGCAACTTCAAATTAACTTATTCTCATATGACATTACATGTCTTTTTTGACGTAAATAAATAAATAAATGAATGATTAACTTAGTAAATAAGCCTACTCGCATTGTAGATACTTCTGGCACGTGTACAGAGGCCATGCTTTTGTTAGATATTTTAACAATATATATAAGTATGATTTGAAAGCAAATGTATTCCATAACAATATTACATATCATTCAATTATTGTATTGACGATTAAATGACAAAATTGTTTCTGGAAGTAACGAGTATTACAAATGAATAGATATAGAAAAGCTAATTAGCTTAATTAATTCTGAATGATAGATTAATATTATTTGAAAATTCAATATCGGATACTATTGATGAGTACATAACAAGCATGATTTCTATCTTTTCGGTTTACTCATAAGAATCATTAGTAGAAAATTATGAATATACAATTTAAGAAAGAAATTATTGAAGTATTGGAATACTGATAGCTTATCAGCCAGCGTCGTGCACAGGCTTCGTTTACTTCGCTCCGTGAAGTCGTGGAGGTGAAACGAATTCGAGCCGTGCGGACTATGACTTGACGAGATTTGACCAAGATAGTAAAAGACTACTCCACGCAAGCGCTCAACGCCACAGGGATTCAAGAGACGCGACGACGCAACATTAAGAAATACTAAGAATACACAAGAGGCAAATGTTTAAACAGCTAAAAAAACGAAAAGAGACAAAGCTAAAACGTGATTACACCAACTTGAGAAATAGTGAATTTGGATATAAAGAAATCAAAAAATTTATTTTAGAGAGAAAATATAAATCTCTGCTAATGACCTGAAATAACACTGGAACACCATGAATTGAACATGGGTGAACATCGAAGAAAGGAAGATATCAATGAAATGAAAGGTACAAATGGTGAGGTAAGAGAAGAGCGAGTAATAGCTAATGCGTTACATTGTCATTATTAAAATGTTACCAGCAGACTCACAATGCAGGTAAAAAGTACTAATTTTGATGAATTTGCGTAGTATAATGAAATCAGGGCCGTCATGTTGGGAATTGTCCCCCAAATGGGGATTTTGTTTCGTTGCGAGGAAACGAGGAGTTACGTAAATTGAAGGGGAAATGATTGGGTAGTGTTTGGTGACATTTGCATCCGGAGTTCAGAGAGAAATACTATTCTCTTAATTAGTATTAATAAAAAATGTCACTCTCATTTTTACTTTTCCGCTACCTCTATCGCGGTATTGAGAAAGTGTGGCCAATTTTCGGCAGAAAAACCCTTCTTACAGGGCCATGTCAGGGAAACGTAGATGAATCTATGTGGTAAATGTAGAGGGAAAACAATTGAACATGTGCAGCCAGAATTCGTGTAGTGGGTCGTGGATACCGAAAAAATCGATTTACTACAAAACGTACGTGAACGCTAACAATATTACAGGTCAGTCAATTATTGCATTGACGATTAAAATATCAAACAAATTACTTTTACTGGAACTAACCAGCGTTACAGAAGGATCAAAATGGAAAATCTTATTAGGTTACTTAAGAAAAATGGATTGTTGATGTTTTTTAAGTTGTGGCGAATTTCTCCAAAATTAATATTTCTGAATGGATTTGATGTCATGGCCCTTGGATTGGAAACCAATACTGATTTTTAAAAAAATTCCATATTTTTGGAGTATTTTTCCCTTAATAAAAGGTGTTTTTAATATTTTTGAAATAGTCGTGTACTATTGTTCGATAATTGGAATATTTTTCACGTAATGTTGCATGAAATATAGGCCTTATCGTTGTTGATGAAATTCTCTTTGGTAGTCTAAAGGACGTTTGAGTGCAGGTCTCGTGTTTGAAAAGCCCGATTTTTATTATTTATTTATTTTTTTTATTTATATTTTTTTTTCGGCTTCTTCCTAAAACTAAAATTATGAAGATACAATTTTCTTGTTAATGAAATGTTCCTGAAAACATCTTCGAAAAGGTTCCTGTTAAATTTGTTGGAAATGAGTAATTTTTTGTGGTTTTTGTTATTTTGCGACAAACTGTCGTGCGCTCTGAATTTACTGTGTTTCGTGAACGTAAAATAAATGTGGTGGTATGTAGTTGGGTGCAATGAGAGTTAGAATTTGTAGATTATTTCATATTTGTTTGTTTCTTACTTTCGAGCTTCCGTTATTTTTTTAAAAGTTTTTTGAGATTGTCAAAAATTGTTCCCGTATAATTTATGGTTGTTAAGAAGTGTAGTTTTGTATAGTGGCAGTTTTGAGTAGTCATATCTGAACATTTTTCGTCGTGCATGGAGATTGTTCCTAGTTGATGAACACGTGTTAGGTGTTTTGAAGTACGCTGCTTTAGTTTTGTTTGCAAATAGTTTTGATAGGACCATTTTATAGGAAGTGAATTCGTTTTGAATTATTTGCTTGCATTTAATATCATTATGTGAGTAGAGCAAGACGGCATCATACGTATGTATGAAAAATTTTGATTTTGGACTATCGTTTATGTAGAAGTACGTAAGCAATGCGTTACATTAGTGGTCGTGAGGAACTTGATTGTGACATGTTCCATAATGCGAGTCATTTGTAATGTTCACTTCAACATTTTTGTTTGTTAAATAACGTACAATAACAATATAATGTAGGTGTTTCAACAGCAGATACGTAGTGCCTGTATGAAAGCCGAAGTGATAAAATTTAAAGCCGTGTGAGAAAAATGTTTAAAATAGTTTAAAAAGCACCTAAGTTTGACCTAAAATTACGTCAAAAATACAAATATTTTTAAAATATGGGCTATGACAACCTGAACAGTTTTTGATGAAGTCATTTCATTAAAAAAGTCTTGAAACGTGAAGTTGTAAGAAGACTGGAAAACAATGTTGAATTATTGCAGTTTTTGAAAAATGTTTTCAACGAACATGAGACCTGGATCGTTCTGTCATGTGTCCAACAATAAAATTTAATGAAAGATGGAAGTATTATTTGAAAAATAATGAAAATGTCCCAATGGCTTCATGTAAAGAATCCCGAAAACTGAAATATCGGTTTGAAATTTGAGCGGCAGCATCAGGCAGGTGGAAAGAGAAATAAAAATTTTTGAGAAAATGCTGTAAATATTTTAACTGTTATCGTTTAGAAGGACACGATTTTTCGTCATACTTTTCGGTATGAATGGCCCAGAAAACATGGATTCTGGCTATATACCACGTGTTAGTATTTTTTTGTTGTAAATGTAGCAATTGGATTTTCCACTTCGTAACCGGGGCCGAATTTCGCAGTTTTCCCTCAGCATTACACGACTTTCTCTTAAGTACCTACTTAAGGGTGAGAAAGCAAAAAGTAAAAGGGTTTTGAGCATCTGAAACGAAGATGTGCTGATTTTGAAGTGGACAACCAATGGAATCGTCAGGGGCGGGGTGGGTTGTTTGTTCACAATTTTGAAAATATTTTACGTCAATTTGCGAAAATTGCGAAGTAGAAGTAGTATTGTGAGGAAAGAGGTCTGAAACTTGCGTCAGAAAGCGGCGCGCCTCCTGCCTTACAACTATACTTCTTTTTATATTGTGTCCGGGCCTTTTTTCATGGTGGGATATCGCGTGGCATTGACATTGATGGGGTCATTGACAGTAGTTGTCACTGGTGCGGTCAAGGATATTGAAGGTGCCTCAATGAATGTACAGGAAAACTAAAAAAGTCAAGGAGGTCACTAAGAAAACAAATGTGTCAATGACACGACACACGATACAATACGACACACACGATACAATACGACACACACGATACAATACGACACACACGATACAATACGACACACACGATACAATACGACACACACGATACAATACGACACACACGATACAATACGACACACACGATACAATACGACACACACGATACAATACGACACACACGATACAATACGACACACACGATACAATACGACACACACGATACAATACGACACACACGATACAATACGACACACACGATACAATACGACACACACGATACAATACGACACACACGATACAATACGACACACACGATACAATACGACACACACGATACAATACGACACACACGATACAATACGACACACACGATACAATACGACACACACGATACAATACGACACACACGATACAATACGACACACACGATACAATACGACACACACGATACAATACGACACACACGATACAATACGACACACACGATACAATACGACACACACGATACAATACGACACACACGATACAATACGACACACACAAGAGAATACGACACACACAAGAGAATACGACACACACAAGAGAATACGACACACACAAGAGAATACGACACACACAAGAGAATACGACACACACAAGAGAATACGACACACACAAGAGAATACGACACACACAAGAGAATACGACACACACAAGAGAATACGACACACACAAGAGAATACGACACACACAAGAGAATACGACACACACAAGAGAATGCGACACACACAAGAGAATGCGACACACACAAGAGAATGCGACACACACAAGAGAATGCGACACACACAAGAGAATGCGACACACACAAGAGAATGCGACACACACAAGAGAATGCGACACACACAAGAGAATGCGACACACACAAGAGAATGCGACACACACAAGAGAATGCGACACACACAAGAGAATGCGACACACACAAGAGAATGCGACACACACAAGAGAATGCGACACACACAAGAGAATGCGACACACACAAGAGAATGCGACACACACAAGAGAATGCGACACACACAAGAGAATGCGACACACACAAGAGAATGCGACACACACAAGAGAATGCGACACACACAAGAGAATGCGACACACACAAGAGAATGCGACACACACAAGAGAATGCGACACACACAAGAGAATGCGACACACACAAGAGAATGCGACACACACAAGAGAATGCGACACACACAAGAGAATGCGACACACACAAGAGAATGCGACACACACAAGAGAATGCGACACACACAAGAGAATGCGACACACACAAGAGAATGCGACACACACAAGAGAATGCGACACACACAAGAGAATGCGACACACACAAGAGAATGCGACACACACAAGAGAATGCGACACACACAAGAGAATGCGACACACACAAGAGAATGCGACACACACAAGAGAATGCGACACACACAAGAGAATGCGACACACACAAGAGAATGCGACACACACAAGAGAATGCGACACACACAAGAGAATGCGACACACACAAGAGAATGCGACACACACAAGAGAATGCGACACACACAAGAGAATGCGACACACACAAGAGAATGCGACACACACAAGAGAATGCGACACACACAAGAGAATGCGACACACACAAGAGAATGCGACACACACAAGAGAATGCGACACACACAAGAGAATGCGACACACACAAGAGAATGCGACACACACAAGAGAATGCGACACACACAAGAGAATGCGACACACACAAGAGAATGCGACACACACAAGAGAATGCGACACACACAAGAGAATGCGACACACACAAGAGAATGCGACACACACAAGACCATAGGAAATTATGTCCCTTGCTAGAAACACATGAATTAAAATTGCAAACCTTGGATCCTTAGAGAGAACAGATTTTACTTGCCATGGTCTGAATGTTTCCACAAAGGGGAAACTCAATCTTTCTGCACTTCTCACATCCCTCATTTCTCCACCTCCGTCCATGACACAATCATACAATTCTGCCATCTGTATCATTCACCCTTTCACCCACACTGAAACCCCATTCTTCCCTCTAAGCCACTGTGCATATTTGTTGTTGGTCTTCCCAATGCAGTGCTTCCATTGTGGCTTCCACATCATCACCACACATTACTTCTTAAAACATGAGGCAAACACCCCTTGGCCTTTAGCAATGAAGACAACACAAATTTAGCAATGAAGACACATTTAAAACAAAAATAGTGTCCTCAATGTACTTCACCAAAATATTCAGTACATACATAACATGATTGAAGAGTTTGAGGCAATACTTGAAGAAACATATAACAAAGAAGTTGATACACTTTGTAATAAAATGAAGTGTTATATATTTCTGTTGAGGCACTTTTTGAGATACCTGGAAATTGATGCACTAATTTCAGTATATTCAGGAGCAATCTTGTCAACTTCAATATGGTATTGAAATTTGGGGTGGCACAACACAAAAAATATGGATAGATTGATGGTCCTTGAAAAGAAATGTATAAGAAGCATTTTTGAAGTGAATCCGACAGTCCTGTGAAGATTTGTTTATTAAATATGAATTACACTGTTGTAACACTGTACTCTTACAAAGTATTATTACTTTTGACAAATAATGAAAATGAATATTTTGAGAGCAATAAAGAGATAGATAACAACCATACTAGATGACGTAGGGACAACCACAGGATATGCACTAGCAAGTCTTTAAGTAACAGATCCTTTCTGCATTACTGCAGAGCTCCTTAAACTCCTTGGTAAAGTAAAAACTGTTTATGATAAATACTTGAAAACACTGCTTAAACATCATTTTATTGCTTTATCTTTCTGTAATTAAAAGCCATGTGCTGCTACAAGAGTGTCCATTCTTTGTAACTGTCTTCAGTCAGTCCAATAAGGCAATGTACTATTCAGTAATGTAGTAATTAATGTAATTATCATTAATTGTAGACCTAATGTATTAAAGTTATTGTAAATGAATTAAACTGCTACTGTAAGATAAGGAAATTACTTACTTGCATTGTAAGCTATTTGCCACTATCATAATGTACTAGTTTATTGTTAATGTTATTTGTTGTGTTAATGGGGCTTTGTATGGTTTAAAATGTATTTTAGCTTAATGTTATGAGCAATTGCATTATTGTTATTATTTATTATTATTATTATTATTAATGTAATTCATTGAGTAAACAATTTGAATTATTACTGTAAGTTATGTAATGGAATGTAATTAGTTATAACTTAATGTAAATGTCTATTTTAATGAATTGGGTATATTTTTATCATGTAATTAATTTAGAAATGTAATTTAAGAATGTAATGAAGCCTCATTCCTTCCTCCCCCTCTTGAGAGTTGTGTAATTTATGGATTGCCACTAAGGAGATGTTTGTATGTGATGGTATAATTGAAGGTTACCAAAAACTGTACTCCCAATGGATGATATTTCAATGAAAAGGAAATTAAAATTGTTAGACTCCATGATGAATAGACAATGTAATAAAAAATTCCAAACCATTTTAAGTATTGAAAAAAGCATATTAGAGCAGAAAGATCCTAATGATGTAGTATGCCGACTATTTGAGTAAAATGTAGGTATTGAAGTGTGTTTTTAATGAATAAAATTACTTGAGAAGTAAGCCAGTTTTTTTTTTTTTTTTTTTTTTTTTTTTTATTTATTTAAGAGGACAAAAAGGGACATTCCATGTTAATTTAAAAAAGGAGGGAGGACATGAGAACAATGTAAAAAAAGGAAGTTATTCAAAAGTAGGACAGATGGCAACTTGAGTTGGTGTCATGAAAGATTGAAAAAATATAATTGTATATTTCTTAGATGTGTGTATTTTTTTTCCCCATTGGATGGGAAAATTGGTTACTTGAGATAGTATTTGCTGATACACATTTGTTATCAGATATATATGGGGTGTGTTAGTGGTACCTCTTACATTATTTGAGAATGGCAAAGAAGTAGATAGGGTGAGGCCATATGTGTATTAAAGCTATAAAACCTTCAACTGTGAGTGAGGGCTAAGTGTAACACAGAACACATTTATTGGTTAATAAATTTGTAAAAAGAGAGTGGAATGTGGATGATTGCTGTAGGGATGTTATGTAACACAATGGTGCAGTGAAGTATATGGATGCTAGAAGCCTTAGAATATTGTGCAAATATGTATATTTTGCGTGATGATTTGAAAAAGGTTTGCATAGTTTCAAAATATTTGAAAGCACTGAATGATAGTATGAAAGTAAGAAATGGATGTATTTTTGATAATGTTGTGACATTCTTGAAATTTTGTTTTGAAATGTATAGGTTGCCAAAATAATGTATAAGTGTTGAAATAGGCAAAATATATTAGGACTTGTAGTAAATACATGTGTATATAAAGTAATGCTTGAAATACTGAAAGTATGTTTTGTATTGTGTATTTTGATTGCCAAAAATATTGTGAATTACAGTAATATATTGAGTAATACAAATTTCTGAAAAAGTAGTATTGTAATGTATTGTAACAATCTGTATAAATATTATGAAATATAAATAATGTGTACCACAAAGAAATAGAATTTCCTTCTGAAACTACTAATATTTTTAAAGAAATGATAAGACAACAAATCCCTGGTTGGCATATACATAAAACCTGCAAAAGAAAATGGACATGAAAGTGGTGTGGATGAAAATGGTGTATAATTAATGTTTTGTTAATGATGTTTGTTTATCTTTAAAAAACGAATAGAATTGAAATTTAAGAACTAAAATGAGATTTTTGGTGTGAAAGGTTGTAGAATGAAAGAAAAAGAAACTATCCTTGTTTTAAAGTATGTAGTTTGTCTATATTTTAAGTTTTGGTTGTAGGAATATGCCTAATTTGCCTTTAAATTAATCTCAAGAAATGTCCAAAAAAGTGACGAATACAGTATTGAAATACAAAATGTTTAAAAAGTGTATTTGAACTGGAAATATTTAAATTGTCTGACCCTTGTTTGAAAGTAGTTAAGTGTGCAATGGTGGTAAAAGTAAATTAATGAAATTTGTTCATATTATGAAATGGTTCTCTTTTTAGAAGTGGATATTATAGTTTAGTTAAGGAATAAATAAATAAAATATGAATATTTTTTGTGAATATTTGTTTTAGGTGAAGGTAAATGGCAGTAAGTGAATATTTATTTGAAAGATGTTTTTGAATTAATGTTAGAGAAATGCAGAAATGTTTGGATTGTAATAAAAGGGATTAAGATGTGTTGTTTTAATTTATTCATGATGAAGAGGTTATTTTGTACCCTTTATGTCCTTGTACAGAAATGTCGAGTAATAGCTTCCCCTCCTTTTTCAGTCTTTTAAATTTATAAATTGTTATATGAAGTGGCAATGTTTAACTTAAATATTGAAAGATTGAAGATTTAAAGATTAATATGAATTTTGTATTTTGCAAGTGTAGATTTCAAATGTGAATTTATATCATTTGAATGTGCAGATACATTTTTATTTTCGATGTTGAAATTTTACACTAAATAATATATGAAATGGTTAAATTGAAAAGAATTTTAGTTTTAATTATGAGGACCTTAGCTTGTGAGGAAGTTTTAAGGAGGGGATGTAATGATTAGAGATGCCCTTTTTTTTATAATAATTCCTAGTCTTCCCATTTCTTATTTTTTTTTCCTTTTGTTTGTTTGTGTTTTTTCCTTAATCTGAAAGGTGTGAATTATATTTGTTTGATTTAACTTTAGAGCTATTTATTGCATGTAAATGATTGACACTGAAATATTTTTTATTGTCAGGTGTTATTTGTCTTCAGTGTTAAAAAATTGTTTTGAATATTGGGTATGCAGGATTGAATTTAAGGTTTTCCTTACCTTCATGCATTTATTTCCTGTGTTGCCAATAACATTTTCCTCTTGCAGTAAATTCTAAGAGATAAATGAAAATTGAATGTTATCAGGTCCTTTCCTTACCATATCCTGTTTACCTTTGTATTTATGTATAATGTTTTCCAATGATCATTATTACATTGTTTGTAATGTTGAAAAAAAAATGTTAAGGGTTTTGTATGAACTGTCCTTTCCTTTAATTTTTAACTTTTTGCTGTCTATTCCTGTGAACCTTTCTCTACTACTTTAATTGTTTTCACTTGCATATTGTGCATTTGCTTTTTATTTTCCTATTCCTCCTGCCTTTTTCCTGAATGTAAACCTTACCAACTGGATTATGCTCTCCTGTCCTGTCCTGCTGTCCTGTCCTCTGCTCTCCTGTCCTGTCCTCTGCTCTCCTGTCCTGTCCTCTGCTCTCCTGTCCTGTCCTCTGCTCTCTTGTCCTGTCCTCTGCTGTCCTGTCCTGCTCTCCTGTCCTGTCCTGTTCTCCTGTCCTGTCCTGTCCTGCTGTCCTGTCCTGTCCTGCTCTTCTGTCCTGTCCTGCTCTCCTGTCCTGTCCTGTCCTGCTCTTCTGTCCTGTCCTGCTCTCCTGTCCTGTCCTGTCCTGCTCTTCTGTCCTGTCCTGCTCTCTTGTCCTGTCCTGCTCTGCTGTCCTGTCCTGCTCTGCTGTCCTGTCCTGCTCTGCTGTCCTGTCCTGCTCTGCTGTCCTGTCCTGCTCTGCTGTCCTGTCCTGCTCTGCTGTCCTGTCCTGCTCTGCTGTCCTGTCCTGCTCTGCTGTCCTGTCCTGCTCTGCTGTCCTGTCCTGCTCTGCTGTCCTGTCCTGCTCTGCTGTCCTGTCCTGCTCTGCTGTCCTGTCCTGCTCTGCTGTCCTGTCCTGCTCTGCTGTCCTGTCCTGCTCTGCTGTCCTGTCCTGCTCTGCTGTCCTGTCCTGCTCTTCTGTCCTGTCCTGCTCTCCTGTCCTGTCCTGTCCTGCTCTTCTGTCCTGTCCTGCTCTCTTGTCCTGTCCTGCTCTGCTGTCCTGTCCTGCTCTGCTGTCCTGTCCTGCTCTGCTGTCCTGTCCTGCTCTGCTGTCCTGTCCTGCTCTGCTGTCCTGTCCTGCTCTGCTGTCCTGTCCTGCTCTGCTGTCCTGTCCTGCTCTGCTGTCCTGTCCTGCTCTGCTGTCCTGTCCTGCTCTGCTGTCCTGTCCTGCTCTGCTGTCCTGTCCTGCTCTCCTGTCCTCTGCTGTCCTGTCCTGCTCTCCTGTCCTCTGCTGTCCTGTCCTGCTCTCCTGTCCTCTGCTGTCCTGTCCTGCTCTCCTGTCCTCTGCTGTCCTGTCCTGCTCTCCTGTCCTCTGCTGTCCTGTCCTGCTCTGCTGTCCTGTCCTGCTCTCCTGTCCTGCTGTCCTGTCCTGCTCTCCTGTCCTGCTCTCCTGTCCTGCTGTCCTGTCCTGCTCTCCTGTCCTGCTGTCCTGTCCTGCTCTCCTGTCCTCTGCTGTCCTGTTCTGTCCTCTCCTGTTCTGTTCTGTTCTGTCCTCTCCTGTTCTGTTCTGTCCTCTCCTGTTCTGTTCTGTTCTGTCCTCTCCTGTTCTGTTCTGTTCTGTCCTCTCCTGTTCTGTTCTGTTCTGTCCTCTCCTGTTCTGTTCTGTTCTGTCCTCTCCTGTTCTGTTCTGTTCTGTCCTCTCCTGTTCTGTTCTGTTCTGTCCTCTCCTGTTCTGTTCTGTTCTGTCCTCTCCTGTTCTGTTCTGTTCTGTCCTCTCCTGTTCTGTTCTGTTCTGTCCTCTCCTGTTCTGTTCTGTTCTGTCCTCTCCTGTTCTGTTCTGTCCTCTCCTGTCCTGTCCTCTCCTTTTTCTTTGGATATTTTGTAGTCTCCTCCCTACTTTTGTTTTCATTATGTGTCCCTTGTCCTTTGCAAACCTTCATCCTTCAGTAGCTGTTACCTATTTTTGTCCCTTTTTCCAATCAAGTGCAGACTGTTTTGTTTGACAGTCTAAGCTTGGTTTCTTTTTACCTCCTATCCCTGACTTCCATGGGTGATACTTTTTTTCCTTTGATGTAAGTTTGTAATCCATTTTTCTTGTAAATTACCTGTAGATTGATTTTCCTCTAATTTGTATCCTGAAGTTTCCCTCCTCGTTTCCCTCCTCGTTTTCCTCCTCGTTTCCCTCCTCGTTTTCCTCCTCGTTTTCCTCCTCGTTTTCCTCCTCGTTTTCCTCCTCGTTTTCCTCCTCGTTTTCCTCCTCGTTTTCCTCCTCGTTTTCCTCTTTGTTTTCCTCCTGTTTTCCTCTTTGTTTTCCTCCTGTTTTCCTCCATTTCCTTTTAACTTATACCATCTCTTCAATGTTCCTGCCTATTCCTATCTTACCTTCTGTAAAATCCTTTTTCCTTAATAACTTAACTTTCCTTGTTTCCTTTGTTTCATATTTAGAAATAAAAAAATAAAAAATGTAGATGTTAATTTTTTGCTTTGTATTGTTGCAGGTGCAGATCCTGTCGGAGGAGTTGGTGTGGAGGAGCTGCGGAGCTGCCCCCCCCTGCCCTGGCCCGGGGCTGTGGCAGTAGGTAATCCGTGAGAGCGTGGAGCGTGGAGCGTCGGAGCAAAGGCAGCAAAGGAGCGAAAGGAGCACACAGCACACAGACACGGACCGGCTGGCTGGGTGGCCGGCACCCGTGTAGTTCACTCTCAAGAAAGTTACTTGCAATCACACCCTTGCGTTTCATTTAGCTCACTTCCTTTTATGCTAGGTCAAGGCAGAAGGGTAAGGCAATCAAAGTACTTGGAGGAGAAACTTGGACTTCGAAGGCTACAGCTATGGCTGGGCTGCGCTGCCACTACCTCTACTTCTATTAATAAAGCTTACTTCCAATTACACACTTGTACTTTATTTACCTTTTAGGATAAGTTCAGTTAGAAGGTTAAGACACTTAGCCAAGCTAAGAATGCATTGAGAGGAAGCTTTGAACTTGAGGGGAACTTCACAGGTAACTTCAAATGAAAACATTCAACGGGAAAACTTGGAGAACTCCAAAGGAGAACTCCAAAGGAGAACTCCAAAGGAGAACTCCAAAGGAGAACTTTGAAGGAAAACTTTGAAGGAAAACTTTGAAGGAAAACTTTGAAGGAAAACTTTGAAGGAAAACTTTGAAGGAAAACTTTGAAGGAAAACTTTGAAGGAAAACTTTGAAGGAAAACTTTGAAGGAAAACTTTGAAGGAAAACTTTGAAGGAAAACTTTGAAGGAAAACTTTGAAGGAAAACTTTGAAGGAAAACTTTGAAGGAAAACTTTGAAGGAAAACTTTGAAGGAAAACTTTGAAGGAAAACTTTGAAGGAAAACTTTGAAGGAAAACTTTGAAGGAAAACTTTGAAGGAAAACTTTGAAGGAGAACGCTCTATACTTAGGAACTTCAGGTGACTAAAGAAATTAACTTTGAAACTAGGACTGCAAAAATTTTGAAGGACAAACAAACACTAGAACAAACTTTGAAACTTGACCAACATGAATATAGACTCTAAGCTATGGTATGGTATGGTATGGTATGGTATGGTATATGATTTACATAAGCAATTAAGGGATCAAACCACTGAAAACTTTAAAGACAACTTTGCACAGAACTACAACTCTGAAGAAAACTTAAACTTTTAAGAAAGGTTAAATTTGCACATACTAAGAAATGGTAAGTTCGGGGTACTTAATTTGGTTACTTGAAGGCTATCATTGGACTAAATTGTAAACTTAGGCACCTGGAAGCTTAAGAAAATAGGTTATTAAGCAATAACACTTATTTCATTAAAGGAAAGGAGATCATTCAACAAAATGAAAACCATACAGAGACAATGAACTTGTGAAAACCCTGAAAGAAACGTAGCAATACCAATTAACTAAACTAATTTTGGCACAAAGGATCATTACACACATCTTAAAGGATGTTCAAATTGGTTAATGAGGATCATATAAGAATTAAACATAATACAATTTATACAATTTATTAAATTCCAAAACTATTTACATACTCAAGTATTTACTCATTACATTTCAATATCTTAAAAACAATTACAAACATTCACATTCCACATTTCTTCTCTTCAAACCACAAAACCAGACTTTTGCAACACTTCCTCCTTTCCACATTTCATCTGTGAACATACAAATAAAAAAAACATCAATTCTTTCAAATATAAATACACATTTCAAGTGAAAGCAAAAACTATTTCAACACCATACTCATACATTATCAACATTCTGAAATCAAATTATTCTACTTTCATATCACACATAACATATATAAAATTCAATCATAACATAACAACATAACATAACCAGCAGTAGCCTAACATAAGAATGTGTCACCTACTCTCTTCAACATATATCAGCCAGCCACCTACTCACGAACAATTAATCTTTTATCAATTATACTTTTTCAGTGACATTAATGCCAAACAAAACTAAAATTTCACAATATAATCACTAGACCTATAGCTATGTATGTCTGTCTGACATACAAATAAATAACAAAACAGAGAGAGACAAACAAAAAATACAAAAAAAAGTGTATATGATGTTCAAAGTATATATCACGTTCCTAAGACACCTTGCAGGACAAACAAGAAAGAAAACACTGACAAACAGACATTACAAAGAAGCTACAAAACTAAAGACTTTTATATACCAGAGCAAATAGAGAACTCACAAACATTATGGCAACATAACCTTCAAAGAATGCAAAACAACAGTTACCAAAACTAATATGCAAATATAATCCAGCAGGGAACAGAGACATTAAAAAACCTCCAAACAAGTGGCAATAGCAGGAACACCTGCAATACTAAGTAACTACCACCAATATTGCCTGACAATTACAATTCAAAAAAACAATTCTCTACAACTCGCATCCAGAGGAAAATTAAACCTACCATATCAGTACAAACTTCCACTAGAAAACAATATGCACATTCTCACATAACCTATCACAACAATCAGACTTGAGTCATAAACAAGATATTACCTTCACTTTTTTCAAACACATAACCCTTTCTCCACAATACATCCTTCCCATTTTTCTTATAGTCAATTTATGTAGTACTACATTCCAAAACTAGATAATCAAAGGAATAAATAAACATTTCTTCTCAAAGACAAATCCATACTAAATGGTTCTCAACTCTCATAACACAATATAAAATATACACATTTTGTCAACAAAGTCATAAAATGCCCTGCCTTCCAAAGTACCCACTATCTACTCAATATACTGCTCAATCAAACAACACAATGTGCAATGTTGCTCAACAAAAATACAGCTGACCTCATAACTAAACACAACATTTTCAAAATACAAACTTCATACTCGTACTCATAAGTAAATATTAAAACACTCAAACAAAATTACAAACATTTTCAAAAATCATACAACACTATATTCAAACGCCCAACATAAAACCTACATCTTTCACTTCTTTCTATATCAAACTACACCCAAATTGTAAGCTCAACACTCAAAGAGAAGAAAAACAAGTACACTGTTAATGTCCAAGTGTACAGAAACAGATGGAAGCAGAGGAAATTTATGTAGAACACACATATTCACAACTTACTCACACTCAATGCACATCTTTGTGTTTTCAGACACTACACTAACCAATTATGTTTTCAAATGGTCATGTGTATATTCAACAAAAGGATATACATACACCTTTCTCATTTACTAACCACATTACTTACACAATAAAGACAAGTAAAATTGACATAATAGATACTCAAGTAACAAATCAAATGTGCAATTACTACAACTCCTAAGTGAAGCAGGGGGAGGGGCAGAGAGAGACAGAGAATGTGGAACACAGCACTAAAAAGGACTGTTGCAACACCAAACACAATCAAAGCAAAAGATAAATCAGAAAAGACAAATGAAAATGGCTGCTTGCTCATGTTCTACATACATACAGAGCTCAAGTATTAGGAAAACCTTACATACCCAGCATAACTTATTCCATTATAAATAACAATAAATATTTTCAACTGCTCTACTCAACACTTTCACAGCACATTTAACACCGACATCTACCAAAAATAATAAAGACACCCAAATGCCATCTCTCATAACATCTGTTAGCTATGAAATGTCAAAATAACTGATTCACAACTCCCCATTCATTCATTCATTCAAACATATGACTAGCATTCTTTAAAAAAAAACAAAAAAATTATAAAACCACAGATACAACATTTCTTTCAAATCTTCAAGAATATTTAAATGGACATCACAAATCAAACATACATTTCAACAATACATGAATAACAACAAATTAAACATTACTCTCACAGGAAAATAAATATAAACAACCAGGAAAAACAAAGACAAAACAATCCTCAGCATGAAACACCAAAATAATCCTTAACATTCACATTTCAATCCATTTCAACAAACTCAATTCAAAATGTTCCTACAGCAGCAAAAAATACAAAAAGCCTGGAACAGACAAACTAACCACACCTCATTCAATATCACGCACAACCTCATACTACACCTATTCAACATTTTATGCACATAACTTATATTCACACAACGACATATGGTTATAAACCTACACAAAAAAACTAACACAATATTATATTGCAGTAACTACAGAGGAATAACCTGCCTATTATCAGCTCCAAAATTATTAGACAACATCAAATTCACAATTCATCAAACACTTCAACATTCTCATCACATTATTTCTACATCAAACTATAGTGCATAGCATAACAATTTCCATTCACAATGGATGTCACATTCATGCATCAAATTAGAATGCAGAAACGTACAGGAAAGACAGAACAATACTCATTTCATTTACACACTAAGAGAAACCTACTGACAATGTACAAAAGGAAAAATTATCAACAATTATAACAGAAAATACTTCAAGCATGTAAAAACAAACAAAAAAAACACCACCAAACCTAGCACTTAACACCCAATGTACAGGAACAAGACAGCAAGTTATACACACCAAGAGACAGAGACAACACAATCACCTGGAGGAATAACCACCTGATCTACTGCACAAGTGACAAGGCACATCTAAACCTCACAAATAATGATCATGATAATGATAATGATAGCAATCATCAAAATAAATTACTTACAATTTTTATATACACCTTAGTCCTACAGGAAATACTTTCATACGCAGTCATACCTACAAACATTTGTTGCCTTTCATTACAAACATACATTGGATCTGTGGCTTATGTACTGACCTCTGTGTAAACTTCACAGGATATAAAAAAGCATTGTTTCAACAGAAATCACTTCAACCCACACTATAACTTGCAAATCAATCTCAAAAAACATGTTTGTGGCCTTTCACAACAACTGACACACATGTCTTAGGAAGCTTCACTTTTATGTCCCCCATCTCAACTTATATGTTCCACACATGTTCAAATAAATTTGGTTAAACTTCATAAACACACACACTCTATAAAATTACAATAAACAGTCACTTCAATACTCTCTATGAAAATACAAACATGAAAAATTATTCAAACATTTAGTTAGCACACCTTTCCTCTTACAAACAAATAAATAAACCTACCTCAATATCTAAACAAAACTACCCTCAACACTCACCAGAATAAAAATAAAACATTGCACCTCTACAATTGGCACTTGAATAGTACATTCACCACAATCTTTATCAACCACACAGCATACTTCTCATTTTATTGCATCACTACTACTACAACACTACAAACAAATTATCATCAAACTAATTAAACAAGACAAACTGCTCACTCATGAGAAACACATACCCAACGCTCAAAATTCAATAAAACTAATGTGCAATAAAATGAAAAATACTCTTTAACCAGAAAAAAAAAAATCACAAAAAAACAACTCAACTACAACTTTTTTTTTTAGTCAATTAATACTCACACAGCATCAAATGTAAATACTATCTACATAAACCTCTTCATGACTTCATTATAACAATCACTCCCTCATTAAACATACTGCAACATAACTACACATTACAACCACTCACACTTATCTTTAACTACCTACTCCATCACAAACTAACAAGCATCTTTCCAAGACTCAAGAGACTCAACATCAATTCACAAATATATAGATACAGTAATCCTCTCATTTCCAATTCCCATTACTCTCTACATTTATAACACCAATTTCCTATTGACATGTCACTTTGCATCATATACTATTACATTATTTACAAATTATCAATCAAATCATATCTTTCAAAACATTCTCAACTACTTATATGTTATAGCAGGAATAGAATAATAATCCTACACTAAAACATTTCAATCCATTTCTACAATACCACTGTCATTAAACACAGAATAAATACCACAATCATCAATCCAAAGACCTACCTATTCTATTTCTTGCAATAAACCCCTTAGAGGCCAAGTGATATAACTCTTTTATTTTCTTTCTCCCAAAACATTTCAGGTTTTGCTACATTATTGTAAGAAAAACACTTTTTTCTCCATTTTATACATGTCTTATTATCCTTATTCAAAACATACAACTGGAATTACATCACTCACATGTCAATGACATCCTTCACTCAAATTCAAACACACATACATTACACACACTGTCAACTTGACAAATGTTCATTCACATCTAAAATCAATAAAAGAGATTCAATGCTAACCAATTTTTAATACTTTCACACGAAGCATTAGAATGTGGCCAGCCAAGATTACAAGACCAAAGATAACAGGACAGGTTGCAAAACTAGACAAATATAAAAACAAATTTATTGACGTGGTGGAGCATGTACGAGGAAATTTATGTAAATTTTTCAATAATTTTTCATCTTTACATTTTTACAGACAGTATTCAAGTGACTGTTTAATGTAATTTTATCAAAAGCCTCTATTTATCAAGTAAAAATACATTCCAAACATGATGTTTCAGCTTCCAAAACAGTAAACCAAACTACATCATGGGAATAAAGGAAAATCAGTAACAGACAAGGCTAGCAATACACCTGGAGCTTTACGATGTGAGGAGGTTCTACATGGAATGGGGGGCATAGCAACATGATGTCGGGGACAACACAAATATAGATAGGCTACAAAGCATTCACAAAACAATATTTCTTTACAAAAAGAGAATACACAATCAAAGGTATATCTTGCTTACAAAGACTGTCATGTGAAGAATATTTTAACACAAAAAGAAAGACTTACAAAGACAGGACATACTTCAAAACATTCATAACTCTACACAAACCCAATTGTGGCTTGTACAAATAAAAACAAAAAAACTCTGAAAAACACCAATGGGGATAAGAAAACAAACAAGTAGGTCACATTTTTTTAAAAATTATGTCATGAAATAACATGCACAAAGTACAGAGCAAACTAACACAAAGTAAGTGGACAACATGTCAGAGGGAAGAAGAATATGGACATGGACCATAGGACCTAACATGGCAGTACATCAGTGATGATATGCAATACTATTCTACTTAGTTGGAAATGGAACATTTCAGCATCCAAGGACACAGATCTGCACTGAATACGGGAAGTGAACAAAAAAGTTTATTTCATTGCATGAGGAGAAACTTGTATAATTTCATACAGTAAAGATTGTACAGTGAAGATTAGTGACAAATGATTAATTATAGTGTTAGCAGATGCACAAAGTTCACTTCAATCCATTTCACCTCATTCATTTTTATAAATAAATAAAACTCTTTATATTTTTCGATAAATATTGGGACAAGTTTCTATGTTCCTCGAGTAGTGTGTCAACTACCATTGGCACTCACACATACTACAGATAAAATCCCTCCCATACCAAGGTGTAGTAAAGCAAGAAAATGCGTGGCAGGAAACATGTTATGACATTTGTAAACAACATAAAGTTAGGAAAGCAAGTAATAAACGAAGCATAATTTCAACAAGTTTCATTCAGTTGTATGAATACAATCAACACCTCAACTGTATCTTTTATAGTACAATTTTCAAAATATATGGATAATTAATATTAAATAATTATGCACTTTGACACAAGGGTCAAATATGAAATGAAAAACAAAACGAGGAAAATGGAGTACCAAAGTCAAAAAAGGACAAGACAACAAAGAGTAAGAACAACATAACTCACAGACTATTCATCCTGCATGGTCTCCACCTGAGGCAAGTTGGCAAACATGCACTAGGATGCAAGCTAGCCACACACATCCTAGAGGCTCCTTCACTGCTATCACCACCTCCTGCACTCTCTATACCTACACCAATCCCCTGCTCCCTCCACATCACTCCTTACTCCCTCCACACCAGCCCCTTCTCCTATGCTTCCTAACGCAGCTTCATCCCCTAGTCATGTGACTACCACTCACACCTATGCTGTCTCAGCCACCAACCCTCCAATCTCCCAAATCTCTCTCTCTCTCTCAATACCCTCCAAACCATTTCCTATAACCTGCATGCTGTTCCAAAACTTATTCAATACATGCACTTGTAGCAAACAATCACTTCTACTCCAGTCACCACTGAAAAACACACCACCTTTAATATCAGAACATTCCATCCTTAAAAAACAAAATAGAAATTGTGCTAACATGCCACATAAAACACCCTAATGCAATCTGTATAACTCAATACTGGCTTGCAGAGGATCAAATAAAAATGACACAAATATCAGCTTTCTACTCGCCTGGTTACTTCTGTGATAGGGCCAAACACACAAATATCAATCATATGTATCAAGGCACATGCATATATCTAGCCAACAACTGCAATTCCAAACAATAAATGAATTCAAACAAATAACATGCAACTCAGACATAGAATGTACAATTGTACAAATTCCAAAGCTCAACATCTTCCTCCTAAGCATCTATCAACCACCTGATGCAAACCTTCAAATATTCATTAAATCCTTAGAATTAATTTTGGATACATTAAAAAAGCAGCCTCATTATTCTATCATAATCTGTGGCAATATAAACATTAACGTCCTACCTACAGCTAGTATTACTCATGAAAAACACACAATCAAACTAATAAACTTAGTACACTCCTATAATTTAGATGCAATAATCAATGCACCAACCAGGCAGTCAAACAACTCCCAAACAGCAATAGACCAAATCCTTTTAGACAAAACAAAACACACATACAACAATCACCACTAGGCTCAGTGATCACAATGCTCAAGTACTCACTCTTCAAAGAAATTCCACCTCACCAAAAGCAAACCTAATAAAGGATACCACAAAGTATAATGAAAAAAAAAGTCAACAATATCATCCATGGTAACTAATGAATCATGGTCAGGGGTATATGAAATATCTGACATCAACCTACAGTTTCACACCTTCTTTAATACAATCAAACACATTTCAACATCTCACATCCACTACAGTATCACAAAACAACAAACAATCGATACCAAAAGTATTAAAATTCCTTGTGAAAGAAAAAGACACCTCACAAAAGATCACTTGTCATCAATCATCAAATAGTCAACTACTATAATATGATCTTCAGCCATACTCATAAAAGTTATAAGAAAAATCAAACAAATGATGAGTATATAAAAAACCCAAAAATTAAACAAAAGCTATGTGGAACATTATAAAAAAAGACATTACCAGCAAATAACAAAACACAAAATATTCAACTACTCCATGAACACAGAACAATAACAAACCCTCATGAAACAGCCACAAAATTCAACAAACACTTTTCTCAAATTGCTGGTAGACTACAAAAACCAACATATCCAAACACTACTCCTTTCTTCAAAAACTTACTTTCTAGCATGTACATCACAGAAACAACAGAGAAGAAAATATTTCAAATTATAAACAAAATGCAAAATAAACAATCCGCTGGGATATCTAACATTCCAGACTTCTTAAAAAAAAAAAAAAAGATTGCTCCATATATCATCAAACCATTAACATATTTATACAACCAATCATTAACTCATAGCTCCTTCCCAAATATATTTCAAACTGCTGTAATTAAACCTATAAACAAACAACATGTAATGAATTATAGGTCAATTTCACTCTTGTCAAGTTTTCTTCCAAAATTATTAGAAAAACTGTTCTATGAAAGATTAAAAAGCTACTTGATACACTGTAACATTATCACTGACTCACAACATGGATTCAGGGAAAATCATTCAACTGTAACTACTCTATTCACCTTTGTAAATGCAATCCTCATGGCATTAGAGCAAACAAAAATGCCTGTTGGTCCCTTTCTTGACCTTTCTTGACCTGTCAAAAGCCTTTCTCATGATACATCACACAATTCTATTGTCAAAATTAGAATCTTTTCGAATCCAAAGAATTGCTTATAAGTGAATAAAATCATATCTATCAGACAGAACACAAATTGTAGTATTACCTTACCAAAAAGACAACAAAATAAATAATCATCACTCCAAGCCAAGGGACGTGACATATGGAGTCCTGCAAGGATTCACACTAGGCCCAATTTTATTTCTTATATTTGTGAATGACCTGCCATCAATAATGGAAAACAACAAAACCATACTTTTTGCTGATGACACTAATATAATATTCAAAGAAAGAACAACCAAAGCTTTGCAACACAAAGCCAATTTAGCCATCAACAAACTTAATACAATGATCCACCATAACAAACTAATCCTAAACCAAGACAAAACAATCACAATACCCTTCCACAGCTCCCACTTAACACAACAATACTCACCAAATTTAACATTACAAGGAAACAGCATCACACAAGCAAACAAGCACAGAAAAAAAATTTCTCAGAATCATCACACAATCCAACCTCAAATGGAACTCACGCCTACAACATATTAATTCAAAATTGAGCAAACTTAATTATGCTCTTAGAATAATAATAAGAAGAACAAGAAACAGCACCATTGAGACAGCACAAACAGTGTACTTTACAAATGTGTACTCTATTTTCAAATATAAGATAATATGGGGCCAAGAACCAAAGGCTAAACAAACATTCAAAATACAAAAGATAATCATTCAAACAATAACAAATACAAAAACAGAGTCCTGTACATTGCAATTCAAAAAACTTAACACACTTCCACTGCCTTCTATTTTTATTTATCAAGTTATTATGTTTGCAAAGAAAAATCTACTAAACAATGACACACTTTACAGATTTAACCTATTGACTCGTCATACACGATTGTAATTGTATATGTGACTCAATAAATATTATTATTATTATTATTAACCCAAACTTACAAGCCCTATAAACTCAAGGCATGCTTGTATCCTTCATCAACCAATGTGCACAAGCACATTATACCAAAAGAGTCCATTCTTTTCAGGTAGACAATTCTTCAACAAATTACCAATACATCCGAGAAACACAACAGGCTTGTACAACTTCAAGAAGAAACACAAACACTTCCTCGGGAAATACTTCTTTATGTGTTCAGGAATACCTCAATGACTAATACATGCAATGTGATTTCAGGTGCTGCAGTAGGACTAGGTGTAGAAAAAAAAACTGGCCATTACCTACCTTCTCATAACTATTTCAAGACTTAAGCAACAAAAATGTGAATACTGTTAAATAATATGTAGCTGATACCATAATTTTTCTCATGTACTGTTAGTATTACTATTACTATTACTATTATTATTATTATTATTATTATTATTATTATTATTATTATTATTATTATTATTATTATTATTATTATTACTATTATTACTATTATTACTATTATTACTATAAGTAGTAGGAGTAAAATCACTATACCAAGAATGTGTTATTTTCAAAAATGAAACACTACAAATCTTCAAATGTTTAAGTATTTTAAATTACATTAAAGTAACTTAAATATTCAACTTTTTTGCTACTAAAAATAATTATATACTATTTAACATCTTAATATATCTGTAACAAGTATTGTAATATAATCTCTAGGCCAATGACCCCATCTTCATCAGGTTTTTTGTCCACTTTCCCTGGTCCTTTCAGCAAGTGTGTGTGTGTGTGTGTGTGTGTGTGTGTGTGTGTGTGTGTGTGTGTGCGCGCGTGCGTGCGTGCGTGCGCGCGTGTGTGTGTGTGTGTGTGTGTGTGTGTGTGTGTGTGTGTATTATTTCACTAGTCATACACGATTGTAATTGTACGTGACTCAATAATAATAATAATATCATCGTCAGGGAGACAAGAAAATCACAGAATGATACAAGAAACAAAGATATCAGAATCACTTTTAGGAATTTTGGGGACATTCATTGCCTGTTTGATTTATTGATTAATTCATTGGTTGGTATTTCCGGGAGGATCAACTGTTAAGGTCATTAATAACATTCAGTTTAGAGCGTGTTTTTGTCGAGGGTGATGGCAGTCAATTTCCCCCTCTCGACAGTGACATCCGGCGCCGAAATCTGCAAGCCGACACGCGGGCTTGCACATTGCTACTAGAGATGCGACACCAATAACAAAACATTAGCAAACGATGTTCAAAATTAAAACATACATCGACTAAATTCCATCGATGTTTTTACACTGGTTTACTAACATTACATTCGTGTGCATTCAAATTTAATTTCACATTGTCCGTGTTTATCAATTAGCAGATAAGGGTATGAGAAGAAGGGGACAGACCGTACACCCACAGCCTATTTCTTGACCACATCTCAATGTGCGAAATGGATATGAAGAAAGAGGAATTACAAGGGCATGGCAGTCATCTCGGGCGACAGAGTTTGGTTGATGAATGTAGTACAAACAGCGTTCCTTAGTTCCAAAACATGAACTGTTACCATAAATTATTATTTCAAATTGCAACTTTTACAGAATTGTGATCATGGGAATTTTTCATTCAGAATCAAAACATCGGAAAAAGAAAAATATCGATGTTAAAAAAATGTCAATACACCGATGTTTAAACAGCGACATCAATGTCGCATCCCCAATTTCTACCACAAACGGGAGGGTGGTGGAGGGGGCCACGATTGTGTACGTACTCCTGGTTCCTGGTGGAATAATGTAAAAGCCGCCCGCCCCCTGAGCTTCACGGCGCAACTCGCATCCAAAATCTGAGGCCAGTTCTCAGTGAGTAGGGCGACATTGGGCGTGGGATGCTTAGACTGGCATCCCTTGTGCAACTTGGCTGTGAACTTCAAACCCACATACATAAATTCAGTCGCGGGACACGAACCTCCCTGACTTCCTGTCTTCATCGGAACTCCAACCCTGCGACCTCCCGGTTAGACGCGCTGTAGTCAAATCAGTGCAACCTAAACCGGTTTGCCAGCGTGAGGAATAACGAATAACAACATGGAAATGTTGATGCAAATTACAAAATGGGATATTAGGGTTTTCTGCTCACTTCCACAGAAGAAAAACGCAAGATATACTGCAGTAACAGAGTGATGATTATGCAAAATTAAATATGCTACAAGAGAGACCAAGTTAGGAAGACCACGCAAAGGAACAATTACTCGCATTTGGAAAGAATTAAGAGGTTTCGTCACATTTTACAATCATCACAACTTCAAATAAACTATAAGCGGAGAAAATGGTAACTTAGCACAACACGTGCAAACTATTGCTAACGCCACTTTAAAACAAACTACAAAAGTACACACATGCTATACGACTCACAGACGGATGAAAAGCAAAATTGGACAAAGAGACAAAAAAAATTCGCAAGTAGCCAGACTTCTTTGTGGAAATCTCCAACGAAAGAGGCAAAAGAGGAACACCAACCTATCGCACGTAAACAATAAAGTACTTTATTACATGTGTAGAAATAAAAATGGTACCAGACAATACAAACATCACTTTGCCACGATTAGGCATCACAACGTTCTTCATTTATCGATAGATGGATAGATGGATAGATTTCTTTTCAGCATATTCAAACATACATTTCCCCCTCATTTCAATTTAAACAAATATCTTTATTTGCCTTGAAGGATACAACTTTATTACTTTGATTCTACATTCATTTTTATTATCATTCTACACCCAATTTCATGTACCCTGTCGTATGTGCGTTAACGCGCTGTCGTCAAAACCAAAAGTTCGCAGGTTCAAACCAGACTGTAGACTCGTTTATAAAAGGTTACTGAACACAATCGTGGCTGTAATGCTTGTGGGATGACTCGTAAAACAACTCTGGCTAAATTCCACGAGAACTTACACCCAATTACAATTTCTTTCCCAATGAGATCAAATATACCTTCAGCTGGCGAACGACGCAACTAACAACGAAACTGACTGCGAATTACTTGGACAATAACGAGTGTACCAATCAAAGAATAGTAGTCTTGGGCGCCAACTACTGAAGGATTTCCTAGGCCACTCAAGTAGCAAAATTGACAATTTACCATCTTCATTTCTGCCAGAGGTTGTCAAGCAACTCCCGACGTTATGCAATACAACATAGTAATGTATGCAGTAACTTGTTATGTAATAAGTACGCATATATTTAAGTCCATCACCTCATTTATAGAATTCTTTCCATTCCTGTCCTTTGTCTCCACAGCCCAATATGGGCCTTGGCCGACGAGCGGGGGCCCAGCCTCTCGGCCATGGGATAAGGGGTTCGTGTGGTTAGCACGAAGACATCCCGCCACCGTTTATTTTAGTCTTCATAACCTTTGGGTGGGCTTTCTCATCGTCACACAGCAATACATACTGGGACATTTGTGAGGAAAGCGTACAGTTATTTTTGCCCCGGTCGGGAAACAAACCCGGGGTTGCGCCGTGGAAAGCAAGCACGCTAATCAACGACCCACAGAGAGCCTTATTATTTCCATTTCCTTGCTCATAACACATAATAACCATTATCTACTCTCAAGGGCTGCAATTTTATAATATACAGTAATGCACATATTTCAGTGATTGAAACACAACTCTATTGCGAACCCCTAGAAAATAATCACTTACCCTCGCGCATGTTGCTCAGCAGGCTGTTGTTGCTGTTGTTGTTGACGCTGCTGCTGCTGCTGCTGCTGCTGTTGCTGCTGTTGCTGCTGTTGCTGCTGTTGCTGCTGTTGCTGCTGTTGCTGCTGTTGCTGTTGCTGCTGTTGCTGACGCTCTCTACATCCTCATCCCGACACGAAAGGCACCGGCTCGCGATGCAGGAACACGTATGCAACATAAAGAAACAAAGTCAAATTTTCGTTATTGTTCGTGGTGCACGTACAGTAAATCACTAACGAAAATAAATTATCAAGTGCGCCGCAACAAATCTATTGAATAGACAAAAACGTATCTGGGACGAAAAACGAATATGGCTGGATATTCACTTATGTTCCAAAAAGACGAAAAAATCAATATATCACAATAGGAACTCAGTTTCTATCCACTTGTCTTAAACATTCACTTTCCTTATTTGCAATTCATGACCGTCACAAATAGGGTTAATTTTCCTTCCCAATTAACAGAAAGTGTATAGTCCTTTTCAATTGTGCATTATACGATAGGAAAAAATGACAAATGTACGCCAATCAGACCTGGCTGACTGGCCGGGTTCTTCGTCGAAGACGCAGGCTGAGCGGTTACGATTGAAAGAAGAAGACGCGCAGCTTACGACAGTTCTCTATCAAACGTGTATGCTAAACCGTGAGCGAGAAACTCCACCGCGATGTAACTACCGGGGAGCTAAGTATTTCACTCCAACAAAATTACTTCATTTGCTCAAATTTTGGTCCCCTTTTCCCATCCAGGGAAACCACGCTATTCGCACGCTTATGAGTTCCGACATTTTTGTCATCAACTTATCAGAGTTGGGGTTCTAAAATTACTCTCATACAAAATCGGTAATATTCATCTAGCATTTCAAACGCCAGCAACTAGTCAGAACAACAGCAAGAGCTGTAAATGAATCATATCGGCCGGCGGGGTTGGACGAGTTTTATACTAGCATGTTGGAAACTTCTCAGCGGTCGTCCATAAATTACGTACCGCTAATTTTGCGTTTTTTGAATACCCTCTCTGCCCTCTGTAACGCGCCCATAACGCACGCATTAACTCCCCCTAAATAATTACGTACCGCTCGCGGCAACACCCCTCCGCCATTTACAATACATAAAATAAATTAAATTGCAGCAAAAACAATTTGTATTAATTTTATTTGTGTTTAGTATTTTGTTCACATTTGTGATATTGAAAGTCAGAATTAGTTTACTATACCTAACAATTAGATACGACACAATTTGTAAGTGAAGGAAGAACGCACACACGTAAAAATGTTTAATAACAAAGCCATTCACTCGCCCATGTGGATCTCGCTTGGGGAGAATCTACTGCGCCAATTTTAGTGAAATATAAAATATAGTTAAGTTTTCAGTACTGTCATCTAAACTGATTAAATAAAAAAATAAAGAAACATATATCCATTTATTGTAATAACTTACGTATAACCACTTTATTTCATTTTTCAAAAAATATTAGTTAATATTTTAATGTCAAAGTATAAGACTAAAAAAATTATTATTTCATCAAATTAAAAAAATAGTGTTACATAACATTAAGCTAACGCCTCCTACCCCTACGTTAAGCAGTGTAACGCTGTCCCACACCCCCTCCGCTCGTGTTTGGCGTTACGTAATTTATGGACGACCCTCAACAGATATTGAGATTCAGCGCCGTGAAAATTTGAAATATATAAAACGGAAATAATCACACTTGTTGGTTGTACCTTCTTCAATTATTTTTTATGCAGTCAAGTGAAAAATGCAAAAATACCACTCGTCTACAGATTCCAATTTTCTGCAACATTACACAATATATTTGTAATTGCTTTCAACAATTCAAATTAAATTTTCAGTGAAAATAAGCTGGAATCCTAATAAAGTTTTCACATATTATTCAACGAAGCATGCCTTTGGGTTTTCTCTCATAACCATTATCTATAATGTTTTGTCAGGGGTCCGAGCACGAATGACATTTTATTTCGCTTCATTGTCAAAAGTAGTAGTTTTGGCCGTTACACTATATTGAATTACACAAAAGTCATTTCTTGAAATATTTCTCACGTCATTAATACGTATATTACGAACGATTTTCATGCGTTACTAGCAGAATTACGTCTGCTCGACCGAATTATGCCGCTCGCTCAACCTGCCCTGCCAGCCCCCGCCCCAAGGCACACGGCAACGCTCAGCAACAATGGAGCCCACGTGGATAAGGAATTGCATTTAACTGAAGCACCATCTTGCGCTGCAGCGCTTGTTCGGAGTTACAACAAAATGAACAGCTTAAAAACATTCTCCATGAAAAGAAACTAAGATATGCCAAGTTTCATTCACATTGGACCACTGGTGTCGTAGTTTATCGATCTCAGGCAAACCAACATACATTTTTACATATGACTGGGTGAAAACCAGAGCAGTATAAGTAACTTTTATAAATTCTGAGAGAGCGTATTTATTTTACGCTATATTTCAGTTGCAATGTAATTTCGTGGTTTTTCATGAACAATGAAATGCCGCGGTGAAATGAAGAAACAAAGCATCACAGATTTAGTCATATTGAATTAAATAAATAGTTTTCACAGAATTTATAAGACAACACTCATCGCGTTCTGGTTTTCACCCATTCATATGTAGATTGCGTTTGTTAGCAATAATGCATCAATTGATTTCAAATCAATTTTCTCTAAAACTCACATTTTCTGTAAAAATGAGCTAAAAATTGCACGTTTCTTAAACATATAAGTCATTGTTGAGTAACAACACTAAGAGGACAAAAGGTTTTGTTATGTCACGCATTACCACTGCTTTTAAGCGGTTTTTATACACTACCAACTTCGCACACATGTTAGGAGGGTTGCATTACTTACTCCAACCACCTACCTCACAATCTTTCACTACCGTAATGTGTCCAATTGCTTATTTGCGCTTTTTAAAAAAATTATTCATAGGTAATATAAAATTCATTAATTTCTGTACTCTAATCTCGCAATAGTCACAATTATCGTTAAAACTGGCCCTTAAACCTTTCCTGTAAACAACTTTCCTTTCTTCTCAAATCCGCACATTAAAAGTCAAAGGCATTTGCCAGTAAGATAGACTTACAACTGACATTAACTCGTGTCATTTTGTCCAAACCTAGTGTCAACAATCAAAGACATTTTCTCATTTTCATTTCAAAAATATATCATTTCATCAACAAATGAACATACTATCATCTCATTACAAATAAATTCATTTCAAATACGGCATGTCACGTTTCAAGTTTTGCCGTTTACACACAATATATACATGCATCTTTGCCTGACACTATTAATTTCTAATTTTTATTGTTTTATGGTTAGCATTTCTCAAGAGCAATCCACAAAGTAACATCTCGCATTTTCAAATTGTATCGAGTTCTCATTCGCAATATTTAACAGCTACGTTACATCATATTACATCATATTACTGCCTAGTCGTTTAATCTCAAACAAATATATTAAAGAAACAACAAATCAATGTCGGCGCAACGTACAGTCAACAGCAGCACATAATTTCTCGTATTACTGGTAATGGCTTCGTAAATTTATGTCTCAATTTCTTCACTAACACATAACCTACCACCAACCTAACTGAACGAACCACGTGTGGTTTTCATATATAACCGGTTTTCAGCCAGCAACAATTGTCATTTCTCATCCAACAATAAGAGAATCATGTTTAACAGTTAACATTCGCACCATATTGCATACCAAGGTAAGGATAATTTCTGACCTTACCGTCAGTACTCAATTTTCTTCCAAAAGAATATTTATAACAACGGTCCGATTTTCAGTGAAACCTCTAAATTTCCGAAAATCGCTCAACTTTAAACTTTCTTCGACTCTCTCCATCAATTATATTATAGTCTACCTCTTCTCGCACATTATAGCCTATTACGTAGTTACAGTTTCCAACCCTATGCCAAATGTGTGTGCAATGTGTGTGTGTGTGTGTGTGTGTGTGTGTGTGAGAGAGAGAGAGAGAGAGAGAGAGAGAGAGAGAGAGAGAGAGAGAGAGAGAGAGAGAGAGAGAGAGAGAGAGTAATTGAGAACATTGGTACAAGCATTGAGGTGAGGTTAAGAGATATCATTAGCCAATTGAAGGATACAGGAGCGAGACCCATGTTCTCTTCACCGGGAACGTTTCCAAAATAGGAGTACATACTGCGAGAAGTCCTGGTAGGTCTTTTAGGCGCCGATAGAGAGATAGTAGTTTGGAACGGGGTAGAGCAAAACTGTAATTTTAACCTAGACTCAAGACAAGTACGAGAAAATCTGCGCTTTTTTTGTACAACCACCTGTTTATTCACAGCTTGCCTTTCTTTCTCATCTTTTGAAAGAATTTCTATCTTTGTGTTTCAGGATGCAAGTTTACCAACACTACAACTTCGGTGCTACCGACTGCAATTTGCAGTCACATCTCGTGTCCTGTTCGCAGCCTACCGATGTTTCGAGTAAAGACATGGACGCAAGAATAGAAGCGTCATACAGCATTCCACGAGAAAATTAACTTATAATCTACTAACCCGTTGTATAAATATGAAATCCATGACTACATTTCAAAAATAGACATTTAATTCATTTTATGATTCATAAATATTCCTGAAATACAATCACTTCACATGGCCTGTACATCACAACACATTAATACAATCTGTAAGACCAACAAGTAATATTATCTGAGAAATATCAAGGACAGAAATATTCTTCACATAATTAAACGAAGGAGGAAAAGTTTGATTTCGAGGAAGGAATTTATACGCACCACGACACATTGCAAACAATGTTCTCAAGTTCAATCAAACGAAAATTATATTCTACAAATTACAATACTATGATTCATTTGTACAAAAATTATTGTTGAAATGTTCACTTCATTGTATTGCATTATTTGCATCATTCAACTATGCATCAACTATGCATCAATTCAAAAAACAAGCCTAATATATGTTCATACTTTGTTACATTTTCTTAAATACCATACTTCACAATACCAGTTTCAAAAAACCGTAATCCTCCTTCTCAATTTTCTATGGGTAGTTTCAAGAAAAAGCATAACGGTCATAGTTATAATATTAACCATATCATATTGCCACGTTATAAGTACAATGATTCTCTTAGTTAACATTCACATGCTTACAAGATGTTCACAGTATATTTTCAATTTTTTGTGTTTCCATATTTTTATATTTGTTATATCAACATTTACTTCATATTTCATTTATACAATTCAAGGCTTCGCTTCATATGGTCCTATACCGCATCAAATTCATCCAAAGTAATAAAAATATCAATTTTGAAATCCGTTTTTCATCGCCATAGAGTGAAGCACTAGTGTCTTTCTGTTCAAGGTCAAATGGAATGCCAGCACCACAATACTAGAGCAAAATATAATAATCATTGTGATTACATTACAGGTTGTAGTAGATTATCTAAATATCTTAATATCTTACTTTTATCAAACATTTCGGACAGCATATACGTCCGAGCCCTTCAATTCCGATTTTGACGTAATCTATTTTGTGCGGGCGGATGAAGATGAGTCAATGGCAAATTTCATTGGCTTTCGAAAACTGGAGGCAAATTTCCATCTCAATATTTTAAATCCGAGTTAAGAATATCATCCATACTTAGCAAAAAGCACACACAAGAAAAACCACTGAAAATTTCGAGAATTTTGAAATACTTTTTATAACTGTCCGCAATTTCGACAATTGAATTCGACTAATTGCGTGGGCCAAGGCGCGGGTCTTCTGCCGCCATTCGACACCCTCCGCGCAGTTCGCGGCAGGTCAAATGCGCGGTCGGACGTGTTTCATTCGTTGTCTTGCTGAACTTTATAAAAATACGTTTTAGATCGCTTATTCTGATATTTTTGGTGTCATAATTTTGTTTATTGTATACTTGTGTGAAGAAATTGCTTTTACTGAATATCAGAAAATTGATTTCTTCAAAAATTCTCACCGAGACATCTGCTCCAGGTTGGTAATTTCAAAGTTTGACCATTCTCTATGATATTCTGTGTCCGAATTATTAAAATATTTTCCCCTCGTGAATTGGGGACTTCATTTCCTCTCTCAGAAATGTATGATTCTATATCGACTGTTTTCATAAACACAAACATGAATTATTCCAAATTGCATTATTTGAATCATCGACGTTCAATTATTTTAACTGACCGTTTCGACTTTTGTTAACAACTTTGCGATTTGCACGCATTTATAGTACGTACCATGCATATTCCTCCATCTGACCGTATGCTAACGAGTGAAAAAGTACTTTATTTTTGAAAACCCCTGTTAGTAGTACCAATTAAAAACGTCTCGTGGAGCGAAAGCAATGGTTTCTCTCCTACATCTATTCACAACACCGTTACGTTCGTAGCAGACGCCATTTTGATCAAGTGATATATTTTGTTTGCTTCTCGTTTTACATAGCATAAGGAAAATCTTTGGATTACTTTTATCGTTTCGATCGGACTATTAAAACTACTGGTGCTACAACAGAACATTATTTCTCGCATTCTTAGTAATTTTTGCAATTTTCGTAAATTCAGACAGTTCAATGAAAACCGGTCTTGCGCCTATTTTATAAGCGTTCTTTCCGCTTAATACTTTAAAGAAAAATCGTTATGAGAAAATTTTCTTTTAAATCAGTACGTGCACTGTTGTAGGAAAAACAAAGAACAATACGCATAACCATTTGCAAAATATGCCAGATTGGAATTATCCAACGTAATTTCGTCAAACTTCCTTTATATTTACGCAAGAAGCTGTTTCTGCAGCATTCGGAACGACAATCCAATGTAAACTTGGGGCGACTGACTTTCCGCGAGAATGAACATTCAACTGGGCAGCCAGCTACCTCACTCCAGCCGCCGCTCTTTTTCACGGACCTTGATAATATAATACCTCGTAGAAATTGAGCAAGAATAGCAGTTAGCTTCAATAAAATGCATCGATATAACTTTATTCTAATGATGGAAAAAACCATGAATATACTACACCGCTTCTAAAACTAATTCCATAGTAAAAACATCATCAATAAGAATGGTTGCTATGCAATGTATTTCTATTAAATTCTCCTCACTCTTGAGAATTTTCTCTCGGATCGGCAGCCACATACTCTTCCATGCCTGGAGGGTTGCTTACATTGCAGCCGCTTTTGCGTTTTGAAACAGCTGACAATCTTTCAGTTTGAGCATCTGTGCGTTTGGGCGACGCGCCGGTCGCGGCGCTTCGGCGTGTCCCGTTGCTCCCCTCGAGAAGCGGTGGCCTTGGGGCTTCGCGACGGGCAGAAGGGGAGAAATGGCCTTGGCTCGTTCCTCGCAGATATATTTGTTAGTGGCACAGAAAGCTACTGAGCTTGTCTTCAAACTAAAATTTCCTGCCTACTGTATACTGATGTATTAAAATAATCATATTTTATAGAGGGACGACTTAAAAACATATATTCATGTAAACAATATAATGCTGATTAAAAACTGGTCTTGATACATTTTAAAGGATTACAGTTTTGTTCACTCAGTTGCTATTTTAAGTGGATAATGTAATGAAACAAAAATTAAAACAAATTAATTTGATGATCTTTCATCCCACGTTGTATGACCGAAAGTGCACGAACCGAGCAATTGTATTAGTTATTATATTTTTTACTATGAACTATCAAAGCAATTAACTATGAACTAATGAAACATTTTCATATTGAAATACAAGCTAGAGGCGTCCCACATTATCACATCTTTTCAAATCATACTTTTTCTCTTTTCTTTTTTTTCAGATCGTCGCCGTACTCCAAACAGTGGGAAACTGGTGTCGATGTTTCATTGGAGAGTGAGGGGTGCGGTGAGTAATGACTGAGTGGGGTGCCGGACCTTTTACTTCGATTGGAACAAGTATGCGGTTGACACATCTTAAGCATCCGAACGCCCATATCATTTTCAGTAATTACGCACCAATGCCAATGGCCTGCTTTGTTCCATCGAAGGCGGTGCCCCTCGCAGACGTACGTGCGTGGGCTGCGGGCCTACGCGCTGCGTATGTGTTGGCGGCCACCGCGCCCTCCCGACTGCCCTACGGTGTCACAGGGAAGACGCATTCACCCCAAGCACCAAAGTCGGTTCGCGGAGTTTGGGGTGGGCTTAGCTCTCCGTAGGGCAGTCACCCCACCCCACTCAGTGTGCAGAAACGCGCATCGTCGTTGTGTCTGTTACATTCTTATGCTTTTGAGTGTCTTTATTGTATGTTTTGCACCATTGCTTTGTTTCTTCGCGTTGCCCCTGTTAGGTAGGATTCTTTTTCAGGTTCTTTCTTGCAGGTCTGGCACCTTAGGGTGCCGCAACAATAGCAAGGAATTGTCAATTAACTCAATCAAATTATAGTATTTCATTGAAATGAATGAAAAATACAGTAGATTGACGGTTCCTTGTTGTAAAGAATGTAACGGACACAACGAGCAAAACACACACTGGGCACACACTGGCAATTATTGCGCGATTGGGAGGGTAGAATATAAGTTCAAGAAAGAAGTTTTGCCTTCATTTTCTCAGAAGATCTCATCAACTGCGCGTCTAAAAGTAAGTATTTTGTCCTTTAATCATATTGTAATGTAATGCAAAATTCTAATATTTTTATTTCTTTTTAGAAATAAGGAATGTTAAAAGAAAAGCAATGAAACGTAACAGAAAAGTGGCAAAAGAATCACATATCATGGCGCATATCAGAGCAATTCCCCAGCACATACAGAGAAAAAGGAACGCTAAACATGAATATGCGATATAGCACTCCCCAACTACCGTCACAATGGACTACATCAGAAGGTGAGACCATTTATTGCTGAGGACTAGAGAACGAAATCACGAGATGGGCAAAGGGATGGAACTGACAGAATAAAAGGCCAAGCCCCACAGTTCAAAGAGAGTTCACAATAAGTAACAACGTAAACATCTCTATTATTATCTTTATCTAACATCTATCTAAGAGAAGAAAGGTTGTTGTAGTGTATCCCATGCAAAGCCGTTCATATTTTTAATATTGTAAATAAACCTAACAATAATAAGTAACAAAATATACGTAAAAACATTACTCAAATAAAAATTACACCCGTTTCAAACATTCAAACTAAAATTGCCTACCATTGCAATGTTCTCGAAATGTAATGTTTTCAACTCCAAAAATTAAACTAATCAAATCTCTTGTTAAACAATGATATTAATTAAAGTTCACATGTTTGCAGGCAATTCAATAAAATTCTAATATCCTTACACGTTATTACAAGGATAATAAAATAAATATACATTATATCATAATCCATACATCTATAACTCAACATTTCAAAACATATCGTCCTATGAGCACATTTCTTCTCAGGAAAAAGGTAATCAAGCAGTGATTATGTATAATTATTGTCTTTCTTTTCACTATTGAGTGGTTAATACTCTCGTAAGCAAAGCAATACATCATGTTCCTCGAAATCTTTTTCTTCTAGGTAGTTCGTATCCCCGGTGGTCCTAATGATCGGCTCAGAAGACGTGACGGATCATGTGCTTGGCGCACTTAATGACTATCACCTTTTGGGTCTCGAGACGTTGAAGCCTTACTCCATATTTGAGGGCCTTATCATTTTATAAAGACCTCAACGCTCAATATATCACCCTTTCGCCACTTCTAAACTAATCACATCTCAACACCTCATTATCTAAGTGAAATTGTGGTAAAAAACTAATTATCAATGATCCATTAAAAAGAAGAAGTAATTAATAGTATATTAATTAAAGTAATATTAGTTATAGTATTAAAATAATATTAGTAATAGAATTAAAATAATATAAGTTATAGCAATTAAAATAAAAGAAATTTCACAATCCTCATGCATTATGCAGATGATATTGTTCGACAGAAACTTAAAGCACTCTGTTTCATCGGTTTCTTCCAAAATATGTACTCACTTTCGTAGAATTGAATCATAGAGTTTCCCCAAAACCCATAACACGCCGCCGCCGCCTCCGCCTCCGCCTCCGCCTCCGCCTCCGCCTCCGCCAACGCCACTGCCAACGGCACCGCCGCCACCGCCAATCACAGACGCCGCCAAAAAACCCCCAACAATTCATTTTTTTAATATTTCCTTGTTAATAAGTATAGTACGTTCTTTTATTTACAATTTTATCATATTAATGCAAGGATGCAACTCTTTAATTATATAATTTGTATATATTACCCATTATTTTCATAGTTTTGCAGGTACAAGTAATATCATATACATTATTTGTTTTCATTTCTTGTGACAAATAGGGTACCTTTCATCAATTTACAGTTCTCTCATATTCATAGAACGCTGCCAAACTTTAATTATAATATATCTAATTACAGTTCAATCATATTCTTGGAAGGCTGAAACATTTTAATAATAATTTGTCTTAATTTACTTCCATCAGTTTCAACGAAGGTATCTACTTTCTAATTATATTATTTTATTTACAGTTTCATAATATTCATCGAAGGCTGCAACTTTAAATTATATTCTTTCTAATAAGAGTTCTATCTTATTCATGAAGGCAGCATCTTTTCAATTACATATTTTATTAAGAAGATTCCAGCAGATTCATGAAAGGCTGCATCTATTTAATTAAAATATTTCCTTTGACAGTTCCAGCAAATGCACTGAAGGCTGCAACTTTTTAATTAAAATATTTCAAATTACAGTTCCTCCATACTCATCTGATGCTGCAACTTTATATTATAATCTTTTTAATTACAGGTCCATCTTATACATTGAAGGCTTCTTCTGTTTAATTATATTATGTCTTATTTCAGTTTCAGCATATTCATGAAGGGCAGCAATATTTTAATTACAGTTTTTCTTAACTAAGTTCCTGCAGATCCAACGAATATTTCTACTTTTTTTTATATCATTTTCAATTACAGTTCCACCATATTCATCGAAACCTGCAACATTAAATTATATAATTTCTAATTACAGTTCCAGCTTATTCAACTAAGGTTGCTACTATTTAATTTCCATATTTCCAATTACAGATTCAGCATACTCATGGTTAGCTGCAACATTTTATTTTAGTTGTTCCTATTACAGTTCCAGCAAATTCATCAAGGATTCTACTTTTATTATATTATTTTCAATTACAGTTGAAATATATTCAACAGACAGCAACTTTTTAATTATATTATTTCTAATTACAGTTCCAGCAGATTCATGGAAGGCTCAATCTATTTAATTACAATATTTCATTTGACAGTTCCAGTATATGCATTGAAGGCTGCAACTTTTTAATTAAAATATTTCAAATTACAGTTCCTTCATTCTTATCTGATGCTGGAACTTTATAATATAATCTTTTTAATTACAGGTCCAATTTATACATTGAAGGCTTCTTCTGTTTAATTATATTACGGATAATTTCAGTTTCAGCATTTGCATGAAGGGCAGCAACATTTTTTTCTTTTCTCAGTTCCTGCAGATACATCGAAGGTTTCTACTTATTCATTATATTATTTTCAATTACAGTTCCACAATATTCATTGCAAGCTGTAACATTAAATTATATAATTTCTAATTACAGTTTCAGCTCATTCATCAAAGGCTGCTACTATTCAATTTTTATATTTTCAATTGCAGTTTCAACATATTCATGGTTAACTGCATCATTTTATGTTACTTTTTCCTATTACAGTTCCAGCATATTCATCAAAGGCTGCTACTATTTAAATTTTATTTTTTTAAAAACAGTTTCAACATATTCATCAAAGGCTGCTACTATTTAATATTTATATTTCCAAATACAGTTTCAACATATACATGGTCAGCTGCATTATTTTATGTTATTTTTTCCTATTACAGTTCCAGCATATTCATCAAAGGATGCTACTATTTAATTTTTATATTTCCAAATACAGTTTCAACATATACATGGTCAGCTGCATTATTTTGTTATTTTTTCCTATTACAGTTCCAGCATATTCATCAAAGGATGCTACTATTTAATTTGTATATTTCCAATTACAGTTCATGCTTATTCATTAGGCTGCAACTATTTAATTTTTATATTTCCAATTACAGTTTCAACATATACAAGGTTAGCTGCATCATTTTATATTATTTTTTCCTATTACAGGTCCACCAGATTCATCGAAGGCTTCTACTTTTAATTATATTATTTTCAATTACAGATGCACTATATTCAGCGAAGGCAGCAACTTTTTATTCACATTATTTCTAATTACAGTTCCAGCATTTCATCAAAGGCTGCTACTATTTAATTTTTAAATTTTCAATTACAGGTTTAGAAGTTTCATGGTTAGCTGCAACATTTTATGTTATTTTTTCCCATTACAGTTCCCCCAGATTCATCGAAGGCTTCTACTTTTTATTTATATTATTTTCAATTACAGATGCACTATATTCATCGAAGGCAGCAACTTCTTTTTTACATTATTTCTAATTACAGTTCCATCTTATTCACCAAAGCCTTCTACTAATTAATTTTTTTATTTCCAATTACAGTTCCTGCTTATTCTTCAAAGGCTGCTACTATATAATTTTTATAATTCCAATTACAGGTTCAGCTTTTTCCTGGTTAGCTGCAAAATTTTATGTTATTTTTTCCTATTACAGGTCCACCAGATTCATCGAATGCTTCTACTTTTTAATTGTATTATTTTTAATTACAGATGCACTATATTCATCGAAGGCAGCAACTTTTTATTTACATTATTTCTAATTACAGTTCCATCTTATTCACCAAAGCCTTCTACTAATTAATTTTTTTATTTCCAATTACAGTTCCTGCTTATTCAGCAAAGGCTGCTACTATTTAATTTTTAAATTTTCAATTACAGGTTTAGAAGTTTCATGGTTAGCTGCAACATTTTATGTTATTTTTTCCTATTACAGGCCCACCAGATTCATCGAAGGCTTCTACTTTTAATTATATTATTTTCAATTACAGATGCACTATATTCATCGAAGGCAGCAACTTTTTATTTACATTATTTCTAATTGCAGTTCCATCTTATTCACCAAAGTCTTCTACTAATTAATTTTTTTATTTCCAATTACAGTTCCTGCTTATTCTACAAAGGCTGCTACTATATAATTTTTATAATTCCGAATACAGGTTGAGCATTTTCCTGGTTACCTGCAACATTTTATGTTATTTTTTCCTATTACAGTTCCAGCATATTCATGAAAGGCTGCTACAATTTAATTTTATAATTTCCAATTACAGGTTCAGCATTTTCATGGTTAGCTGCAACATTTTATGTTATTTTTTCCTATTACAGGTCCACCAGATTTATCGAAGGCTTCTACTTTTTAATTATATTATTTTCAATTACAGATGCACTATATTCATCGAAGGCAGCAATTTTTATTTACATTATTTCTAATTACATATCTAGCAATTCATCAAAGGCTGCTACTATTTAATTTTTAAATTTTCAATTACAGGTTTAAAAGTTTCATGGTTACCTGCAACATTTTATGTTATTTTTTGCTATTACAGGTTCACCAGATTCATCGAAGGCTTCTACTTTTTATTTATATTATTTTCAATTACAGATCCACTATATATATCGAAGGCAGAAACTTTTTATTTACATTATTTCTAATTACAGTTCCAGCTTATTCATCAAAGCCTGCTACTATTTAATTTTAATATTTGTAACTACAGATTCAGCATTTTCATGGTTAGCTGCAACACTTTATGTTATTTTTTCCTATTACAGTTCCACCAGATTCATCGAAGGCTTCTAATTTTTAGTTATATTATTTTCAATTACAGTTGCACTATATTCAACGAAGGCAGCAACTTTTTATTTGCATTATTTTTAATTACAGTTCCAGCATATTCATAAAAAGGCTGCTACTACTTAATTTTTATATTTCCAATTACAGTTGCATCTTATGCACCAAAGGCTGTTACTATTGAATTTTTAAATTTTCAATTACAGGTATAGAAGTTTCATGGTTAGCTGCAACATTTTATGTTATTTTTTCCTATTACAGGTCCACCAGATTCATCGAAGGCTTCTAATTTTTAGTTATATTATTTTCAATTACAGTTGCACTATATTCAACGAAGGCAGCAACTTTTTATTTGCATTATTTTTAATTACAGTTCCAGCATATTCATCAAAGGCTGCTACTACCTAATTTTTATATTTCCCATTACAGTTCAATCTTATTCACCAAAGGCTGCTACTATTTAATTTTTAAATTTTCAATTACAGATATAGAAGTTTCATGGTTAGCTCAACATTTTATGTTATTTTTTCCTATTACAGGTCCACCAGATTCATCAAAGGCTTCTACTTTTTAATTATATTATTTTCAATTGCAGATACACTATATTCAGCGAAGGTAGCAACTTTTTAATTACATTATTTTTAATTACACTTCCAGCATATTCATCAAAGGCTGCTACTACCTAATTTTTATATTTCCCATTACAGTTCAATCTTATTCACCAAAGGCTGCTACTATTTAATTTTTAAATTTTTAATTACAGGTATAGAAGTTTCATGGTTAGCTCAACATTTTATGTTATTTTTTCCTATTACAGGTCCACCAGATTCATCGAAGGCTTCTACTTTTTAATTATATCGTTTTCAATTACAGATACACTATATTCAGCGAAGACAGCAACTTTTTATTTACATTATTTCTAATTACATTTCCAGCATATTCATCAAAGGCTGCTACTACCTAATTTTTATATTTCCCATTACAGTTCAATCTTATTCACCAAAGGCTGCTTTTATTTAATTTTTAAATTTTCAATTACAGGTTTAGTAGTTTCATGGTTAGCTGCAACATTTTATGTTATTTTTTCCTATCACAGTTCCACCAGATTCATCGAAGTCTTCTACTTTTTAATTATATTATTTTCAATTACAGATGCACTATACTCATCGAAGGCAGCAACTTTTTATTTACATTATTTCTAATTACAGTTCCATCTTATTCACCAAAGGCTTCTACTAATTAATTTTTTTATTTCCAATTACAGTTCCTGCTTATTCGTCAAAGGTTGCTACTATATAATTTTTATAATTCCAATTACAGGTTTAGCATTTTCCTGGTTAGCTGCAACTTTTGATGTTATTTTTTCCTATTACAGGTCCACCAGACTGATCGAAGGCTTCTACTTTTTAATTATATTATTTTCAATTACAGATGCACTATATTCATCGAAGGCAGACTTTTTATTTACTTTATTTCTAATTACAGTTCCATCTTATTCACCAAAGCCTTCTACTAATTAATTTTTTTATTTCCAATTACAGTTCCTGCTTATTCATCAAAGGCTGCTACTATATAATTTTTATAATTCCAATTACAGGTTCGGCATTTTCCTGGTTAGCTTCAACATTTTATGTTATTTTTTTCTATTACAGTTCCAGCATATTCATGAAAGGCTGCTACAATTTAATTTTTTAATTTCCAATTACAGGTTCAGCATTTTCATGGTTAGATGCAACATTTTATGTTTTTTTTTCCTATCACAGTTCGACCAGATTCATCGAAGGCTTCTACTTTTTATTTATATTAATATGAATTACGGATGCACTATATTCATCGAAGGCAGCAACTTTTTATTTACATTATTTCTTATTACAATTCCACTATATTCATCAAAGCCTGCTACTATTTAATTTTAATATTTGCAACAACAGGTTCAGCTTTTTCATGGGTAGCTGCAACACTTTATGTTATTTTTTTCTATTACAGATCCACCAGATTCATCGAAGGATTCTAATTTTTAATTATTTTATTTTCAATTACAGTTACACTATAATAATCGAAGGCAGCAACTTTTTATTTGCATTATTTTTATTTACAGTTCCAGCATATTCATCAAAGGCTGCTACTACTTAATTTTTATATTTTCAATTACAGTTCCATCTTATTCACCAAAGGCTGTTACTATTGAATTTTTAAATTTTCAATTACAGGTATAGAAGTTTCATGGTTAGCTGCAACATTTTATGTTATTTTTTCCTATTACAGGTCCACCAGATTCATCGAAGGCTTCTACTTTTATATTATATTATTTTCAATTACAGATGCACTATATTCATCGAAGGCAGCAACTTTTTATTTACATTATTTCTAATTACAGTTTCAGCAATTCATCAAAGGCTGCTACTATTTAATTTTTAAATTTTCAATTACAAGTTTAGAAGTTTCATGGTTAGCTGCAACATTTTATGTTATTTTTTCCTATTACAGTTCCACCATATTCATCGAAGGCTTCTACTTTTTAATTATATTATTTTCAATTACAGATGCACTATATTCATGGAAGGCAGCAACTTTTTATTTACATTATTTCTAATTACAGTTCCAGCATATTCATCAAAGGCTGCTACTACTTAATTTTTATATTTCCCATTACAGTTCCATTTTATTAACCAAAGGCTGCTACTATTTAATTTTTTTAATTTCAATTACAGGTTTAGAAGTTTCATGGTTAGCTGCAACATTTTATGTTATTTTCTCCTATTACAGTTCCAGCATATTCATGAAAGGCTGCTACAATTTAATTTTATAATTTCCAATTACAGGTTCAGCATTTTCATGGTTAGCTGCAACATTTTATGTTATTTTTTCCTATTACAAGTCCACCAGATTCATCGAAGGCTTCTACTTCTTAATTATATTTTTTTCAATTAGAGATGCACTATATTCACCAAAGGCAGCAACTTTTTTTTACATTATTTCTAATTACAGTTCCATCTTATTCACCAAAGGCTTCTACTAATTAATTTTTTTATTTCCAATTACAGTTCCTGCTTATTCATCAAAGACTGCTACTATATAATTTTTATAATTCCAATTACAGGTTCAGCATTTTTTTGGTTAGCTGCAACATTTTATATTATTTTTTCCTATTACAGGTCCACCAGACTGATCGAAGGCTTCTACTTTTTAATTATATTATTTTCAATTACAGATGCACTATATTCATAGAAGGCAGTAACTTTTTATTTACATTATTTCTAATTACAGTTCCAGCAATTCATCAAAGGCTGCTACTATTTAATTTTTAAGTTTTCAATTAAAGGTTTATAAGTTTCATGGTTAGCTGCAACATTTTATGTTATTTTTTTCCTATTACAGGTCCACCACATTCATCGAAGGCTTCTATTTTTAATTATATAATTTTCAATTATAGATGCACCATATTCATCGAAGGCAGCAACTTTTTATTTACAATATTTCTAATTACATATCTAGCAATTCATCAAAGGCTGCTACTATTTAATTTTTAAATTTTCAATTACAGGTTTAAAAGTTTCATGGTTACCTGCAACATTTTATGTTATTTTTTGCTATTACAGGTTCACCAGATTCATCGAAGGCTTCTACTTTTTATTTATATTATTTTCAATTACAGATCCACTATATATATCGAAGGCAGAAACTTTTTATTTACATTATTTCTAATTACAGTTCCAGCATATTCATCAAAGCCTGCTACTATTTAATTTTAATATTTGTAACTACAGGTTCAGCTTTTTCATGGTTAGCTGCAACACTTTATGTTATTTTTTCCTATTACAGTTCCACCAGATTCATGAAGGCTTCTAATTTTTAATTATATTATTTTCTATTACAGATACACTATATTCAGCGAAGGCAGCAACTTTTTATTTACATTATTTCTAATTACACTTCCAGCATATTCATCAAAAGCTGCTACTACCTAATTTTCATATTTCCCATTACAGTTCAATCTTATTCAGCAAAGGCTGCTACTATTTAATTTTTAAATTTTCAATTACAGGTTTACAAGTTTCATGGTTAGCTGCAACATTTTATGTTATTTTTTCCTATTACAGGTCCACCAGATTCATGGAAGGCTTCTACTTTTTAATTATATTATTTTCAATTGCAGATGCACTATATTCATCAAAGGCAGCAACTTTTTATTTACATTATATCTAATTACAGTTCCATCTTATTCACCAAAGTCTTCTACTAATTAATTTTTTTATTTCCAATTACAGTCACTGCTTATTCTTCAAAGGCTGCTACTATATAATTTTTATAATTCCAATTACAGGTTCAGCATTTTCCTGGTTAGCTGCAACATTTTATGTGCTTTTTCCTATTACAGTTCCAGCATATTCATGAAAGGCTGCTACAATTTAATTTTATAATTTACAATTACAGGTTCAGCATTTTCATGGTTAGTTGCTACATTTTATCTTATTTTTTCCTATTACAGGTCCACCAGATTCAGCGAAGGCTTCTACTTTTTAATTATATTATTTTCAATTACAGATGCACTATATTCATCGAAGGCAGCAACTTCTTATTTACATTATTTCTAATTACAGTTCCATCTTATTCACTAAAGCCTTCTACTAATTAATTTTTTTATTTCCAATTACAGATCCTTCTTATTCTTCAAATGCTGCTACTATAAAATTTTTATAATTCCAATTACAGGTACAGCATTTTCCTGGTTAGCTGCAACATTTTATGTTATTTTTTCCTATTACAGTTCCACCATATTCATCGAAGGCTTCTACTTCTTAATTATATTATTTTCAATTACAGATGCACTATATTCATCGAAGGCAGCAACTTTTTATTTACATTATTTCTAATTACAGTTCCAGCATATACATCAAAGGCTGCTACTACATAATTTTTATATTTCCCATTACAGTTCCATCTTATTCACCAAAGGCTGCTACTATTTAATTTTTTTAATGTCAATTACAGGTTTAGAAGTTTCATGGTTAGCTGCAAAATTTTATGTTATTTATTCCTATTACAGTTCCACCATATTCATCGAAGGCTTCTACTTTTTAATTATAATATTTTCAATTACAGATGCACTATTTTCATCGAAGGTAGTAACTTTTTATTTACTTTATTTCTAATTACAGTTCCATCTTATTCACCAAAGCCTTCTACTAATTAATTTTTTTATTTCCATTTACAGTTCCTGCTTATTCTTAAAAGGCTGCTACTATTTAACTTTTATATTTCCAATTACAGTTCCAGCATATTCATCAAAGGCTGCTACTACTTAATTTTTATATATCCAATTACAGTTCCATCTTATTCACCAAAGGCTGCTACTATTTAATTTTTAAATTTTCAATTACAGGTTTAAAAGTTTCATGGTTAGCTGCATCATTTTATGTTATTTTTTCCTATTACAGGTCCACCAGATTCATCGAAGACTTCTACTTTTTAATTTTATCATTTTCAATTACAGATGCACTATATTCATCGAAGGCAGCAACTTTTGTCTTACATTATTTCTAATTACAGTTCCAGCATATTTATCAAAGCCTGCTACTACTTAATTTTTATATTTCCAATTACAGTTCCATCTTATTCACCAAAGGCTGCTACTATTTAATTTTTAAATTTTCAATTACAGGTTTAGAAGTTTCATGGTTAGCTGCAACATTTTATGTTATTTTTTCCTATTACAGTTCCACCAGATTTATCGAAGGCTTCGACTTTTTAATTATATTATTTTCAATTACATTTCCAATTTATTCATCAAAGACTGCATCTATTTAATTACATTATTTCTAATTACAATTCCAGCAGATTCAAGGAAGGCTGCATCTATTAAATTACAATATTTCTTTTGACAGTTCCAGCAAATGCATTGAAAGCTGCAACTTTTTATTTAAAATATTTCAAATTACAGTTCCTCCATACACATCTGATGCTGCAACTTTAAATTATATTATTTTTAATTACAGATCCATCTTTTACATTGAAGGCTTCTTCTGTTTAATTATATTATGTCTAATTTCAGTTTCAGATATTTATGAAGGGCTTCAACATTTTAATTATATTTTTTCTTAACTCAGTTCCTGCAGATACAACGAAGGTTATTTCTTATTCATTATATTTTTTTCAATTACAGTTCCAGTTTATTCATCAAAGGCTGCTACTATTTAACTTTTATATTTCCAATTACAGGTTCAGCATTTTCATGGTTAGCTGCAACATTTTATATAATTTTTTCCTATTACAGTCCCAGAAGATTCAACGAAGGCCTCTACTTTTTAATTATATTATTTTCAATTACAGTTGCACTATATTCATCGAAGGCAGCAACTTTTTATTTGCATTATTTTTAATTACAGTTCCAGCATATTCAACCAAGTCTGCTACTACTTAATATTTATATTTCCAATTACAGTTCCATCTTATTTACCAAAGCTGCTACTATTTAATTTTTAAATTTTCAATTACAGGTATAGAAGTTTAATGGTTAGCTGCAAATATTTATGTTATTTTTTCCTATTACAGGTCCACCAGATTCATCGAAGCCTTTACTTATATATTATATTTTTTTCAATTACAGATGCACTATATTCATCGATGGCAGCAATTTTTTATTTACATTATTTCTAATTACAGTTCCAGCATATTCATCAAAGGCTGCTACTATTTAATTTTCAAATTTTCAATTACAGGTTTATAAGTTTCATGGTTAGCTGCAACATTTTATGTTATTTTTTCCTATTACAGTTCCACCATATTCATTGAAGGCTTCTACTTTTTAATTATATTATTTTCAATTACAGATGCACTATATTCATCGAAGGCAGCAACTTTTTATTTACATTATTTCTAATTACAATTCCAGCATATTCATCAAAGGCTGCTACTATTTAATTTTTAAATTTTAAAGTACAGGTTTAGAAGTTTCATGGTTAGCTGCAACGTTTTATGCTATATTTTCCTATTACAGTTCCACCATATTCATCGAAAGCTTCTACTTCTTAATTATATTATTTTCAATTACAGATGCACTATATTCATCGAAGTCAGCAATTTTTTATTTACATAATTTCTAATTACAGTTCCAGCATATTCATCAAAGGCTGCTACTACTTAATTTTTATATTTCCCATTACAGTTCCATCTTATTCACCAAAGGCTGCTACTATTTAATTTTTTTAATGTCAATTACAGGTTTAGAAGTTTCATGGTTAGCTGCAACATTTTATGTTATTTATTCCTATTACAGTTCCACCATATTCATCGAAGGCTTCTACTTTTTAATTATATTATTTTCAATTACAGATGCACTATATTCATCGAAGGCAGCAACTTTTTATTTACATTGTTTCTAATTACAGTTCCATCTTATTCACCAAAGCCTTCTACTAATTAATTTTTTTATTTCCATTTACAGTTCCTGCTTATTCTTAAAAGGCTGCTACTATATAATTTTTATAATTCCAATTACAGGTTCAGCATTTTCCTGGTTAGCTGCAACATTTTATTTTATTTTTTCCTATTACAGGTCCAGCAGATTCATCGAAGGCTTCTACTTTTTAATTGTATTATTTTTAATTACAAATGCACTATATTCATCGAAGGCAGCAACTTTTTATTTACATTATTTCTAATTACAGTTCCAGCAATTTATCAAAGGCTGCTACTACTTAATTTTTATAATTCCAATTACAGTTCCATCTTATTCACCAAAGGCTGCTACTATTTAATTTTTAAATTTTCAATTACAGGTGTAAAAGTTTCATGGTTAGCTGCAACATTTTATGTTATTTTTTTCTATTACAGGTCCACCAGATTCATCGAAGGCTTCTACTTTTTAATTTTATCATTTTCAATTACAGATGCAATATATTCTTCGAAGGCAGCAACTTTTTTTTTACATTATTTCTAATTACAGTTCCAGCATATTCATCAAAGGCTGCTACTACTTAATTTTTATATTTCCAATTACAGTTCCATCATATTCACCAAAGGCTGCTACTATTTAATTTTTAAATTTTCAATTACAGGTTTAGAAGTTTCATGGTTAGCTGCAACATTTTATGTTATTTTTTCCTATTACAGTTCCACCAGATTTATCGAAGGCTTCGACTTTTTAATTATATTATTTTCAATTACATTTCCATTTTATTCATCAAAGACTGCATCTATTTAATTACATTATTTCTAATTACAGTTCCAGCAGATTCAAGGAAGGCTGCATCTATTTAATTACAATATTTCTTTTGACAGTTCCAGCAAATGCATTGATGGCTGCAACTTTTTAATTAAAATATTTCAAATTTCAGTTCCTCCATACACATCTGATGCTTCAACTTTAAATTATATTATTTTTAATTACAGATCCATCTTTTACATTGAAGGCTTCATCCGTTTAATTATATTTTGTCTAATTTCAGTTTCAGATATTTATGAACGTCTTCAACATTTTAATTATATTTTTTCTTAACTCAGTTCCTGCAGATACATCGAAGGTTATTTCTTATTCATTATATTATTTTCAATTACAGTTCCAGTTTATTCATGAAAGGCTGCTACTATTTAACTTTTATATTTCCAATTACAGGTTCAGCATTTTCATGGTTAGCTGCAACATTTTATATAATTTTTTCCTATTACAGTCCCAGCAGATTCAACGAAGGCTTCTACTTTTTAATTATATTATTTTCAATTACAGTTGCACTATATTCATCGAAGGCAGCAACTTTTCATTTACAATATTTCTAATTACAGTTCCTCCATACTCATCTGATGCTGCAACTTTAAATTATATTATTTTTAATTACAGGTCCACCTTATGCTTTGAAAGCTGCTTCTGTTTAATTATATTACATCTAATTTCAGTTTCAGCATATTAATGAAGGGCTGCAACATTTTAATTATTTTTTTCTTAATACAGTTCTAGTAGATCCAACGAAGGTTTCTTCTTTTTATATATATTATTTTCAATTACAATTTCACCATATTCATCGAAGGTTGCAAATTTAAATTATATTATTTCTTCTTACAGATCCATCTTATTCATCTAAGGCTGCATCTTTTTAATTACATTATTTCTAATTACACTTCCAGCAGATTCATGGGAGGCTGCATATCTTTAATTACAATATATCTTTTGACCATTCCAGCAAATGCACTGAAGGCTGCAACTTTTTAATTATATTTCAAATTACAGTTCCTCCATACACATCTGATGCTGCAACTTTAAATTATAATCTTTTTAATTACAGGTCTGTCTCATACATTGAAGGCTGCTTCTTTTTGATTATATCATGTCTAATTTCAGTTTCAGCATATTTATGAAGGGCTGCAACATTTTATTTAATTTTTTTCTTAATACAGTTCCAGCTGAGGCAACAATGTTGTCTAATTTTTAATTATATTATTTTCAATTACAGTTCCACCTTATTCGGTGAAAACTACAACATTAATTTATATAGTTTATATGTACAGTTCCAGCTTCTTCATCAAAGGCTGCTACTATTTAATTTTTATATTTCCAATTACAGTTCCAGCTTATTCATCATGCTAATATTGCTAATATTTATGCTAATATTTAATTTTTTATGCTAACATTTAATAATCATGCTATTTATGCTAATATTTAATAATCATGCTAATATTTAATTTTTATATTTCAATTTACAGTTTCAGCATATTAATGGAAGGCTGCTAAAATTTAATTTTTATATTTCTAATTTCAATTTCAGTATATTCATGAAGGGCTGCAACATTTTAAATTTAATTTCCTTTAAAAAAGTCCAGCGGATATTTCCGAAGTCTTCTATTTTGAAAATATATTAATTTCAATTACAGTTGAATCATATTAATCGAAGGCTGCAACTTTAAATTATATTTTTTCTAATTACAGTTCTATCTTATTCATCAAAGGCTGCATCTTTTTAATTACATTATTTCTTTTGACAGTTCCAGCAAATGCATTGAAGGCTGCAACTTTTAATTAAAGTATTTCAAATTACAGTTCCTCCATACACATCTGATGCTGCAACTTTAAATGATATTATTTTTAATTACAGGTCTACCTTATACATTGAAAGCTGCTTCTGTTTAATTATATTACATCTAATTTCAGTTTCACCATATTCATGAAGGGCTGCAACATCTTAATTATATTTTTTCTTAATACAGTTCCAGCAGATCCAGAACTTTGCATGCCCAAAACTGCACGAACCAAGCGAATGAGGAAGGTATAATTTGTTTTTATTATGAACTATCAAAGCACTAATAAAACATTTTCATACTGAAATACAACTGGGAGGCGTCCTACATTATCACATCTTTTTAATCAAACATTCTCTCATTGTTTTCAGATCGTCGCTGTACTTCAAACGGTGTCGGTGTTTCATTGGAGAGTGTGGGGCGCGGTGAGTAATTACTGAGTGGGGTGCCGGACCTTTTACTTCGATTGGAACAAGTATGCGGTTGACACATCTTAAGCATCCGAACGCCCATATCATTTTCAGTAATTACGCACCAATGCCAATGGCCTGCTTTGTTCCTTTGAAGGCGGTGCCCCTCGCAGACGTACGTGCGTGGGCTGCAGGCCTACGCGCTGCGTATGTGTTGGCGGCCACCGTGCCCTCCCGACTGCCCTACGGTGTCACAGGGAAGACGCATTCACCCGAAGCACCAAGGCGGTTCGCGGAGGTTGGGTGGGCTTAGCTCTCCGTAGGGCAGTCACACCACCCCACTCAGTGTGCACAAACGCGCATCGTCGTTGTGTCTGTTACATTCTTATGCTTTTGAGTGTCTTATTTATTGTATGTTTTGCTCCATTACTTTGTTTCTTCGCGTTGCCCCTGTTAGGTAGGATTCTTTTTCAGGTTCTTTCTTGCAGGTCTGGCACCTTAGGGTGCCGCAACAATAGCAAGGAATTGTCAATTAACTCTGTCAAATTATAGTATTGAATTGTAATGAATGAAAAATACAGTAGATTGACGGTTCCTTGTTGTAAAGAATGTAACGGACACAACGAGCAAAACACACACTGGGCACACACTGGCAATTACTGCGCGATTGGGAGGGTAGAATATAAGTTCAAGAAAGAAGTTTTGCCTTCATTTGAACAGAAGATCTCATCAACTGCGCGTCTAAAAGTAAGTATTTTGTCCTTTAATCATATTGTAATGTAATGCAAAATTCTAATATTTTTATTTCTTTTTAGAAATAAGGAATGTTAAAAGAAAAGCAATGAAACGTAACAGAAAAGTGGCAAAAGAATCACATATCATGGCGCATATCAGAGCAATTCCCCAGCACATACAGAGAAAAAGGAACGCTAAACATGAATATGCGATATAGCACTCCCCAACTACCGTCACAATGGACTACATCAGAAGGTGAGACCATTTATTGCTGAGGACTAGAGAATGAAATCACGAGATGGGCAAAGGGATGGAACTGACAGAATAAAAGGCCAAGCCCCACAGTTCAAAGAGAGTTCACAATAAGTAACAACGTAAACATCTCTATTATTATCTTTATCTAACATCTATCTAAGAGTAGAAAGGTTGTTGTCGTGTATCCCATGCAAGGCCGTTCATATTTTTAATACTTGAAAATAAACCTAACAATAATAAGTAACAAAATATATGTAAAAGCGTTACTCAAATAAAAATTACACCCGTTTCAAACATTCTAACTAAAATTGCCTACCATTGCAATGTTCTCGAAATGTAATGTTTTCAACTCCAAAAATTAAACTAATAATAGTAATAGTAATAGTAATATTTATTGAGTCACATATACAATTACAATCGTGTATGACGAGTCAATATGATGCCTTGGGTGGAGAGAGCGAAGTTATATTACTGTTCAGGAGCAAACAAGGGACCATCTCAGCATTTGCTCAAAGGACCAGGGAAACTGAACAAAACCTGATCGAGATGGGGTCATTGGCCTAGAAATACAATACTTGTTACAGTTAGATTAAGATATTATACAGTAGATAAATTATCTGCTAATAATTAACATTAATAATAATAATTACATTAACAATAATAATTACATTAATAATAATAATTACATTAATAATACATATCAATTATGTTTGCAACTACATCAAATTTTACAATACTAGTACATTCTATATTTATAACTTGAAATGGTGAGGAGGCAAGTTTTGACCAGTTTTCTTCTTCTTCTTCTATTCTCCCTCTATTTCACAGGATCATTTTCAGCTTGAAACAGTTCATATGAAACAGAAAATCTAATGGAATAAGAAATTCTTGTTTATTTATATTTTTTAAGGGAAATGTTATTTGAAAATTCCTTTACACTGTAGAACATGTTGTTAAGCAGGAAAGCTTTCAATTTACTTTTAAATGTATGAATTGTGTTTATGTCTTTGATATCATTGCCTAGTTTGTTGTAAAGTGTAATGCCCTCTATTAGTGTACTTTTTTGATAAAGTGTAGTTTCAGAGTGGGGAACGTGTAGGTTATCCTTTTGACGGGTGTTGTAGTTATGTACATCAGAATTTAAAGTAAAAGTGTCTTTGTTTTCCATGAGAATTTTCTTTGTGAAGACCACTATTTCAAATATGTACATGCATGGTAGAGGAAGAATCCTTAGTTTATTAAACAAGGGTTTGCATGACTCCAGCTTATGAGTGCTGGTCATTGTTCGCAGTATTCTTTTTTGGATAATAAATGTGCGAGTGCTTTCAGGGGCATTTCCCCAGAATATTATTCCATATTTTAGGTGTGAGTGCACGTTTGCAAAATACATTGTTCGAAGTGTCTCAATGTTGGAGCTTGACCTGAGGGTGTATAGGGCATAGCAAGATTTGCTAAGCTTCTTGTTAAGATTTGATATGTGAGTGTTCCATTTTAGGTTTTCTTGAATTGTTAGTCCGAGGAAGGTAGTTTCATGAGATATTGTTACAGGGTTATTGTTTATGAGCAAATGCTGTGAGAGTTTGTCTTTACATCGAGGATTCATGAAATTTAGAGAGACTGTCTTGCTGGTGTTTATGATGAGTTTGTTGTCTTGAAACCATTTTACTAGTGCTTGCAAAGTTTTGTGAGTTTCTTTTTCTAATGATTGTTGTGTTTTTGCTTTGATGATGATGTTTGTGTCATCTGCATACAAAATTATTTTGTTGTTCCTTAAAGCCAAAGGCATGTCATTTATGTATATAAGGAATAGTATTGGCCCAAGGATGGATCCTTGCGGGATTCCACAATTTATTATTTGAGGACAGGAGTAGTATGAGGAGATTTTGTTTTCTTTAGTGTGTTGGAGGGCAACTATTTGTCTACGGTTTGATAAATATGATTTGATCCATTGGCCTGCAATGCCTCGAATCCCTAGCATTTCTAGTTTTCTTAAAAGTATATGATGGTCAATGATGTCAAAGGCTTTTGACAAATCTAAGAAAAGGCCAATGGGAATTTCCTTCTGATTTAGGGCAACAAGTATGTCATTTAAAAAGGAGAAGATGGCTGTGTCTGTGGATCTATTACTCCTGAAGCCATGTTGTGCATTTGTAAGGACATTATTTGCATTGAGAAACTGTTTAAGTCTATCATTGAAAAGTCTTTCCAGAATTTTTGAAAATCCTGATAAACTAATCAAATCTCTTGTTAAACAATGATATTAATTAAAGTTCACATGTTTGCAGGAAATTCAATAGAATTCTAATATCCTTACACGTTATTACAAGGATAATAAAATAAAAATATACATTAAATCATAATCCATACATCTATAACTCAACATTTCAAAACATATCGGCCTATGAGCACATTTTTTCTCAGGAAAAAGGTAATCAAGCAGTGATTATTTATAATTATTGTCTTTCTTTTCACTCTTGAGTGGTTAATACTCTCGTAATCAAAGCAATACATCATGTTCCTCGAAATCTTTTTCTTCTAGGTAGTTCGTATCCCCGGTGGTCCTAATGATCGGCTCAGAAGACGTGACGCATCATGTGCTTGGCGCACTTAATGACTATCACCTTTCGGGTCTCAAGACGTTGAAGCCTTCCTCCATATTTGAGGGCCTTATCATTTTAAAAAGACCTCAACGCTCAAAATATCACCCTTTCGCCACTTCTAAACTAATTTCATCTCAACACCTCATTATTAAAGTGAAATTGTGGTAAAAAACTAATTATCAATGATCCATTAAAAAAGAAGTATTTAGTAGTATATTAATTAAAGTAATATTAGTTATAGTATTAAAATAATATTAGTAATAGAATTAAAATAATATAAGTTATAGCAATTACAATAAAAGAAATTTCACAATCCTCACGCATTATGCAGATGACATTGTTCGACAGAAACTTAAAGCTCTCTGTTTCATCGATTTCTTCCAAAATATGTACTCACTTTCGTAGAATTGAATCATAGAGTTTCCCCAAAACCCATAACACGCCGCCGCCACCGCCGCCTCCGCCTCCGCCGCCACTGCCAAAGCCACTGCCAACGGCACCGCCGCCACCGCCAATCACATACGCCGCCACAAACCCCCAAAAATTCATTTTTTTAATATTTCCTTGTTAATAAGTATAGTCTGTTCTTCTATTTACAATTTTATCATATAAATCCAAGGATGCAACTCTTTAATTATATAATTTGTATAATTAACCCATTATTTCATGGTTTTGCAGGTACAAGTAATATCATTTACATTATTTGTTTTCATTTCTTGTGACAAATAGGGAACTTTTCATCAATTTACAGTTCTCTCATATTCATAGAACGCTGCCAAACTTTAATTATAATTTATCTAATTACAGTTCAATCATATTCTTGGAAGGCTGCCACATTTTAATAATATTTTGTCTTAATTTACTTCCAGCATTTTCAACGAAGGTATCTACTTTCTGATTATATTATTTTCAATTACAGTTCCACCATATTCATCGAAAGCTGCAACATTAAATGACATAATTTCTAATTACATTTCCAGCTTATTCATCAAAGGCTTCTACTATTTAATTTTTATATTTCCAATTAGAGGTTCTGCATGTTCATGGTTAGCTGCAACATTTTATGTTATTTTTTCCTATTACAGTTCCAGCAGATTCATCGAAGGCTTCTACTTTATAATTTTATTATAACCAATTGCAATTCCAGGATATTCATGGATGGCTGCCTCTTTTTAATTATAATATTTCTAATTACAGTTCCAGGATAATTAATGGAAGGCTGCAACATTTTAATTTAATTTTTTTTAATACAGTTTCAGCAGATTTATTAAAGCTTCTGCTTTTTAATTATATCATTTTCAATTACAGTTCCATCATATTCATCGAATGCTGCAACTTTAAATTTTATTATTTTTAATTACAGTACCACCTTATCCATTGATGGCTCTTTTTTTTTAAATTATATTTCTTCAACTTTTAGTTCTAGCATATTCATGGAATGCTGCAACTTTTTGATTGTATTTTTTCTAAATACAGTTCCAGCAGATTCTTCAAAGACTTTATTTTTTAATTATATTTTTTCCTATTATAGTTTGAGTATATTCATCCAAGGCTGTCTCTATATAATTAATTTATTTCCAGTTACAGTTACAGCATATTAATGGAAGGCTGCAAACTTTTATTTATATTTTTTTCAAAACAGTTCCAGCAAATTCTTCAAAGTTTCCTATTTTTTAATAATATTATTTCTATTTATAGATATATGATATTCATTGAAGGCTACCACTTTTTTATACAATACTTCTAATTACAGTGTCTGCATATTTATCAAAGGCTGTAACTTGTTAATTATATTTTTTTAAATATATTTGCGGCATTTTCTGAAGGCTGCTTCTTCCTTATTATTCTATTTCCAATGATATTTTAATCATATTTATCAAAGGCTGCAACCTTTTAATTATATTTTTTCTAATAACAGTTCCAGCATATTCATCAAAGGCTCCTATTTTTTAATTATATTGTTTTCAAATACAATTCCATTAAATTCAATGTAGGCTGCCACTCTTTATTAATAAGATTTCTAATTACAGTTCCATCATATTTATCAAAGGCTGCAGTTACTTAATTATACTATTTCTAATTACAGGTTAGAGCCATAGGCCTACTGGGGAAGGAGGGCTCTATAAATATACTCCTAACGAGTGCTTTGCCGAACCGCCAGGTCACTTGGAAGACGGCATATGGACTCACTTTGAAAGTGGTACACTTTGTAAAAACTGTATTTATATAAGTATACATAACTGTATGTGATGTTTGGTGGAGCAGTACCATTGCGCATGTTTTCTTGAACTCCAGAAGCACTTTCCTATATCTCTATAAATAAAAATGGATATTGGTATGTACCAGATCAATGAAATCAGACACATGTGACCAATATCAATGTAAGTAAATCTCATCTATGTGAAGTTTTTTGCACTCAGGAGGTTTATGTGCTGCTAATTTTCTTGTAACTCCACTACATTGCGCTTCAGCAGAGAGAGAGAGCAGGACATCTGCCGGGAACCGCTAGTATTATTTACAAATAGTTCAATTAAAAAAAATCAAAAAATGCATATTAACAATATTCGAAATCAACTTTTTCGCTTCCATATTACAAAATCTTATTTGCATCTGTAAAAGAACTGCATATTTGATTGTTTGTATTGCTAGGCAAACGGTATCCCCTACCCCCGGCTCTACCTTTACTACTACTACTAGCAAAGACAGAAGAAGAGCTTAACAAAACGAGGACACAGCCAACTTTCTGTTATGTCCAGAAACAAAACAAGCGGCTATCTCAACATTTGCTCAATGGATCAGGGAAACTCGATAAAAAAGATCGAGGTAGGGGAGATTGACTCAGAAGCTGAAGTATTACTTGTTACAGACTTAATTTTTTTAAATTATACAATACAAATGTAAACTAATGCAGTGCGTTAGTAAAGTCTCTCCGCCCCGAGCCCAATCAAGACCTACAAAAAATTGTATTTTACGTTTATTCGTGGCGCGTCAGCTACTAGGGTCAGTAATCCCGCCAGTGCATTGCATGCCGCTTCTTCGGGAGTAGGTTGTGTTCTTCCCTCGCTGTGTGGCGAGATCCGGAGCCGACCTACCGTCGACTAGCGGAGTTTTTCCCAACTAGGTATCTCACACCAGCAGGGCACCGCCGCTGCCGGGACAGGCTCCCAACAGGTCTTCCGACGTGTGTGGTAGTGCACCGAATGTTAGAGTAAGTGTAGGACGAAGGCAAGTTTTCGTGCGGTCCGTGGCCCGTTTGTTAGAGTACTGCCCCGGCATACGCCTACTGTTGAGCAGAGAATCACTCTTTTTACAACAAACGTTTCGACAAATATTGATATGTCACGACAATAAACTGTTATTAATCAATATTTGTCGAAACGTTGGTTGTAAGAAGATTGTCTTTAACGAATGTTTTAAGTAATGCAGGTCAATAAACTATAATCAGAATGGGATAATTCCCAAAATATGATATCAGACAGTATACAAAAATGTATACATGTTTTAAGTAATGCAGGTCAATAAACTATAATCAGAATGGGATAATTCCCAAAATATGATATCAGACAGTATACAAAAATACAACCAGAAAAGATTTTACTTTAAACTTAAATTTGTGTACAGATTTTAACTGTTTAATATCTTTCGGTGTGTGGTAAAACAGCGTTCTTAGATGTACATCGGTTTCTCACTTAACTTGCCGTGTGCCCTCTCCTCAAAGATTAAGTAAATGTCAAGTGGCCCGGTTTTCCCGCGCGCCGCGTCTTCCTCGCTGTAATACGACGGTCACTCAACTTCCGAAAGGGCTCATCACAGCACCCTCGTGTAGATAATTCCTTTTCAGCCCTAGATGATAACGAGGTAGTGGCGTACTATTGACGATTAAGAAGCATTTTTAACCTTATAATAAAATAAAAATATGAAATGCGTTTTGAGATTGAGTTGCTTTTAATCAAATCGAGTGTTTATGTGTCATCAAACCCCTGAGAACAGCGCTTATTACCATTCGGGATGAGGCGATGTTCTATCCCGCAGGAACGTGCAATCTGCTCATCTCTTCGCTTCTCCCTTCAGTACTCTCTTTCAAGGGGCACCACTCCAAATCGGACTAGGCTCCCAACTGACCACTACACACGTGTATGTAAGTGTCGGTGCGAGCTAGACGCAGAGAGAAAGAAAGTCTTTACGAAGACTGAAGGGTACCGTATGCAGACCATTGCCCATTTGTTAGCGTATAAGTCAGTCCTTCCGTCAGTCCGTCCGTCTCGTCCCCATTTTGGAAACACACAGTGAAGCGTGAACGGAGACAATGAAATTAGATTCGGTAGTATTGTTTAAGAAGTATACTGTATTACAAACCAAGTATTGACAATTAATCTTTGAGATAAACTTAACTTATAAAAGTTACCTTACGTCGTAGAAAAAAATGCCGTATGAATCTCGAAGTAACGGGTATTAATACACTCGTGTGTAGATAACGATAGAGCGAGGATCGAGCTTGTGTCGCTATCTACACACGAGTGTACTATTGTGCATAATGTGCTATTGTAAATCATTCACTTACCTTCAGGGCACAGAATCTCGCATCAGTAAGGCACAAGGAGCAACTCAGCAGCGCCACCCGCAAGCATCGAGTTCCTTCGCCCGAAGACACCGACCAGCTCCAGCCTGGGGAAGGAAATATTCATGAGTAGGGCCCAGATGTTTATGTCATGTGATATTGCTTTACTTTATCGCTACCGCTTACAAAGTAGAAAGTTACGTAACTTTTCGCGTAATTTTGTGCGAAATTACGTGCTGTTTTAGCACCACCAGTTTTTCTTCGTGTTATTTCCTTGGAAAATGTAAGTTAAGCACGATTTCATCTACAGTGACTAAAATAATGGAATTTTCACGCGTCATACACAGTCATATTTTTGGCTTTTTTAATTCTTTGATCATTTTCCGTAATTTGTTCGCATTATGGTCATATTTTTCCAAGAAGTTTTGTACTTTGTTATATTTTTATCTTTTTTATTCCACTTTCGCATACTTGCTTGCAGTCGTCTCAAAGATATTTTTCGCATCTCCTAATATATCTATTTTCTTATAATTGGTGTATCTCAGTGTCGTCTGTCTTTCCCATACGTGTGAATTGATAGGGAAAACAATATAGAAAGCGTAGAAAGCACCAGTGGCTAAGGAAGTGTTAGTTTAGTTTTGTCAGGTTATGTGCCAAGCTGGTAGAATTGTCACCACGTGTGTCAACGGAGAAGGGGTGAAGTGTGAATGACATATTTTAAGAGTACATTTTCAATATAATGGCTATTGAAAGATCGGAAAGATTTTGAAGGTTTCGAAAATGCAACTAACAATATTTAAGTCATATTTATGACCCCTATTTTCATATTTTTATGATTTTTAGGTCATTAACATCCGGGCCCTATTCATGAGTCACCGCACTCTGTGTTGGCGGTCGCATGGCATCAGATAAGCTCAGTGGCGCTTTCGTGTGGCCTAGTGTGGAAGTTGCCAAGGGTGTTCTTAACCCTCTTACTGCTTGTTTATATCAAGTACTATACCTGGAGTTATTTTCAATAACATAACACATTTAATTTGTTCATATTAAATATTTCATAAAAAGAATAACCTCCACCGTATGTAACAGTCACTGAGAAATATTTATAAGACAAGTTATTTCGAGACAAATCAAATGTGAGACAAAAATTGACAGAAGACATTTTTTTAAATTCATGACAATATGTTTGAAATGATAATGAGAAAATTGAAGACTATACATTAGGTCAAATTGGTGCCACGTAACGAAAATATTAATAATTCTCTAATACAATTTGGAAAACATGTGAAAATGATTTGATAACTTTGAAATTGTTGGTAATGTACTGATGTAAACATTATGAGTTGATGACCTGAGCTGTTATAGAGCGACTATAAATAAATAAAATGTTTTTTTCATTAATTGCGCAAAAATATATTAATTACATACCATCGCAGGCTTTCACGGCTCGAGTCAATTTACGAAAAATTATCCGGGCTGGTAGGCCGTGATCCAGTTAGCATTGACGGTTTGGTCTACGACTCAGTAACTAGACACTGCCTGTATCGATGCGATAGTCGCGTTAGATACTAAAGTTCTCATTCTAGGGGATTTCAATGCAAGGAACAGACAGTGGGGCTGCCTCGGTGCAAACCGAAACGGCACCCGTTTAGAAAACTATATAGCGACGAGACGTGGCGTATACGTATGCGCCCCGAAAGAACCCACGATATACCCGTCGACTGGAAATCCGGGAATTATCGATCTTGCGATCGCGAAAGGAATTGACTGCGGAGCCCCGCTTTCGATCTCCTATCTGGTTTTCGATCACAGGCCGGTAACATTCGTGGTTTCGTCTTTCGCCGCAGCACGCCGAAACAAATTCAAAATATCACACACCAACTGGGCCGGATTCACAGCTCACATAAGCACCGTGCTTGAGCGAAACCCGCTAAATTCACGGGACGAAATCGATAGCGCGGTGACTCACATCACTTCCGCGATTCGAACGTCCTACTAATCAAATACCAAAATTACTCGCGAACAGGAGTCACGTCCTGAGCTTACAGATGAGCAGAGAAGGACGCTGCGGGAGCTGCGCAGATATTCTAAGCTACACAGCCGCTTAAGCCGCAAGGCAGCATCGTAATGTAAAAATATTTATAGATAATAAATTCCCCTCCTTCACAGGGTTACTGTGGAGGGGACAAAAGAAAAAAAAAAAAAAAGGCCGCTACGGCGATCCCGCGGACGGAGCGCGGGCGCGAGCTCTCAGCAGAGAATTCCGTAAATCTCTACAAGACGAGAGAACCGCAAAATGGTCGCGCACGATCGAAGATTGCAATCTTCGTGAAAGAAACCTTTGGGGATTATCTAAGGCGCTGGGCCGCAAGGCGGGAGTAAACCGCCTGCTCCGCACCACTCCGACACCACAACCGCCCGGTCACACCGTTATGCAGCCGGAATACGTGTGGGAGGACGCCACGAAAAGCAAACTCTTCGCGGAGACGCTTGAACGGCAGTTCCGCCCATTCGAGTCCGGCGACTTCGGGGGCCAGAGCACTGTTGCACGCTTACGCGACTACCTGACCGCCACGCTGAGCACCTCTGCGCGACGTGTGACGGGAAGGGAGCTCCGCGAAGCGCTGCGACAACTCAATACGCGCAAGGCATGCGGGCCGGACGGAATAACAGCCGCCCAGCTTCGCGCGCTCGGCGCCGACGGGGTGGAGTTCCTGCGGGAGCTCCTAAATGCGTGCCTAGCGCTAGGATACTTCCCCAGAGCGTGGAAAATCGCGACAGTAATCGCAGAAATCGCAGCCGGCGTGCCTCAGGGAAGCGTGCTCTCCCCGACACTATTCGGCCTGTACGTCAACGACGCGCCGCTTCCTGTTGAAAAAAAATACCGGCATTCAACATTGCGGGCTCCTAATGTTCGCGGATGATTTCGCTTACTATACGAAATCGGCGGACAAAAGGAAATCGGTGAGATATCTGAATGATTGTCTCGCCGAGCTTCCCAAATGGCTAAGACATAAAAAGCTTGCTCTCAACCCTGACAAGTGCGTAGCTGTCAACTTCACTCGACAGAGGGCCGACCCTGATGAAGTCGTGAGCTTGTTAGGCACGCATCTACCGTGGCAAAAGACGGCGAAGTATCTTGGTGTGAAGCTTGACAGCGGCCTCCGCTGGCACGCCCACGCCAAGTACGTTAGCCAAAAAATAACCGCCTGAACCACCCTCCTACGCCCACTCCTTCGAGCCCCCGAACAACATCCTGCCCTCAAACGCCGCCTATTCACCGCCTGCATGCGGTCCATTTGGACGTATACCTGCGAGGTATTCGCGGCGGCACCTCCCTCCACCCTCCGTCCGATTCGCACGGCGAAAACCGCGCTGCGCGTCTCGCAGCGTACCGTCACCTCCCTTCTCCCCTTCCCAATAGATGCCGTAGAAACACCGTGTTCGGAGTTCTGGGTTTAAAAAACCAATTCTTGCCGGAGCTCCAAAGGCGGTCAGTAACGGCGCTTACAAGGACTCTGGGTCCGAAGGCGCCGCGCATCCTGCGCGACACAGGCCGCGAGGCGAACAGCGACGCGCATCGGTCCCACCTTCGAAAAGGTCCGAAGCGCGTCGCCTTCTCCTTCCGCGCGCTGCCTCACGACACGCTTGCTGCCTTGCGCGAGCGAGCGGAGGCAGCCGAACGCGAGGGGGAAGACGCGCGGGGAACGCGACGCCGCGCCCCACCTGCCACGCCTCCCAATGGGCCCGAGCGCCACGGACACTTTGAGCCAAGTCAGTGCCGTGGCGAACAGTGCAGTGCGGTGAAGTGCGAATGAATGGGAAGAATGAATGGTTATGCATATAATTAAACTAGTATGAATGATGTGTGAATGTAGATAAAAAGAAAAATTACCTCACCCGTAAAACAACAATTTATGTAGTATATAGTATAACAAAACTGATCTTAGTATAAGTTAGTAATGCCAAAGTGCAAGTAAGTTAACTTAAGGTCTAGAATGTAAAATTAGTTGTAAGAAAAAGCCCCGCCTGTAGCTGCTTAAGCAGCAAGGCAGCAGCAAAATGTATAAAAATTTAAAGAAAATAAATTCCCCTTCTTCACAGGGTTACTGTGGAGAAGACAAAAGAAGAAGTTTGGTCTACGAGCCCGGAAAAATTCTCTTATAATATAAATACTGTTCTTAAATTTTTATGAAGTAGTTGTGGCTGGCTTAAAATTGAGTTCGTACAACCACTACCGGTCAATATCAAAACAATTGGGCTGCCATTTACAAATATTTTCTTGATAATATGATGTTGTAAGTGACAGAAATCACAGACAAGACTTCAATATATTCTACAAAATGATTTTGCAAAAACAAATAAATAAGGAAATTGTACACTGAAAATGCGACCGACGGGGGAGAACGACCCTGAAGAGGTATGGCGAGTCTCCCTGCTCACGTGGCAGAGGAATGGAAGATACGCCGTACGGGCGGGCAGCGTGCACATACTATGTGCGATTTCTGGGAACACAGTGGACCTGATTCTCAATACATACGTTGTGCTATTCTCAGAACACGTGAGCATTGGAACAAAAGCTTCAGAGATATTAAATTCTATTCCTTCACGTGACGTAGAAATAAACGAAAAATTACACATACTGGCCCTTTCAGCGTCTCCCTAAAACCGCTTCGTCGTCACCTTATCCGCGTTTTGGAATGAAAAACATCTTAAAATGAATATTAAATTAAATTATTTTGGTATCTACTAACCATTATAATGAGTTATTAATGTGGGGGTTTAATTTCCTTCCGTAATTTTTGACGGTTTACCCCTAGTAATTAATGTAAAGTTAACTTTTAATAAATCATGTAAGATTTTCACTATTTGAAATCAACACTAGGCGTACTTCAGTAAATTTGTTCATAAATACACAAGGTTACAAATTATTTTAGTATGTAATTTTTTTTCTCTACGTCAGTAAATAAATCTCCGAAGGAACGTTTAAGTTTAGCTCATCATTCATGGGGCAAGTAATATGCGCCGAGACAGTTACGGGGAGAGGGAGACCGGAGAGTATACAGGGGAGACTGAGAGGGAGGACTCTTATCTACTCTCTGGGGAGAACAGGTAGGTTGTAGAGGCGCAATTATTGCAATCCTTAATCTTTACTACAAGTTCACAGGAATGAACATCAATTATAACAATTTGAATGAAAGATTTTTTCATTGTTTCATGAGAATCTAACTTTTCTTCTCGGAGTGAAATTTCGCTGAAACTGATGCAAAGAAATTGTAAGAAAGATACTAACAAATGTTATTTTGAAAGATAAAAAGAATCCAGCTCGATGCCTCCCACGTCCCAGGAAACAGGGCCTACTTCTAAGCTGCAGGTTTTGCCTACATAGTAAGTGTTTACGCACGCACGTGGCTTATAACCGCTCGCGCCGCCCCCTCCCCTCTCTGCCCGGCCGCCGGGACAGCGCCACCGATTCCTCCCGGCCTCTGCCCTTTCTCTTTGGCCATTGGCCTTTCTCTTTAAGGCCATTGTTTGATAATCAATCTCTTTGACACCGCACCGCCGGCCTTGCTACCCCCGCGGACGGCGCGACGCGGCGCCCTTCAAACTACTTGTCGGTAGGGGCGGTTTATGAAATGCGACAACCCCCAGCCAGCGGCTCGGCCCCAACGCACCGCCGACCTCCGCGGATTCTCTCAAACACTGCGCGGATTCTTTCAAGTGCGGCTTACCGCAGCTCATTTGCGCGTTCCGCGAAGCGCAGCTACCCCCAGCCAGCGGCCCCGCCCGTGGTCTTCGGCAGCCCTTCCCACGGCGGCCCAGAGCACCCCCCCCCCTCCGCCAAGCCTCGTGGTAGCCAACCCCGTTCCAGGGAGGGTCGGGTTTCTATATATTCGTGCGCACAATCGTTAGTAATGCCAAAGTGGAATTAAGATAACTTTAAGTCTAGATTGTAAGTTAGTTGTAAGAAAAAGCCCCGCCTGTAGCTGCTTAAGCCGCAAGGCAGCAGCGTAATGAAAAATATTTATAGATAATAAATTCCCCTCCTTCACAGGGTTACTGTGGAGGGGACAAAAGAAAGCGTACAACCGCGCCCCGCACAGCGCTGGCGTGTCAAAGTCAACGTGCAAAAGAGCACGGCAGTGCACTTCACACGCAGATACAAATACGGCCAGCCGCGGCCGCTCGCGCTATGCAATTCTGACATTGAATGGAGCGCCAGCACAATGTACCTCGGCAACACGCTCGATCGCGCTTTAACTTTCCGCGAGCACGCGGACGCGGTCTCTAGCAAAGCCTGGCAACGCCTGGGCGTGTTGCGAAGCTTATTACATAAGCGAAGCAAACTGTCCACAGCGTATGCTCTGCTTATCTATAAAGCCGTGATTAGGCCCATTATGGACTACGCCTGCCCAAGTTGGGGAATAGCGGCGCACGCACACTTAAATAAGTTGCAAGTAGTTCAAAATACGTGCCTTCGTAGATTACTGTGCGCGCCAATGTATATTAGAGTTTCATAATTACATTCTACATTAAAGCTACTGCTCCTCGAGGAGCACTTTAAGAACTTAGCTAGAAATTTCTTTTCAAAAATTAACGCGTCAAATAATGACATTATAATAAATTTATCTTTGTACGAGCCGGATCCCACGGCCACGTGCGAGCGCCCGAGAGACTGCTAGAGTAGGCGAAACGCCAATACTTGCACGAAAATTGCGGTAAACAACCCCAAAAGCGCGCCAAACGGCTATTGTCTTTCCTGACCTCGTTCTTTTACTCTTTTTTACAGATCAGCCATAGATGTCCGAAAGGATAGGAATGGCTACACAGCAGGAAAGTGTGGCTGCATTGCACTACTGCGGCCACACTGAACTGCGCTGCAAAGCACTGGGCCGCGCTCCGCCAGGGCACGGTGAGCTTGGCAGGCGCGCATCTACCCTGGCAGAGCGAAGCGAGATATTTGGGCGTGCTACTTGACAGTGGCCCTTCTTTTAAAACCCCTTCTCCGTTCCTCTGACTTATCCATTTCCCTTAAGCGCCGCCAATTTACCGCGTGCGTGCGTCCCTTGTGGGCGTACGCATGCGAGACATTCGCGGCAGACAGACATTCGCGCATGCGAGACATTCGCGACACTTTGAGTCAAGTCAGTGCCGTGGCGAACAGTGAGTGTAGTGAAGTTAAGTGTGAATGAATGTGAAGAATGAACGGTTATGTATATAATGAAAATAGTATGAATGATGTGTGAATGTAGAAATAATAATAATAATAATAATAATAATAATAATAATAATAATAATAATAATAATGTACCAATATATACAAACAATTTACGTAGAATATATAAATAGAATTACAAAAATGATTTTAGTGTAAGTTAGTAATGCCAAAGTGCAATCAAGATAACTTTGTCTAGATTGTAAGTTAGTTGTAAGAAAAAGCCCCGCCTGTAGCTGCTTAAGCCGCAAGGCAGCAGCGTAATGTAAAAATATTTATAGATAATAAATTCCCCTTCTTCACAGGGTTACTGTGGAGGGGACAAAAGAAAAAAAACATTCGCGGCTGCATCCCCCAGCACTCTGCGTCCCATTCGGGTCGCAGAAAACAAAGCGTCGCGCCCACATCTCCCAAACCTCCGACTGGACCGCACTCCCCGAAACGCCGATGTGTTCAGGGCTCTAGGCGTGCGCAACCAGTTCCCGGCGGAACGAAAGAAGCGTGCGGAGACGGCGCTCGCAAGGGCGCTGAGGCCGTCCGCTCCGCGCATCCTGCGCGAGACCGGCGTAGCGTGAATGATGTGTGAATGTAGAAAAATAATAATAATAATAATAATAATAATAATAATAATAATAATAATAATAATAATAATAATAATAATAATAATAATGTACCAATACATACAAACAATTTATGTAGAATAAATAAATATAATTACAATAATGATTTTAGTGTAAGTTAGTAATGCCAAAGTGCAATCAAGATAACTTTGTCTAGATTGTAAGTTAGTTGTAAGAAAAAGCCCCGCCTGTAGCTGCTTAAGCCGCAAGGCAGCAGCGTAATGTAAAAATATTTATGGATAATAAATTCCCCTCCTTCACAGGGTTACTGTGGAGGGGACAAAAGAAAGACCGGCGTAGCGGCGAACAGCGGCGTGCACAGGGCCGTCCACAAAAGAAAGGGACCACAGCACGTCGCCTTCACCTTCCGCGCACTGCCCCCGCACAAGCTCTCTGAGCTCTGCGACGCGGGGCAGCAGCAAGTGCGTGGGAGGCGGTCGCCGCTCACGGACGCCGGAAGCCGCGCGGGCGGCGCGGAGACGCGTTTCGCCGGGCCAGCGTCGCCTGCAAATGACGTCGCGGCGCCACGGACGCTTGAGTAAAGTCGGCGCCGTGGCGAGTTCAAAAAGCAGTGTACAGTGTAAATAGTGTAGTGTTGTGTTGTGTGAGTGTGTGAATGAATGTGCTGTAAATATAGTTTAAGAGTGAATGAGAAAGTGAAAGTTAAAAAAAAAACAAATGAAGAAAAAATCCAATAATATAAAAAACTTTATCAGTATGTTAATAATTTTTCATAATAGAATAGGCCCAACGCGGCATATATATTAGTTTTTAATATAGATTATAAGGTAGTTTGTTTAAGATAATGCCCTTTCTTAGCTGCAAAAGCCTAACGGCTGCAGCATTATATATGTATCCCCATTTCATAATAAACTCCCGCCTCTCCAGCGTAACTGGAGGGGGGAAATCTGGCAAAAAAAGCCCCGCAGGGATTGATTGAGAAGGCAGACTCATAGTTAGACATGTGAAGGCGAGGCACGTGAGGACGGGACTTGTGTCAGGAGCGGAGCGGACGTGGCATGATGCAACATTCAGGGACGCAGGCTGCCCGCATCGCCTATGATCGAGGCTAGGGCCGCCATCTCAGCATTTCCTGTCCTCGTCTCCTGAATTGGACCACGACAGCGCGCACTGCCTGGTCGTCGTGTCCGGAGAGGCTGCAGCGCTCACTCAGAGGCGCACTGTGCGTTCTCAGCGACCTCCGCGCAGCGAGTGCCATGCCCCGGCGACAATTGAGGTGAATTCAACAGCTCCATTAGCAAGGTACCTGTTTTCAGCCTCCGAAGTGCCAAGCCAGGCTGCTCAAGCTCAGAACATTAATCAGCATCAAGAATCACTCATTGAATTTTTTTGTCATTTCCATTGCTTCATTTAATTATACGATCTGTAAACTACTCTAAGTTTTAGATTTAGTTATTAGTATTCACCGCTCGGACCCGGCACGCATTTCGTATGTTGTAGTTTTAGATTTATGTTTCTTTTGGTTTTCATGTCCTTTCTTAAAGTGTAAGTTTTTATTTATTAATTCCAAGAGGCACTATTAAATAAATTAATATTTAAGCTATCCGCTTTGCCATTCATTTCGGCCGATCCTTCATTTCCTCGTACGAGGTGGTCCTCCAGCCTTTTATTTTAGTAGCCCTCTGGCTACATCGCGTGAGCTACCGGAGGCCGATATGTGTGTGTACTGTGCCCGTCTATAGCCTACAGTACGGTCCACGCTGTTGGCTCATCATCGTGCGTGGCGCCGTGTGAGAGGTAGGTACCAGGTGAGTACCGCGTCTGCACGCGCTCGCACGACACGGACGCGCGGTGCGCATACAGTAAGAAATATTAAGTACGCGTTACTCTCGCTGATACTTTGCGATAGTCGATCCAATAAAATATTTAAATTAGTATCTTCCAGAAGAACGATTTTTCCGCTAGCTTATGTAATATGTAGCCCTGTTTCTAAATCAGTAATGGTAAGCAATTCATTTGGGTTTCATGACATACTTAATTTCATAACATTAAGTAATAAAAGCAAATTTTTCCACTCTTGGTTATTAATCACACACTGATGAATTCGAAATTGTGAAAGTATATTTATATCATTAAAGGTACTAACACTACTTGTGTTTGAAGTACACTTTTATAAAGGTGGCCCGGATAAACGTTTTGCGGCCGGGCACTTCGTTATGCTACTGCCCCATACCTACAAGTTTACTTCGCTGGCCTGCGCTTTTTCTTTATTCACGCGTCGTCTGTAGAAACTGAGACGATTACAGAAAAAAATGCCACTTACGATGTGCGTCCCCTACCGACAACAAATGCACATCTGTAGTCGTGTGTGCAAGGGCTGGCGAACTCACTGCGAAGTTTTGTGGCGCTATGAATCGATGTTTTAGAATTTCGCACCAGTAGAAGAAAAGTTTAATTCTGAGGAATTAATGGGAAAAAATATTCTAATTGTTATTATTGATGTTTATTCTGTGACCGTCGTGACGAGACCATGGATAGCTGTAGTTACTCTTCTATCCTTCATTGCCTCCCCTCTCCCCGTAACATTCTCGGCTCCGCGAAGGACACCTTCTCCGAAGGCGGCAGTTGTGAGGGCTGCTACAGGCAATATTGGTTTAATTTAAAATCTTACGTTAGAAAGTATAATTGTAGACTCAAATTACTATAAAAACATTAACATGTGGTAGATTGTAATCCTGTTTTTATGATATATTCATTGCTGATGAGAAAAAAATATATACTTGTTACATTTAAAAAATCAAAAAAGAATTACTTTCTCGAAAACTTAAAATATTTCAGTTAATATCTGAATGACGTATTACTTGCCTCATTGTTGTGCAAAAACTGCATTTCTCTACCGTAAAGCGAATTTAGAAATTTTGGGTGTGGCTCTGAGTTGGTGGGACACCTGTAGGCTGTACGTCTTACTCAATTACCGAATTCGGCCAACGATCGAAATTTTTACTCACAACACGGAGCACAATCCCCAAGTCACATAGTGGGTATTTCTGTTTGGTCTCTGTCCGAAATAAAATACTCCCAACGCCTTATGGATAAACATTTGATCAATCGCCTATCTGAACATTTATTTCGACCTTTGCGCTAATACGAGAATGAGAATGGCGATTCCCCATTAATGAAAACAAGGTTTGGGCGAATATTGCGTTTCAAATTATGCGTTGGGCAGACTCAAGAATATTTTATATTAACTGTGCTACGGCGAAAGCAGGGGCCTCGCCACCAGCTTAGAGCGACGTAGTAAGGCTTGTATAAAAATGTTCGGCATAAAAGTACTTTGAGTAAAATGCGCAGGCCCGGCGATTGGTGCTAAGTCCGAGTACGTTGTCGATCCTAGTGGGGGGTCCTCCCTGTCCCCTCAATACACCAAATGTGTATATTAAAGGAAAAATACATTTTTTTTCAAATCGTCATGATTATCATTAAATTATCACATTTATTTATTTAACTTGGGCAGTTAATTTTTGCAATGCAAAAACTCGGCAAACTTTGCATTTTGTAATACATTCTTCTTTAACAATTTTTGCAAATCTATTCTGTCCGCCATGTCACTTTGAACATGTGAAATCGCGATACTGTTCAGCCGATCTTATAACATAGTTGATCGTTTATTCGTATTGAGTCTATGCAACACCGAGAAACTGTGTTTATTTCTGAAATTTAACATTTATGGAATATTTCTCTTACCCCGAATTCGAGTAGGAATTTTACCCATTCGGAATTTTTCGTGGGGGTATGCCCACCCACCATACATACATTATTCGCCGGGCCTGAAAATGCGATGGACGTTTTGAGTTGGGCAGACTCGGTTTTGTTACTGGCGAAAGCCGTAAGCACATCTTGAAATTGGACACGAGTAGCCACACGTCAACTTGCCTGATTAAAAACTCTACGTTACACATACGTTATTCCGCTCGCGACTCCGAGATTGAGTGTATCGGTGGCTGAGTAAATTGTTTGTTCATACTCCGTTGAGGGTATTTTATTTAATAGTTTGTGAAGCATATTTTTCTGAGAAAAACCTCGCCAAAATTAAAATAGTTTGTCCGTATGTACCGAAAACACAATGGCCGCCAAAACTCCTGCCATATAATATTGCAAGATAATCGCACATATTTGATGTTTTATTACAGGTTAGGTTATAGCAATTAACGAAACGAGAGTATAACGAGGGGTTTAATTGCATGAGTGGTATGTTGAAGAAAACGAGCGACGACAGGAGTGAGTTTTCTTTTATATCACGAGTGCAATTATACTCTTTATGTTACCTTAATATTTTTTTCGTTTCCATTTAAGAATAATTTAAATTTACAGAAGTTCATCCGAGGCATACAGTTGATTACGCATTGCCTCAGAAGAAAATGTATTTTAGTTCGGCTTGCATCGTGTTTGTTTGCACGAAATATTAGCAAATGGAAGGAACTGAACAAATTGAGGAAAAATTATTAGAAGAAGCTGACAAGTCATGAAAACATTACTTCCCACGAAAACATAATACGGGTATGAGAGAGAATACAAGAATAAATATTGGGGGGAACACACTTGTTACACAGCTTTGCTTTAACGTACTTTTTAGAAATGGTTAACACAACTAACGTTTACATTTGTAATTATATTTGTAATAATAACATTTGTAAAATAAAACATTTAATTTATTGACGTAAACATTTTATGTTGTTCCATAACACAGCTAGCTTAACGTCTACTTCCCCAATTTAGTTTTATTCTTTCGTTGTTTATATGAGGTTGTTGTATCTGTGATGTACATTTTTGTTCGTGTTTCATGACCGACTGGAGATACCTTGGCTACGTCTGTAACAATGTTAAAGCGACTTCGAGTTGTAGATACGAAGGTAAGTACGGTACAAATGGCAAAGGAGAACGGAGAAGCAGCGAAACGACCACGGAAAGGAATGGAAACGTGTAAACGAAAATGGATTCAAATACAATGCTGGCTAATAATTTATCTTCACGCCGATTGCACGGTAAAACGTTTCTCATTGTAATCCCCTATCACAACGCCTCACGGTTCACCGACTTTCAAATTTTTTGGGGCTGGCCTAGCTTGCAGAAATTAGAAGAGTCGCTTATCTAACGGTCATGAAGTGAAGGGCTCCAGGTATTAACAAGATAACACACCAGTCACAGAAGGTCTCCCGCGGTTCAATAACGTTAATACCGCGATTTTTGTCGAAAGGTTGCTTACTTTGATACTGTCCTCAGCCCTTCATACCTGAACCCCTAAAAATCCAAGTGGTGTAACTCCGTTTTCATTAGGCTGATAATCGTGCTCAGCTAATGGCTTGTCACTAGCTAAAGATAGGCATAGAATCCACTAGCTGAACCCGATTATCAACTTAACTTAAACTAACTTAACTGAATTACACCTCTTAGGCCTTAAGTGGCTCATTTACGAACGTCTTCGCCAAAATAGAGATATTATCTTTTACAAATAGCAGACAATTTCCTGTGCCTGATATCGGTCGTCTTGTTACTGCATTTCTCCGTCTTTTTGCTGTCCCAGGTGACCCTGAATGTGTAATACTAAACATTTTCATAAGCCCTAATGGTGGCCAGAAGAGTCTTTCTTTAGACACGGTTGAATTTTTATTTCACTTCAAGGGGGATATACATGGAGCAATTTAGCGACCGATCTGAGGAATTTATCGTTAGATCTCCGAAATTGTACGGAGAAATCGCTTCGTTAGGGAACTGCGGAAACTAATAAAGTTGTACGATAAATCACGGCAATAATGTGAAGCGATATGTTTTTGTCGGTGGACAGGAAATCTAACGTTACCCTCAAGCCAAGCTAAAGGAAATTTTAATGAGACTATTCTTTCCATAGAGCGATTTGCGTCTACCAAGTTCATTCCTATCTCCTGAATATTATGTAAAGCTCCAAGAAAAAACAAATCAGTGAAAATATTTTTAAGTGACCGGCAATCGACTACACTGTACTGTATATCATAACGAAATATACACTGAATAATTAATACTCGTGTTACGGCTGTTGTACTGACCCTAGCAAGAACTTTTTTATTTAAGGCCGCATCAACTCCTAGGTCATTAGCGACCACTATTGCGTGTAACGGTCTGGTAACTGTGAGGATGATACGATATGATGATAGGGGGTGAAAGGAAAACAATACAACCACGCCCGAGGCGGGACTCGAACCCGCGATCCTTCGGTCCGAGGCAACACTGCCTTAGCGATCTCAGCCATCCGCACTGGCCTTTCAATAAACCAATTCAATAACATGACTTCGTTTTTTTTCATGAAAAAAAAAACAAACAACAAAAGCAGTGGCGTAACGTTCGGGCCCACAATGCGGGCGGGCCCAGGAAAAAGAGGATTTTCCTCCGTTTCGGTAGCTTATATAACTCAGTTTCTAAATCAAGATAATCTGTTAGTTACATTGATTTCTTATGTAGTACTAGAGTGATGAATATGAATTTGTTAAATTATATTTTTATTATTTAAGGTTAACACTTCTTGTGTTGTTATACACTTTTAAAAGGGTGCCCGGATAAATGTTTTGCGGGCGGGCCCGCTCTTATTTCGTTTGGCCACTGTTAAAAGGGAGCATTATCGATCTAAATAAACAACGATTATATAAATACTATTCTTTCAAAATAGCCCCTTAGTTATATATAATTTCACAAAATATTAATATTATTTTTATCTTAAAGTGCCCCATCAAATCACTTTGTCGTTCATACAATAGTAATACGTGAATGATGCGCCTCAAACAGGAAACAAATTTCAACCTTTACATTTCAAATGTAAAAGTAGCGACACTATTTTGGTGCTTTTTAAAAAAAATTGATATGCATCAAATACCTTCGTATAAGTACTTAATATTTTTGGAAAACTTTCACATACGTGAGGTGTAAATGTTTCTTTACGTGGTCTGCGACAAGAACCGTTACACGAACTTCCATTACACAAAAAGTTTAGTGCACCCACTAGGTACTATCTTAAAAAAGACATGTGAAAAATATTATCTCTTGGATTCACAACCACATTATTAATACGACGATTGTTTCATAGTTTTTTTGGTCATTCAATGAAAAAAGTTTCTTAGTTCTCCAAAGTTTCGGAACATTATGGCATCGTATGTTGGATGTTTGGTATTTTGCGCTTAAATATTCAACCTTAGCTAGCACTGATAGGGAACTATAAAGTTCCGAAACGTTGGCGAACTAAGAAACTCTTATTGAATGACCATAACACACGAAACATTCCTAATGAAATCATAATTTATCACTCTTTAAATTGTGGGAAAAGAAAAATACCGTGAATTATGATGGGGAAAACTGTTTCTCTGGACACGTCTTGATCTCCGCACTGACTTTATCACTACACTTGAAGACAGCCCACTGGCACTTTAAGGCTGCGTAGTGGTCCGAAGAAAGCTCGGTAGTTAGTCGCATTCGTCACGTGTTCAAAGACACGGGTCGAATGTATGATGTCTCGAGACATTCTTTTGTCACATAAAGGTCACTTCTAAAGTTTCACATCCATTTAAGGGCGAGAAAAATGGACATTTCTAATACAATAATTTTCAAGCTCCAAGTGTAATAATTTTGACTGCAAAATTATTGAGATCCTGAGCTTTGTTTGTGAAAATAACGGTCGAGAAAATTAGAAAGAAATAATGTATTAAAATCCGGGCTTGATTTCTGGCGGAACGGAGCTGCGTTCCTGTACCTCAGGAGTAAGTATTAAATTATATTATAAATTTATAACTATTTCTATTAAATTAATAATTAATTTGGGGGCGTTCCGGGACCTTATATTTTATAAATCAAGCACTGATAACAATGTATCTTAGATAATTCTTATAAAAATATTAATTTTTCCCTTCAATAAATAAGTCTACCTAATGTGAAATTTATGATTTTTTAAATCCTGAAAGTGTGTCCATGTTCTTCTATTAATGCTTGACCTTTTGTAAAGGACCTTCAATGTACTAACCTGAAAAATCTACTTATGTGTATGTACTTCTATTAAATTGTTATACTTATACACTAACTTTTATTCAAACAATTTTTAATTGTTTTAATTTACTATTTTTGATCCTCAGGTGGCCTATTTTGTATTGTGACACATTGTAATAATAGACTAAAAATTTATGTTTTGTTAATTTGTTAACTAATGTATTTGTCAATATACTCATACATTAATATTCTTTCCTGTATGTATTTTTCCTGTTTGTGCCTGTTTTAAAGAGTTTTCTTTCAAAGAGTATCAAATTTTGTGACAAAATGTACTTTATATCTCATTAAAGCCAAAATCTACTCTATAATCCTGAAGACAGATTTATATTAGTATCTAAAATGTTTTGAAGTATGTAGTATATTAAAACTAATAACATGAATAGAATCTTAATTTTTGACAATGTCAAAAGAAAAAAGAATCATTGCAATAAAGTAACATTAAAACAATATGTTTATAAACAAGAAAATGAAATGAGATTTTCTCTTTTGGAAATGAACTTCTCAAATCTCTGTTTCAAAATGAGAGAGAGGAAATGGGACTGCATGGGTGAGAATGGAAGGAGAACCTGAGAAGGCAAACTTACAAATAGCTACCTGCAATACAGAATGAGGGAGAAAATATGTATGTATAAAAATATTTTGGAATAGTAAAAAAACAATTGTTCAAAAAAAATTGAGTAATACAGTACCTGAGAAACCTGTAATTCTAATAACACAGGCACATACACTACACACTCACATACACAAAAGAAGCTGACAGACCCAAAGACTTTAAACACGTTCATCTATGTATTTTGACACGCTGAAACCGAATCTGCAGAGAGAAAAGTATGTAATACTGCGCGAAAAAACGGCGAATTTTCTGCCGAATAACTCTTATTACAGGGCCCTGGTAACGAAAATGTGGATAAATTCAGTTGCTAAATTTAGAAGAACAAAAAATCCTCTTAACATTTGGAGTAGCCAGAATCCGTTTTGTGGGACCTTGATACCGAAAAATCGATTAACGTCGAAACATCTGACCGTCCGTCTGTGATCGCAAGCGGCTAAATCGTTCAGCCGCTTTTCTCCCGAATTGATAATGTTGGGGCCCCTTTACTTTGAAACCGATATTTTAATTCTAGAAGGTACTTTACATGAAGCCTCTGGGATTGTTTCAAAATTTTCAAAATATGGTTCCATAGCATTTTATTAAATTTTGTTGTTGAATGGTATGTAGAACGTTTAAGAGATAAGTGTAAGTTTCATTTTCGTTAAAACCTTGATTTTTCGAAAATTGCAAAAATTCACATTTTTTCGTCACCTTCCTACAAGTACAATTATGAAGATAAACATTTTTCTTAATAGAATGTGTTCATAGGAACAAATCTAAAAATAAAGTTATGTTCAATTTTTAAAAAACGAGTATTTTGTAACTAATTTGTAATGAGTTTTACAAAAAATGATGACTGAGTTGTGTCAATTCGGAGAGAAATAATACTAAAGGCGCTACCTTCGACACGGGTCTGGGGATCTTTATCAAGTGGGCGCACCTCGTGGGCGGTCCCCTAAATGCGCGTGACATGGCTACTGTGGATTTTCTGCTCTTCCAAATTCCACTTACCTCGTCCGGGATCGCACCCCCGCAATGGGTGACCAGAGGCCAGAAAGTCCACCCACCGAGGCTCCCGGCGGTCTTTATACTTACGACGAATTCAGTGGCTGTCTGAAGCAGTGACATACGGGGGGGGGGGGCTGCTAACTTGGGACAATTTGCCTCAGGCCCCGACTTAATTGAGGCCCAGAATTGTTTTTCTCTCAAAAGAAATGATAAATATATTTATCTCCAATTTAAATTTAACACTGCCGTAGTAAGTTATTTCTTATGCAACAAGAAATAAATTCTATTTATGATTTGGGGAGGAGGGAATTTTTTAAATAAGGGGCCCCTTTGGATCAACTGCCCCAGGCGTCTGATTTTCGCGGGTCGCTCGTGGTCTGGGGAAGTCTAGTGGCCGTCTTTTCTGATCGATTGTTTTCCGTGGTTTCTCCTATAAAAACTAAGAGTAATGGGTGTGGGAGTAATTCCTTAACAAACGGGCCACGAACCGCGCGCGCGCGATCTTTCCTTCCTCATCCTTGATCCCGCGATTCCTCTTACACACACACATACACATAAACACACACACTCACGAAGATATGGATCATTATTTGACCCAGTTCTTAACGGACATGGGTACTACCGCGCAAACCAACTCCGTTTCCAGTTGGACGATGACTCCTCGTGCCCAACCTGTGACCCATTGGTTGAAGATGTGGCGCACGTGCTCTTTTATTGTCCACGCTGCGTTGACGAGAGGGAAGAACTCCACCGACTCCTCCTGCAGGGAATGACTCCTGAAACCATCGTCATTAGGATGCTCGTGCCCCAAGAGAACTGGAGTGCGGTAGCCACCTGCGACGCAAAGATTTGAAGGGGCTTCGGTTAGAGGAGCGACTACGAAGGAGTATCCCGTGACATCAGTCGGCAAAGAGCGATAAGCCGATCTGCCCCTCGCGTGATGCAATGCCGGATGGCGGTTCCGCGGGAAGGGAATCGGAGGAATGGGAGGGGTTTTTAGTGGGTAGGCAAAAGCTAGCTGTGAATCCCATATGCTGTGGAGGACGGGCCCCGCTTTGGAAGATTTTCCCCTGCCCTCGTAAACAAAATAATAATAATAAACATAATTATACACACACATTTACAGTGATTGTCCCGGCAAGTGTGGTTCCCGTTGGCGGAAATACATGGAAGAAGGTGCTCCCATGCAAACCGGCATATGAGTCGTTGCCGGATCTCATGTTCTAGTGGGGAAGGAAAAAGTCTTGAAAAAGAATATCGAATAATATCGACAGTATTATCGAAATAAAAATTAAAAACTCCATGGTGGAAAGAGTAAAAATTTATTTCGTTGAATTTATCATGTTTTTCAGTAAATAAATAAACCACAGTAGTATTGTGGTATAATTGTGTAATAAAAAAGTTAATTCGAATAACATCTTACCAATTTTTCCATTAAATTCTGTCATTAAATGCAAACCTCTTTGAAAATAGTAAATTAATGGAATTTTCTTTCAGCGTAGCTACCCCGAAAAAGCGTTGGTAAATATCACTATACTATTTCAATAAATTAATCGTTGCCAACTTATGTGTTAGTAAACGCCTCCGTGCATTGGAGTATTGGAGTATTTACTCAAACAATTGACGCTCTACGTGAACGTGAGTTTTGTCTTTCTGAAATTAATAAAATACAAAACCGAAATAGTGTTTGAACCATCGATCTCGATATAATTACATTTTATGAGAGATAAATAAAAGATGGATGCATTTTATTAAAAAATATTTCCGACAGTATTCAGAATCATCGATAGTGTCGACGGCACTATCGAATATTATTGATAGTGCCATCAAGGTTTAACGAGCTCTATACTTGGGTGTTTATTCTTGGCGCGCGAGGCCTTGTCTTTTCGATGAATATCTCACGGTATTTCAGTCTTTTTCAGTCGTGCCGGTAGATGTCGCATGATCGCGACCGTATCGAGCAGTGCTGGCCATCCTGGGATATCTAGTGGCACGACCGAGAAAGACGCGAAATACCGTGAGATATTCCATCGTGAAGACAAAGCCTGGCGCGCCAAGACATAAAAACCAAAGTATAAGGCTTTTACGATTTCAGCTGGCCTCCCAAGCCAATGAAACATATTCAAAAATTTGTGTTTTTTTTTATTTTCTGTACTACGAAAGTCATTCAATAAATCACTTGTTAACGTTATAAATATTAACTATGAGTCATTAAATAACTTAATTTTATATTCAGCATCAATGAAAAATTCTTTCTAAGGAAACATCAAGTTGGCTGGACACTATTATTGAGGGAAATCATAGGTGCACCTTTAAAAATGGTTATCACTTTTTATGTAACATACAAGGCTGAAAATATGTTATTGTGCTAGCAAAAGGCTGTCAAGGTAGATTGTATAAATACTTCATGTTTTTAAGAAAGTGTTGTGAATTGTTCCAAGAACATCTGTCTAAAATACTAAATAAACATTTGTTGAAAATTTGTTTCAAACATCAATTTTTAAAAATTTGATATTCTGTAAGCTCTCTGGAAGTTATATTTATACATTTTTTAAACAAATAAACACATTTTTTTCAACAACTTTTCTCCTTAACATGAAAATGGAAAGATAGGGGAGATGGTGGGATTTAACATTCAAGAGTTCTTGCAGGGGTGCACTAGTTCCAGGAAAATTTTACAAGTTGGAAGAAATTATTTTGAAACTAGGCTCATATTTTAAATCAATGTTTAAAATACACTCAAAATATGGGCATAGCAAGGATTTTCTTCAAGAAGGTGGAAGTGTATTGTAGTTAATAAAGTACATGTTGCATAAAATAACATTTAATACAGTCATTAAATTAATAAAAATATTATAAATTTAAATATATGAAATGAATAAATAATTAAAAATAGATAGCATTAATATTAACTCTCTCTAACATCAAAATTAACAATATAAAATTGGTGGAAGAGATACTATTTTGTTTTTTTAAAATAAAAATATTTAACCAATAAAAATGAAAATTATACTATTTTCTTTTTTAATAATAAGATATTTTTAAAAACAAGGTTTTTCAAATAAACTGAAGAAATAAAATTTTTATTCATCATAAGTTTGCAAAGATTATCATAAACTAGATATGAGTATGTTACCAAAGAAAAAAATTGTGACTTCTTCACATAATTAGATTTATGACTTAAGAACAAGTTGCCAAAGAGTTACATTAATTTTCTCTTAATATTTATCTATGCTTATTAAAAAACACAACATTAATGTACCTAAATTATATTTTGGAAGAGAGACTAAACTCAAAATATCTTCAATTAGGAAAAGTTCACACTGTATAAATCACTTACTTTCTTGGCCCTAGTTATACTCCGCACACATCATTAGATATCAATAATAATTTTATATTATGTATTAGTAGAAAAAATTGTTTTACAAAAGAGTATATTTTGAGAAATCAATCTGAGTGAGGAGTTCTGACCAATAAAGCTAAATATGCGAGGAATTGAACTCCTACTACCAGACCAAACAGACTGCAGATATCCATGGTAAAATCATCCTGAAATATCAAAATTGAGATATTAAAATCTCTAAAAATAAAATACTATTAATATAATAAAATTTTAGAATATAAATACCTCACTGAAGCTTAAGGTCTCTAGAATTACTTGACCATTTTGATGACATGTGCTGTTTGAGTCCATGCAATCCATAGGATCAATACCAGACCTCTCATTTGTAAGTAATGCCTCATTTCCATAGCGAAACCAAGTGAAATATTCAGAACAGAACTGTAAAAACCAGAACAAATATTCCTCAAAAATTCAAGTAATTATTGTAATAATGTCATAATATTTATTAACATCATTAGGTCAATATAGAGCAAATAATGGACACAATTGAAATGTGTAAACCATGATAATAACTGAGGTTTATAACCCATCAAGTCTGTTATTTGCAACATCAGCTATGTGTTGTCCAATACATTTCATAACACCACTTTATAAAAAGAAATCATAGATAAAAACTTTGGGTGGGGGTGGGGGGCAGAAATACTCATGTGTCACCTTTAGCTATAACTAACTTGTTTGCATTGTTCTTAAAGAATGGTGGACCCTTAAAATCATAATGTAAACCAGACCTTAAGAGTATCTTTTGTTCCTCTGTTCAGTTATGTTATGTTGACAGAACAGAACATTATTACAAAAAATATATTTTGAAGTAACATTTTTATTCTAGTATTTGGGAAAACAGTGCAAATTGTAAAGTAAAGGTTTTTGAACATACCCAAAGATCAGGAAAAAATCCTCCAAATAATAAGAAAGGTTTAACAAGAGGAGGGCCAATAGAGAGTGCCAGTCATGCTGGTGCTAATGCAAGATGTAAGGTAACCTGGAGGGAAAAAAACATTTCGTGTTACTTATAAAAATATTTAACAAATAAAATTTTGTTCTTACATAATCTTCAACTTAATATAATTCATTCATTAAAATTGTATTCATTGTAAGTTTTTATTCAAATTACATCAATACAATTTTCTTTGTATCCTTCATATGTAATTTTCAGTTTGAGAATGTTTTTTTTCTTCTTTTTTCTTAGTGTGAACCCAATAGGGCATGCAATTGGTCTGAGAGGCCTGAGAAGTCTTTATTCTAATATTGCTGTTGCAGTTTGGTTACCAATGATCACTGCTTCTGGGTACCTTTTCCTTTAACAGATGCAAGCCAACCCTCTTGGAATTGAGATCTCTATGAAGCTTTGTACGATGAACAACTGGCATCTGCTGTTTGCCAAGGATTTTCACCCCAGAGACCTCCAGCCATTACAGGTTTTACCTGAAAAGGAAATGTCAAATTCATAATCAATGTTTGCGTATTTATAAAACAATTTTTGACTACCCAGTTTTCTCTGACCTGTGTATTAGCTACATTTTCAACTTCAGTAGCAAGGTGTGAACCTTCTTCTGACCGTTGGAAAGCATCACAGATAAGTTCAATTACCTGTTTACAAGGCTCCTCTCAAGTTCATAATACAGAACAACTGAATTAAAAAAATCTGCTGGGTTGTAGTTAGTAGGGCAAAATGCACCACTCTATATATGCCATACTAAATAAAAGAAGAATAACGTAAACTCCATCAGTGGTAGGTGTCAAAAAAGGACACACAAAAAAATAAGGACATACTACAAAAAAAAAAGTGAAGTAAAAAACAGTAATATTAAAAATAAACAACAATAACAGTAATAATGATGAAAAATAATGATAAAAAAAAGTTCAAATATTCCTATGTTTCTTTTGTTCAAATCTTTTATTTATGCAAAAATTTATTTTCCCCTTTTCCTAAGACTATATTGGAGGCATTTCAAGCTGTAGATAATTTGTTCAAAGTTCTTATTGCTGGAGTCTCATGAAACTGCAAAATGCCATAATCCACATAATTTATGAAATTGATATTTTGACTTCAATAGATTCATTGCCTAAGAATAAACCTTCTCATAAAATGTCACACTCCAAAAAAAATATTTTCCTGCTTAATTTTATACAACAAAATCTTATGTACCTATCAATAATTTGTAATAAAGGGCATGTCAGGCAAAATGTTGTTTCCCACAATTGAAAACCAAATACTAAATTTCACATTCTATTCATATGATGAAATATGAAAATAACGACATAAAAGAAGTTTAATGATAATCTTAATCGAGCTTTTTAATTCTCCTGTAAAATGTAGTTCTTGTTATTTTGCTATTTCATGAGAATGGGATCAGGAGTAAGTCCCTAATCTCAGATTGTTCCTTATAAATACTTCATTTGAGGATTTATCAAACCTATGGAGATTATCTTTTACCCATTGAACACATTCATTACATTACAGTGAAAGGAACGTAACTTGTAACTTCATTTACTTTTTAGTAGTTGAGTGTTTAGTTTTAGTTAGTTAAAATTTGTTTAAATTAGATTAAGTATTCCAGATTTTAGACAGGAAAATAAATTAATTTAATCTACATCCCCACCCTGTCCTGCTCTATTCCAGCCCACCCTGCCCTGTTCATTACTTGGGAGAGGAATTTTATGCCTTAAAAAGTCTTGAAATATGCTTTTAAAAATAAGCGAAAAAAATGCTTTTAAAAGACAGCGGAGCGTACAATTTGTTATGCAACATAGTAGTCAGAGGGGCTTGGGCCTGAATGCAAAATCGGCAAGGCCGCAGTTACTGAGAGCGTATCCACATGTCACACCGTGATGGCACCAATGTTTTTTTCTTAAGAAGCGAAATTTTATCCAAGACACCATCACTTACCAATAATAATTTTATTAATAAAGCTTGTATTACCATTAGGACTGAGGAACGTTGTAACATGTTATCCCATTTATTTGAAGAACGAAATAAAACGTATCTTAGCTATGTGCAGTATTTTATTAAGAAAAAAGAAATCAGTTTCTCAAAAGTTCTATCATGTGCGCTTGCAAAGCAAGTAATCCTAAACCAACTTACCACGACGTTTAGGCAGAAAGGCGAGGTGTTTCTGATTGCAACATATGCTCACTGATCTCAATATAATTGAGATATCAGTGCATATACTACATTATTTTATGACCTTGTCCCAGGGTTGAAATTTAAGGGATAGAGGCTAGCAACCCAACATTAGTCACTTTTATGGAACTTTTCCTTGTGAAATACACTCAGAAATTTTGCTCTTTTTATGTCAGGCATCTTGGACCTCCTCAGAGAGCTGACCTTTTGTCATGACACAAAATTTATTTCTGGTTTATCCACATACCAGAACATTGAGCCCAGTTTTAGGAATGGCACGCCACTTGTAGAAATCCACATACATTTGTTTTGTTAACTTCATGAACTATCTAAATGACTTACAATATGATCACACAATAAGGTCCCCCAATGAAGATACACAGACTCGCATCTTGACGATAGATCCTAGCTCGATTTGGCTGCCTTTGGGTTTATCTTCCACATTTCCCCGAGAACCTCAGCGAAAGTCTTCTCCTGGGCCAGTCTGATGACCACCGCGTTTCTTCTTGGTTTACCACATATTTTTCTTCTCCAGGTTGTCAGGAGAACCCTCCAGTTTTCTCTTGTTTATAGAGAGGGTTCTACGTTCACCATGAGATTGATCTCGTCTTTTTCCTTCTTTGTGTCCTCCAGAATGCATTTTGCTAAATCCCTTCCCTCCTTTATCCTGTGTGGCATTCTTCTGCATGTCTCTTCACCTCAGACTCCATAAAAATAGTGATGACAATAATAATAATAATAATAATAATAATAATAATAATAATAATAATAATAATAATAATAATAATAATAATCATAATACACAGAGGGGAAATATGAAATTTTAAAATATACCTTTATTCATTGTTGCCAACTGACAGTTTTACAAATTTAAAATATCTAACTCAGTTCAATAGTAATATTCTAAACTCTTCAAAATTTTAATAGATACGTTTTGTTTAATTGCTGCTTCCTATTGAGATACATTCTTAATTACAAGTTTTAACAATCCTAACTTCATTTTAAGAAGTGAATGTTGTGATATTGGCTAAAGTTATCTTTCCATTTTATTAGGCAAGATTTCATATCTGTCAATTGTGACTTTAGTTCCAAGTTTTAGTAACACTTCATGATTAATTAATAAACACAAAAATATTTTCCACTATGAATACAAGAATCAGGACTGTATAAACTTTTTTGAAACTTTAATTTTCAAGTGACAATTCTACACTTGAATAGATATCATACAACAGTAAGGTAAACTAAACTAGCCGAAAGAAGTTTCAACAGCAGGAAACTTCAAGCAAGGAACCTAGGTACAGAGTGTCTGTTCCTAAACAAGCAAATCTGCTTCAAATATGAGCAAGATGAAGTAAAAAATTATTGCCAGGCTTAACATTTCTTATTGCAGATGAAACGTAATCTTTTCAAAAAACAAACTAGAAACCCGACGTAAGAAAATAACAAAACTAACCAATGATAAATATGCTTAATTCAGTGTGTTCTGTAATAAGTTAAAGCAATTCTTTACGTAAAAGTAAATTTCTCCTTCATCATGATCTTGTAGATTCTTTTTTTAACTTTGGCAACAGATGTTTGAGGAGATCCTAAAGCATGAGGTTCAACACTTCAAATAACAGAATTCATTCCATCAAAATACTGAAAAGTTATCACACCAAGAATAATAGGCTTTGACAACTAACTTGAGCTTAAGTATCAAATAATTAATCTCTTCGTCATTCTAATTAGTTAATATTTAGCAATTGACAAGCATTTTTCATTAATTATAATCACTGAAGTACTCTGTAATATAAGGATAATTCACTATCCTGTAAAAAAGGATGAATCATCAAAATACAATTCCACACTACATTGATTCACCATTAGTTTCAGATACTTTTACATCGAAATTTTATTTTTTGGTAGAAGAAACTTCAACGATGGTTTGTATTTCTTAAAACACAATCTAAAGACAGAAAAAATGAGTGACTTAAGTAACTTTCAGAGGATCAAAAATTCTCTATTCTTGCAACTTTTGACACTTTCTAAGAACTTAAAATTAAAAAATTTAGGTGAAAAACTGTGTGGGCATCTGCATTTTGTTCTAATGAATTCTATTTTCTGAGCCAAAAAAGTAAATATTCTATATCAATACAAAAAACAAAAAGATTTATAAACATGAATTCGAAAGAAAGCAAATTTCTAACTGTAAAATACTTGTCAAATGTTAATAGACTTGTTAATATTACATTCTACAAAATCATTTCAAAGGTATAAAGAATAAAATAAAAAGATATTTTGGTTTGTACCCATGAACTAAGTACTCCATTCAAAATATTTAAGGTAGCACTGTACCTGAAAACTGAGAAAACTCATGAAATTTTCCATTTTCTTATTTTCATCAGTTATTAGGTTGATTTATTTCCTTTTAAATGCTTCAAGCATTTATAAGAAAATTATTTGAACTATATTTTCTATTGGATTTCTTTTTTAAAATATTTTAGCTTTTCTTTACTCTTGTGGCATGGCCCTTTGTGGTATAGGTTGAAATAGCCTTTTCTACAATGACATTTTCAGTCATAACACTGCCGATAAAACATATCTTCAAAAGTATTTGAGATAATTAAATGCTTCGCTTTTGTTATTGTTAACTGTTTTCCCTAGAGAATGAACCCAAATTGTTGATGTATCACTATTTCCAGAAGAGCTCAAGATCTCTCTTCGCAAATTTCAAAAACCTACAATCACTTAATAAATTACCTTAAAAATAAAAGAATTAATTAATTAAATATTTCATTCTCTAAGGTTCACTCTCTAGAACAGATTGTTCTTATTATTCTGCAAATAAGAAAATGTAATTATTTCAAGTATTTTTTGAGATATATTAAGTTTCCTGTCAAACATTGGAATTGTATGTCATGAGTCCAAATTTTTCAATTATTACAATTCTTTCTTTGGATTTCATTTTATTTGTACATAAAACCAAAAGAAAAACATAATAATAATAATTTCAATGAAAATATATCCTATAAATGTCTTATTTAGATATAGAACTATCTTAAGACAAACTAAGGTACCAAAAACACACTGACAGATACAGTTGAGATTGTGAACATCACTCAGCTCCAAGAGTAATCAGATTGATTCAACAATTAATTTCATGCTCATCCCAAATAACACTAGATTATACTATAAAATAATAATTTATATTTTTGGGAATGTTTGCATTGTTGCACATTACCCTTTTCTGTCAAGTACAAAATGTTTCCTAGTTGAGAGTTAACTAATTTTGGTGAGAACATAACTTTTCACCTTGCACAATGCCATACAAACAGTTTGCCTAGTGTATACAAACGTTCATTACATATATCATGAAGTCTGAGATCTGCAAGGCAGCATTTTGCACAAAGCACACCTGAAAGCCACTACTAATGCTCCACAAGCATCTTATTATGTTGAAACTTCACTCAAAATCTCCAGGTGTTAAATTCAAGGAATTTAATATTACTATTTACGCATAAGCTTGATTTTACTTATACTGCATCCTCTTCCTTTCAACAACTTCACACTACAAACACCCAGAGTTCAATATTACCATATTTGAGAACATTTACAAGCAGAAAGTATGCCTATTCTAATTTTTTTTTTTGAAATATACTATGGGATATACTAGGGATACTATAGGCCTTTCTTCTAAAATTAGGTTCTCCTCAATCACATTTTTTTTTATGATAAAAATATGTTTTTTCTAATTGAATCATTAAAAACTATCATATTGCAAACATGTCTGAACTTGTTTTTCTGTTATATTTGTCTAGCATACCTCAGGAATCACAGAGTGGGATCATCTTAACACACAAATTAAAATTGGAATTGATGAGTCCACATAAGCACCAAATTTGATGAATTTTCTTTTAGAATGTTTCTATTTATTAGTAATTGAGAAAACATTTAGTTGATGCACTGACCTCATGTGAAATGTCCAACCCTCTCTAGTACTGAAACAGCAGACCCAACAACTGTTCAGACATCCTCACGATAAGCCATAGACATTAAAACATAGTATTCCTAAACAATAGTTATTCACAATTTTTCTAGGTGCAATGTGATGTTACAAAAAGAAGTTTTCATTTGGATGTCCTCACATGGGCATGAAACAGTTAAGACTTGTTTATTTAATAATTGACCCATTTCACCAATTTCTAGTGCATGTAACAATTTTGATGACCAGGTCAGGTCAATACTTTTCACATTTTAAAGACGACATAACACATCAACAAAAATAAAAGTTTAAAGGTAATTTTTTAGTTTGTCCTACATTTTATCACAGATAGGTCTAAGCACTCTGTTCACATACTTAATGAGGTTAAACACTTGTGTTACTTTGTACTACGTTACCTCTTAAGTGAAACCAATTTGCATCCAAACACTGCAACATATGATACAAATACTAACAATCAGACACACATCCATGCAAAAACAATACACCACTTTATTGGTAACCTGCAAAGAGGACTAAGAGCTGTGCGAGAGATCTTGTCCTCAATGAAAGGTGACAAGAGACTAACTGAGACTAGAAATACTGAGGAAACAACTATTCTTTTATACATAGGCCAGCTTTTCTTGTCTTTTGGTCCGATGAAATCAACAGGACGTTGAGGTAAATTCTTGCAGTGCTGCAATATAAAATAAACACAATATGTAACAACTGCTTTAAAATAGCACGAGCACACGCAAAACAAAAGAAAACTCTAAGCAGAAAAAGTACACTTGACAAGGACATTTGTCACTGCTGTTTTGTAACAAACAACAACAATACTAGTAATAGTAGTAGTAGTAATAATAATAATAATAATAATAATAATAATAATAATAATGATAATAATAATAATACTTTATTAACATAAAAAGAAATTAAAATGTAATGTCCATTTAAAAATCAAAAACTTCAGAAAGCCATATGATGGCTTGATAATGTGTTTTCCACAATTTAATATTCATTACATATTCCTCTCTAAGGAATATAAAATTGAATGATTATTTCAAGTTCAAATTATGATCAGAAGTGTAATCAGAAGAGGCAAAACACTATCTGAACTTTTTCTGAAGCAAAGCACTCTCTGAAGTATTAATTATAAGAGAATATAATGATGATAGTGGAGAGGAGCACAAGATGTCAGAATGGAGGCAACTCGATACTTCCATGATTTTTTTCAAAGAACTATGATGGCGATGCCACCAATTATTATCGTTAAGTTAACAAAACGCTTTTTGTTCAAGTATTGAATTTTAATAGAACTGAAAAGTAGTATTTTTGCATGGTATAACAGTGAATATTTTTATTTTTATTTTGTATTGGACCTTCAGTTCACGCAAAGGATTATAACTTTGATATAAAATTACAAACAAGAATGGGATATGTTATGTTAACAATCAATATTCAGAGGTGATGTTTTTGGTCTGAATGACACCTACGAAGTATTTCTTAACCACCTAACACTGGAATGTTTACATTTAAAAACTACATTCTAAGTTGGTGCAAAGGTTTGAAATTTGAGAATTTAGGCAAAAAATGTTTGTTTCAATAAGAATACATAAAAAATAGTTTTATAAATATCATGCTTTATGAGATTATGTTAGATTATGTTTGACATCTCCAAATTTTATTCTCTTTTAATATACGAAGTGAATTTAATACATTTTTCACTCTTCTAAAATGAAGTTCAAGGCAACATTCCTCTTGCTCTACCATGACTCACTAGTTCTGTGCATTTGTCATTTACCAACTTGGGTAGAGGAAAAACCTAATTAACATCAATAATAACAGGAGGTCAATTCAATGAACTATGGAAATCTAGTGTATCAAAATATTACTTGCAGAAAAGGGGATTAATATAAAAATTTAATCTTAAAACTTTGTATGAAATCTGCATAAACCCGACACATTTATACAGTCAAAAATTGTGCAAGACAAAATCTGATCATTCCTTAAAAAATGTCAGTCTTGGCAGGCTTCTAGCTTATGGAGGGTTGTCAAAAAAATTACTACATAACACATTTTTAATATTCGTCTTTTTAACAATTCGTTTTGAATTTTGTCTTTAATTCGTAAAAGTCATTAATTTACTCACTTTAAATTTCGCAACTAAGTCTTTTTTTCTTCTAGTGTTCATCAATCACTTTCATTTTCTTCTGTAGTGGAAGAGTTTAGCATGTACGCTTTAAAGACATTTTGATACACTAGCACTCAGCTTTCTTACACTTTTCACAAAGAGGTCATTAAATTGTGTGGTCTACAAGTCATCAACCATATGACTGCTATGCTATAATGGCAAGACACCCTTCCCAAAATTCCATTGCTGACTGATGGAAATGTGGAGATGTCATTGAGAATTGAATGGAGCGGGGACAACATTTACAATTCAATACAACAGCAATGAAGTCACGCTTTTTGAGACCTTGAAAATCACATTTGTGTGAGAAAGAAGCAGCAAAACACCCCCTGTGTTTGACAAAAATTGCCAAACACCAGGTGTAAGGCGAATAACTCAGCGTTTACTCTGTTTTCCCAGGCTGTTACCCTTCCCACTACGCCATTCCAAAGACTGTGCTGGAAATTTAAAAATAAATATCCGTCTTAGCCACGTAATAATCTATTTACATTCTCTAAAATCCATTCAGTTTCCATGTTAGACAGGTTTCCAGCTTATGGAGATCATTTTCATGTATAAAATCGTTCTGTTCTCAGATTTTTTGTCCAGGGTGACAAGTTTCCATCTTACAGAGGTTTTGTGTTAGACAGATTTTACTGTACATAGTTCCTTTAATTGTATTTTAAAAAAACAAAATGTTTGTATTTAAGCTTTTTCAAACAGTATTTAAAAAAATAAAATAGTAGATTTTTACATTTTTTAATTTATATACCGATCATTTTTTTAAAAATAGTAATTATTTACACAAAAAGTGCATTATAAGTGTTCTAACAATCATGCAATGCCAAAAAGAATCAAGGGGCTAGTGGGCATAGCTTTGCGATTTGGGAATTTATCAGAAATTTACAATGTCCTTCTGGTATTAACTAAGAGAAGACTACTTATAGTAAGTAATTAAAAAGTTTAAATCTCTATATAACTGTAAATATTACTCACTTGTTTGGTGCACCTGTAAATCCCTTCAGTCATATTGATCAGAATCCTACTTGCTTGTATTGCTTCTTTCACAGAAGTAACTAAGCGCTCTTTATCACTGTGTTTCTTTGGTATCCGTTGCCGAAGCCATGCAACAGTCGCTGCATCAATATACAGCTGTAGAGTCAAACGTGAGAAAGTTTCCAGGAGAAAAACTATATGCCTGCAATGAGATCTTATATTGACATACATGTAAAACAAAATTTCTTATCATTATTTTTAATTGTTTTACAATTTCATAGACGAAAATAACAACACTTAAAGTAAAACAATGTTATCTTTCATTTCTGAACCTATTATGCATCGTAAATGCTATGTCTTAATATAATACACATTGTTCCTATTTGTTTATTGTACTACATTTTGTAACATGAAGGATCAAGTGAGACAGTAATAAGCCATAATTTTGAAAGATTCTTTTTGTTTTTGAATGAAGTATACACTACTGCTCTCTGAGCAAAAATTATTAGTAAGTTTCTATTTTCTTTACAAATGTCAAGAACATATGTGATCGATACCTTTGTCCCCCCCCCCTCACACACACACACCCTTTGGATAAAAGTGGTTTCAGGACAAGCAAAAAGTTATCTTTCATTATTTCATTGGAAATTTTAACTGGAGGGTTTTTGATAGAAAACAATAGCACCATCAGAAATGTAACTATTTTTGCCAAACAATTCTCTGACTTTACCTAGTCCCAAGCATCTTCAAAGATGTCAATTGATTTCAGCAAAAATCAAAATTATGTTAAATTAGAAATTATACCAAAAATCCTTAGCCACCAACAAAATTCCCAGACATCTCCCTGAGAAACAAAATTCCATGACAATTTCCCAATTTTAGAAAGTGCCAACTCTGCTTGTATATTAGAGAAATCCATTTTGATGATCAGTCTTTGAATTTTCTTACACAGTGAAGCAGTTAGTAGTGAATATTCTCATACTAAGTAGTAAATATTTTCTCTAGGGGGTTATTAATAGACAGTGGCTGTCTATTGGTAACTACCTTCCATTTTCTTGTGTAAAATCAGTAAGTCATTTGGGTATTCATGATGCATCTTACAAGCTCAAATCTGCTCATAACTATCTTCACACACACACACACACACAAATTAAAATACTTCCAGCAAGGGGCCTTGGGAAAGTGCTGGGCTTAAAATTCAGGATGCAACACAAACACTATGATCAGGGGTTAGGCCTATATCCCTGACTTCTGACAATGATTTTTTACTGCACCAGATGTTCTTCCAGGAAGGGAAGGTAAAATCTTTAATTTAAAGAATCAGAAAATTCTGTTAATTCAAAGAATGAAACTTTAGGTCACTTTCATTTCTGCTATCTCATTAAAAGAAGAGAAACTGAAACGGAGCATGCAACCATAATACTACAGTATATCAGTGTCTACAGTTTATTGTTACTTCACAAATCTCCCCCACCCCCTGAAAGCATGAATCGCATCGGACGAATGCTTTTTATGTCACCCATTTCATTTTTCCTACTTAAAATTCAGTGTACTGTATGCTTACAATTTTCCTTAAAGTGGCCTTCTTAAAAAGGGTAAAAAAATTTTGTTAACGGGTACTCAAGGTGAGGAGTGGTATGTTAACAGGGGAATACTTTGCATATGAAAATGGATTTCAGTGTTTCTCCCCAGAAAAATTAGTCCTTGAAAGAGAGGCTTCGCTGCATTCTTGATATTAATATCATACAGAAAGTCTTTGGTGCTACAAGGGATCAACAGAAAGTCAATAATAATAGACTTTCAGTTGAAGTTTTAAACATCCCTAATTGTATGTCCAAAATCAACTCCTTTCATACTTACTCTTTGTGTTTCTTACTCTGCCCTCCAGGTTTAAGGCTAATAGTCTGCATTGTCCTCCAAGGAACTAAATGAAAGGCACGAACTGCAGCAAGTATATTTGCACGATCACTTTGAAATGCAATCCCAATTTCACGTAATTCTTCATTAGTGGATGTTAACAAACGATGCAATGACCATCCAGATTGAATAAACAGTGAAGTTGCCTTTGACGAAATTCGATCTCCCAAAATCCACTCTGCTGTGTTCTGAAATCCAGGCCTGCAGACAGAAATATTGCCATTTATACAAAATATCTGGGACATTTCAAAGTCTTACAATACATCATATATCTACATTCTATTATGAGTTCTTTATCCCCACTTTAAGCAATAACATGAATTAATTTCTTATTTTTGAAGCAATACCTCATGACATAACATTGTGACCAATGAAAACTTTCTTTTCAAAAAATAGTTTTAGCGAGCATCTTTATAAACAATTAAAAGGTGATTGATCTGACTCCTAGGTATGTAACAACAACAACAAAACATCATGTTTCAAAACACTGAAGTTAAAAAGTAAAGCATTGATGATAAAAATACATCAATAGGAAATTAGGATTTAAATATCAAAACAACTAAGAAATAATAACAATTAAGAAAACAGCTTGAAAGCGTGAGTGCTGAGGGTCATCTCAAAGAAGTAGAGCTTTCGCAGAGCATCACAGAAGAAGACCCTATGGTTACTGCGCATGCATTGACTGCCTCTCTGATGGTGAAATGTGAGAAAAGGCATAGAAAATACCACTATATCAGGCAGGACCATCTCTCAGGGAAGAGATAGTCTGCTTGATGAAGCCTGAATAAATAGCTTTCACTTCATTCAAGAACATGATTTATTATTTCATGTTTTACCTTTTTCAAACTGTGATTATGGAAATTTTTCATTCACAAAACATTGAGCAAAAATATCAATGTTAAAAAAAGATTGGCTTTCATTGATTGATGTTTGAAACATTGATGTTTTTATAGAATAACCAATGTTTTGAAAACATCCGTTTAGATGTCACATCCTTACTGACTCTCGTCAATGGCATTTAAAAAGTGGTAATGATTTTGTAAAGAAACTTGAAATTATATTTGGTTTACAAACCCAAATCATTTAACAATTGGTGAATACTATGTATTTTATTTGAACATATTTTTTCTTTGGACCTACCACAGATTAACAATTAAACTATTAAAATTATTCACTATGGAAGTAAAATTACCCAGTAGCGTTGTCTGGTCCTGGAAGTTCTGCCCAAGCACTGAGATATGTTTCTAAATGATGATCTGATAATACAGGTGTACTATGAGCATTTTGGCACTCTTCTTCTTCAAACTTTTTGTGAACAGCCTCTGCACGACCTCCCGTAACCTGAAAGGATACATTTTTTTCAAAACAATTTAAGTGTGTGTTAAAACTTTGTTACATTCAAATTCAAGTTAAGAAAATCTTACAAAGTAACATGAAGTACAATTGCAAAAGAAGTTTGCATTTTACAGTATATTAATTTTGTTTTTGTGTTGCCTTTATGTGATTGAGTTTCCAGACACATCAAATGCTATGGTCATTAGTCCCACTAGTATAGTGAATGTTTTATTCCAGATCGCTGTGTTTCTCCCCTGTTGGTTGGTAAGATCTGACCCCGACCTACATGTCAGCATGCAAGGGATTTCCCTCTCTAGATATCTCGCCTGTGAGGCACTGCTCTAAACTCCAATGACTGGAGGAGTAGTGCATTTAGTGTGCGAAAGGGGATGAGAGGGGAAGCACAGTGCATGGCTGTTTGTTAGGGCATTTCCCTGAAATATGCCGGATAGTGATTGGAGAAACCAGGGAAATTCCCAGTCAGAGTCGTTGCAAAGCCAGCAATAATGCTGGCCTGAGCTAACTGCATCAGTTTTGTTAGCATGAGATTGTTCTGATGAAATTGGAGTTATCAATACTAGCAAACAAAGTTTGTTTTTTACAAGTTTTTTTAACTGAGTATGTTTTTAAGGACTGTGCAAAATTTAGTCAACCTTGTCTATATATAATATGTTTTATATACTAGCATCACCATAGCATATTTCATGGTAATACTAATTTTATAATAACTCTCTTAATCCTTTGCCAAGCTGTTACGCATATTAGCTAATATGAGTTGAAGAAATAATTATCTTCTTCTTCTTCTTCTTCTTCCTCTTTTTTTTTTTTTTTTTTTTTACTTCAAGAGTTCACTTGATGCTTTTCCAAATGTGGCCAATGTTGGTGATGAGGCTCCAATCTAAGCAATTAGCATAGAATATCCTTGAGTCTGCCCAACATGTTTCATGCCAAAATACTCTTTTGGTGAACAATTGAATACTGTTTTCTCCTCTTAATATACTGTTTGGCAAAGTACATTTTGTCTTAAAATGGGTTGGAAGTATAGTATAGTAAAGTATTAACTGCACCCTAAATGTAAATACCCCCCCCCCAAAAAAAAAGGATTTGATGTACAGGGTAGAAGTATAATCTGTATGTATCCTTGAGCTCCAATATCCCTACTTCACCTTTTTACTATATATAGTTGATTGATGAATAAAAGTTTCAACAAACTGTGGATAGCAACATCTGAAAGTAGAAAACTTATTTGTATTAGTAAATAAATAACAAATCAATTTGATTGTATTACTAACAAAATAGCATCCTGTGCTCCCTGGCTCTACGCCTACCACAACTAGCAAAAGGAGAGCTCAACAAAATGTGTGCCTAAAAGCTATTCTTAGTTAGCTAGAATACAAAGCTATATTGATATGCAGAAACAAAAAATGAAACCCCTCAGCATTTGCTAACGGAATGGATCATAGAAACTGAATGAAAATCCTCATTAAGAAGGAACTCATTAACCTACAGCTTGCATATAGTCTCTTTTGAATTATAGAGTACAAATGTTAATACATTAAAAATGTTAAAATAAATATTATTTCTCTTTTTTAAGCTCCATATAGTCTCTAATTGCATAGATGCACTAATGCAGCAGAAAAGATTTTACTTAGCACTTAAAATTTGTGTATCAACTTCAACTGTTTAATGTCATCTGGTAATGAGTTGTAAAGTAACGTACTTGTACTGCATGTGAAGTTCTTGAAGTGAGCTGCTGACTCTTAACATCTAAGGACTATGATTTCCAAAATATGTTGTAATTATAAATATCTGCTTTGCATGAAAATATGTTCCCGCCCTCGTTCGTGTACGCAAATTTTGACAAAAACTACTGAATTACAAATAAGTACATCAGGCAATAAAATATATAATAAATAGCGAACAGAGGCGAAGAATTCCAAGCTTGCAGAAATTACATGGAAGGCATTTGCTTATTATTTTTGCAGCCTAAAAATCTGGGTACTATTGAATGCACTTTCCCAGAATATTAGGCGACAGCTCAGGCAGGAATGTACATTTGCAAACTAGAGAGGGAATTATTACATTGACCTTGACACTTTATTCTTATGCATAATGGCTAGACAAAGTGGTAAGTTTTCCAGAGAATGACTTTCAATAACTTCGATCAGATAATATGTATAATGGCTAAAGTGATTATTTCGGCTTTATTCATCACTATGACCACATTCAGTAAATATTATTCATAACGAATAGTTCCTACGACTAACATACATATACATTATCATGACATTAATTGAACAAGATGTATTATTACATAGCAAGGCACAACTGCCATGACTATACCATTAGACCTTCAACAATTAGATATTTGAATGTGATTTTCACAAAACATCATTTGGGTCTGTTACCTTTTTTCATGGACTGTGTCAATTCATCATTCACTTACCCATGCACATGAAACATGTACACTATCAAAAGCAAACACCGAGTAAGGAAATGAACAATCTCAGGAAATAAATAAATATGGAATATGCAAATTTTCTACATAGGGAAGACAATAGTGGAATAATGTGTCCGTCATTCATGAAACAAATATTTTAAAAAAAACATACTTACAACATCACTTGCCGGTTTTGTTACGCACTGAACTAACCGTTATTTTTATTAACTTCATTTATTACACGATACACATTGCATGAGAAACATTTGATTCGTTTTCTAATCATTAAGCCCGAATGACACCGACATCCATTATAACCTCCGTCAAGTATTCTTGACTTCTCAATCGCAAAACAAAACTCCAAATATCTCTCGCATTTTCTCAGATTCCATAATAGTTCATAAGACAAACGCAAAAGTTAATTTTTTTTACCATACCTTAGGAATTTCATTCAATAACATTATGAGAAATGTCCACTCCTCCAACTGTCAACCGTACCTATCTCGCCGCAATGGTACATGTGCTTTCTCAAGAATGGCGGGCGAAGACATCTGAACATCTCGATTTGCGGCGCCAAATCAAATTGCATGATGGTATATGCACGTTTTCTTGGGCTCCAGAATATCTTCAGTACTTCCTCTCCTTTACCAATATGGTTGTATTGTGAAATATATATGCACATACAAACACGCACATTATACATAATAACAGGCGCTTATAACATTGAATAAAAATAAATTATCACTTTGGTGTTGTAGAAACTATTTGCAATGGAAAACGGGCTACAGACACGATTTGTTATTACACATCTTAGTTTATTAGTATTGCTGTCGAAATAACACCTCTCTCTCAATCTCCTCTCACTTCAACGAAATTAATTATTCTTTATAAATCGCGTGTGGATTATAATAGCAAAAAAGTTCAATGGTCCAAAGTTCCATCGTTTTGTGGCTTCCAGCAAAATATTCAGTCACAAGATGGGTCGCAGTTTCCTTTACCCATCCACGTCCTTGGCGGAACCCATTCCCATAATGCATGTAAGTGTAAGTAATGGATGAGGATAGGACAGGGAAGTGGAAGGGAAAATCGCGCGCGACCCATGACCTGTTTTTTAGGGTACTGTTTTGTCATTCCCTTGGTATTGATGAGAAACCACGGAAAACTATCGATCAGAGTATCCGACCGCTAGGATTCTCATCCACACAGCGACTGTATTCGACCTGGCTATGTTGCTAGTGTCGATAATCCTGCCACCGTCGGGACTCGAACCTACGACCTTCCGGTCAGATGCCCTGCCCTTTTTATTCTGGGAATGGATGTCATTTTGTTCATCCTGTCACAGCTTTTACACTCCATTTATTATTGACAATTATAATAAAAATTATTTAATTTCGTGGCAGCGTTTCATGGCAAGGTTAGCCTCATCATCAGGCAGCTACCAATAAAATATTATATTTTGTATTTCAGCTACCGGTACAAATGGATTCAGAAGCTGGACATGCCCCTCTGAAGACTGTTTCACTGTTGTGTTGTCACATTGTGTTGTATTAGACTGCATTTGCTGTTCCTGTGCACTTGCCATAAGAAATAAAAATAAATAAAGCTACCAGTACAATGCTAATATATTTATTATTGTATATGAGCAGAAGTACATCATTCATTAAAGAGAGAAATTCAATGAAGAGAAATGGTAGGCCAGACAATGTGCAAAAGAAGAGAAAGTGGATAGCAATTCCATTTGGGACTAGCTATGGGATGAGAACCTTCAGAAAGGGACAGAAAGCCTGCAGCTGAAGGAAACCTGACAACTATGGACATTTATATCAACATAGATGACTGCCAAAGATAGCATGTAAAATCATGTAAATAACAATGAGACTTACCTTGATCAGTTCCTGTATTTAACCAGTTCCACATTCCCACTTTTAAGTAAGTCAGTTTTGACATAAACTAAAGATTTGTAAACATATAGGTAAGGCAATGGTAAGATTCCAAGCTCAACGAAACCCAGAAAGTTTGTTACCTTAACATTAGCTAACTGCATATTGCTCATTTTCTATGGATCATGTAATTGCTGATTTGAAATTTAAAAATGCATTGATACCATTTTTCCTTTGTTAACTATTAATTTGTTATTACAAAATCAGTTTGAAACTTCTGCAATTTAACTATTTATTGTTGGTTTTTTTTGCAAAGAATATTCATATCAATGATGAACAGAACTGTTTTTCCATTTTTAATGGACAAGGGCGTATCAGGCAAAAAGAGGAAAGTGCCTAAAAAGGCTCAATTGGCAAAGAATTGGAAAGATAAATAAATAATGGCTTTTCATGCCAGTATGATGTTTCTACTCTTCGAGATCAATGTTTGAGGTTATCTAGGCACTATCATGAATTTCATATGAGAGCATGATATGGTCAATAACGTCAGAAGCTTTTGAAAGATCTAAAACCATACCAATAAGTGCTTCATTTTGATCCATTGATGAAGCAACATCTTTAAGAAAAGAAGAAAAAAGGCAGTTTCCGTAGATTTTATTTTACGAAAACTGTGTTGAAGTCTGAAAACGCTTCATTTTTCCAGAGAAAAGTTTTCATTTGCATAAAAGCAAGCCTTTAATATTTTTGAGAAAACTGACAAAAGGTTAATTGGCTAGTAATTTTGAAATTTATTTCTGTTCTCTTTTTTTATAAAGTGGCTTCATTTTTGCTTTTTTGAAAGTATCTTGAAATATTCCTGTGCATAAAGAAGCTCTGAAAATACAAGTTAACGGGTGTGTAAAGGCAGGTGTAAAAGTTTTTAATAATTCAAAAATATGTCCAAACCAGATTAATATTTATTTTTTAGTTTACTGACTATTCTAAAAGATTTCACTGAGAGAAGTTTCAGAAAATTGTGTCAACAATTTTTTGGGAAGCATATGATGTTGAATTTTGTGGCTTTAATCCCTTCATGAGATAATCTGCAATTCTAGAAAAGTGTTGGTTGAAGAGATTTGCAACTTTTTTGGATTACTTGCTTCTTAATTATTATCCTTTAAAACAACATTCTCTACAAAGTATCAAGATGATGTGGTCATATGTTTTATGATATTCCACATAAAAATAAATTACATTAATAACCTAGTGGCGTATACCGAGGGTAATTGGCAGTACCCCGAGAAAATTACAAGAACAAAAACCTGTCAAGATGAATTATGTTAAAAATAATTACAGGCCACATTTTTCAAAATTCAGTATAATCTGTTCTGTAGAGATCTGTATTAAATCGCTGGTTTTTTAGTGCATCAATCTTCTTAAGAATTGGCAATGCCAAAGAAACATGATTTACTCTCCCCGTTTGCTGGTAAGATATGGGCCAGCCAAGAGTTGAGGTTGCCAATTTCCTGAGTGGCTTCTTGACACGCTTGGAGACTTGGGAAATAATCAGACAGAGCAAATTAGATGGGTGCTTTTGTGCAAGACACACAATTTGGTGGTGTGCACAAATACAAAATAAATTATAATTGTTGTAATTGTTTATATTGCAACATATTAAATATGTGATAGTGTCAAAGTTAACTACTGTCAATTTAGTAAGTTATGTTGAAAAATGTCACAGTAAACTTGGGGAAGTTTATCGTATACAGTTTAGTAGAGAAGCCTTTTAATCGTAGTTCATATAACGAGAAATTTTAAACATGAATTTGTTTTACGATAGATCCGGTCATATTATAAAAATGGTACAAACTAGAAAAATTACATAACCAAAGATTCTGTGTAGTTATTATAGACAAAGTTTATTCCTAAGGTCAGCGTTAGCCCAGGGCTTGAAAGCAATATACGTCACTGGTATAATCTGCATGGCATTATTTTAATAATTCTGTAACAGGACAAAATATGAATGGTAATTTAAGGACAATGTTAGGTACTCTCATTCATTTAATATGAACTTTGGTTCTTTCAGATTACAATGTATATTACAATCAGTTTCACAAGTATGCAAGGATCTTGCTCTATGTTTTTTTTATGCAAGGTTGTTTGTTCTTGTTAAATATAATACAACAGAATTCTATAGAAATAATGATTGACAAACTCAAGAATTAAGATTGAATAATTAAATATAAATATTGGGTGATATTATTAAAGGTTACATTTGACAGACAAGAAATATTATAGGAGTCTACCACAAACACAGAGGTCTAAAGAAGTATGAATGGTTCGACATGTTTTCTTGACTATCAAGAGGAACCTTTTTTCAAATCTTTGCAATTCCTTTGAGTATTTGACACCTTAGAAAATATATTAATATTTTCATTACATTAATATAAACTAATTTTATGAATTGCATCATACATAATACAAATTAAGGTTTCAGATGTTACTTTGGACCATAAGATAATTATTTATTAAAATAGAAATCTTCAAACCACCTTGTTTTCATGCATTTCAATTTTCAGCTATTGATGAAAAATTTTCAATCTTTCTTATTTATTACTCCTTCCACATCTCATTTTAATACGCATTTTTTAAAGTGTTTTGGTTACCACTGCTTATCACTGACTAGTTTACGACACTTCACAATATTTACAACAAGTCCTTTACATAAGATATTGGTACAGTAACAAACAACACATTAGGACAGAAAAACTTAATACAAGCACATACACATAAAGGAATCTTTGGCAAATGTCTAAGAATTTTAGTATACTCAACTAAAAAATAAAAATTCAGCAATTCAATTGTGAGAAACATGCCAATCAATGAAACTATTTAGAAAATACTAAGTAACTTAATTTTGATATTATTACTGAGGATGAGACATTTTATGATTTTCTGACAAATGGTCTGGCACGTCGCTTACTGGGACTGTCATCTACATTTTGAGGTTTGTTTCTCATGTAAGGAATATCAGATTTTCCAATTTCTGGGGGCCCTACAAATCCTTTTCTCTTTCTCAAAGATTCAGTAGGAAGATGTTCTGTTGGCCGCAGAAGTTGTCGGAAATTATATGGACCATTTAAGTCACTATCTCCTGCAGTAGGAACTTGCTTGGGTATAGGGCTGTCAGGAGGAGATTGGGATGATTGACGTAGAAGAAGACGCAAGTCAGTAGCACCTGCGAATCCATTTCCATGATTTCCTTTATGGTTGTTATTATTCCCATTATTATTGTTATTTGACTGCTGAGCACCGCGAAGCTTCCAAGCCATAGCTGCATCATTTCTCTCATTCCTGTTAAAATAGAAAAGAGTAAGAATTCTTTCAAGTACTAATGCTTCTAAAACTTCTACCATTTCTAACTAAAACTTTTAACACTTCTTTCAAGGACAACTAAAATCATACCTGAAAATCCCAAATATTCTAAAATCTTCTGGAAAAAAAATAAGAAAATATAGCCCAAATCATTTTAAGAGGAGGGCTTTATTTCAGGAGATATCTTAAATGAAAAATGAAACTATCACCAGTCAACTTACCTATTACGATCAGTGATGTAGTCCTTTTGATGTCCTTTCATCTGTTGATTGGATGGCCTTTGTTTGTTGTTATTGAAATTTGACTGCAGCGCATTATGCCATGCACTAAGTAGATGTCTTTCCCGTAAAATGTTTTCATGAACTTGCGATGCCTGGACATCTCTTCTTTGGGCAGCCATGTCCAAAGTTTCCATTCGAGCTCTGAAATATAAATGTGTCCTTCAACAATTGTGTTTAACAGTAACAATAGTATGTACTTTCTTTTCCCCCAAAGAAATGTAACAACTGTAGGGGCTTTTTTATTTACTTTTTTTATTTATTTAAGGTTGCTTTTTAACAATGAAGGTCATCAGCTAGGTTTGTTTATTGAAAAGTTAGGTTTTAAAATAACCAAAGTCTTTATACCTAGAAGGGGGAAGTTTGGCTACAAACCTTATATCGCAATATTTGCTTTCCACCTGAAGTAATGGCAAGTCCCATTGCTCATCCTGCCCTCCCATATCAGGAGAAGGACTGGCAGCACAAAATAAATATACCATGCAATTACACCATGACCAAACTCAAAGCACACAAACAATATTTACCTCATTAAACTATTTGAATTTAAAATACTGAATAGGAAGTTTATATCTTCTGTAACTAAATGCAATTGCATTTTCATTACCAAATAGTAAGTTCTAGTAATATCTTATGTTCAAACAGTGAGAAATACCTGCTCATTTCTTCTTGCAGTGCTTCATAATAAGAACTAGTTTCATTAGACGAAGCCACCTTAACATCAGATCTCTGAAAGTAAATTTTTCAGAATATGAAAACAGAATATAATAATAATTCAGAGGCAGGAATAAAAAAAAATAAAAATAAAATTAAAAATGCTTAAAAATGTAACAGAATTAAGAAAATAGAAAAATAAGAGAGACTGAGCAAGAGAGAAAGGAAAACACTCAAGTAAAATTTCAGCAATGTTAAACTAGGTACTTACCTGATTATTGTTAGCTTTGTTCATAAACTGAGGTGCAAGTTTAAAACCTTGTGGTCTTACATAATCTGTAGGAGGTTGTTTAATTTCAGCTAATCTCACACCTGGTTTATTTCGTCGAAGGTATTTATGAGACTCTTGATTCTTCATGTGGACCTTTAATCAAATTACAGGAAAATAATTTACTAGTTACCAAAGAATATTAATGGAAATATAACATAAAATAATATAAATGTTTCTTCTACCATTATAGTAAAGTGATAAAATAGGCAAATACTGGAAGAAAGAAAAGGACTTCAGAATTAATAGATATTTAGGCTTTTTACTCCTTGTTTTTACTCCCCAAGACAAATTGGTTCCAAATTTTCTTCATACTCACTCATTGGAAAAGTAATTACATGTTAATGAGTCAGAAAGTTTAAATATCAATTTTGAAGTAATTGTGCATAGTGATGAGTATTTCAAGGACAACTTATTAATATTTATTTCATTTAGTGATAATAACAGTGCAAGTCACTAATATTTTTGTTTTATATTGTGTTAAATGGTAATAATTTTCAACAAGATTATATGTTGTAAGCTCCCTCTAACTCCAGACTGCCATGTGAAACTTACATTCTGAGAAAATGAAATAAGATCAGCTTGTCTCTCTGATGCTCTCACAGGCGGTTGCTGATTTGGAGTCTTCTTTGGTTTATGTTGTTGATTATTAGCAACAGGCTTTTCACCCTTTCGCCAACTTCGATAGAATCTTTGTATAACAAGAGCAGCATCTTCCGATGATAAGCCTTCTCTCTGCAAATCAAATAATGTGTAGGAACATTTATTATACCTTCCTGAATATTTTTATAGAAAAAAATATGAAATTGAATTAATTGTTTTTTACCTGGAGAGCATGTTGAGCACTATTTGGATTGCTGTGAGTTTCCAAAACTTTCCGGACCCTTGCTTCCAGTTCTGCACCCCACTTCCGTCTTACTGTATAACCACGGAAGTCTAAACCAAATAATATAATAATTTAGAGAAAACAAACCATGAGTGGACACATTAAACAATTGATACTTACGACTCTGAATAACAACAGCTGCAGATTCCTGATCCATGTCTTTCTTTGGAATATTATTTTCTTTTTCAGCAACCATATCTTGGGATGACAAACGACGCAAGACCTTTGCTTTAAACCATCCTCCAGCAGACTTTCCATTTTCAGCAGCTTTAGCTGGAACACATTCAAAATAGTTCCTATTAATTTAATATTTAAATATTACTTATAAAAAAAATAAAAAAAAAACATTGGTCAAATAACAAACTTTGATATTTTGGGTTCACTCTTTGGTAGGGACTATTATTTTTTTTGGCCAACTTTTGGTGACTTTAATGGCCACCATAGGATGATTAAATTATACTAATTATCATTACATTTGATAATTAATTTGATTTTATGTACTTGCAATAATGCTACAAGTATAAAAAAGTTCAGAGAACATGTTTATGAATCTCATTAAATTCATAAAGTATGCCTTAAGAATTTCTCTTTCCACTTACTGCTTTATTTTAATACATAACACTCAAAATATTTTAGATTTTTCTACCTTTTTTGTTCTTTGCAGCAACAGCCTCCTCTTGTTGTTTTCTTAACATTGCTTGTTTCTGATGCTCCAAAAATCTGCGCCTTGTCAGCCATCCACGAACATATCTTTGTAAGGTAACTACACTACATGCTAGTTCCCACTTGATACGCTGGAAACGTACTTTAGCTAGCCATCGCCGCACACATGCTTGTACTAACACTATCTTCCTAATCTGTGAATTAACAACAAAAGTAATAATACAAACTTCAGCGTACTTTTAGTATTTTAGTAAGTCAATACTGTTAATTACATATATAATAATGAATTTAAAACATCAATCTGCTGGAAATTGCTAAACATCTCCAAAATAGAGAGATTCACAATGTTTATAAAATGACTTGCAGAGCAAATGAAGTCTCTATATACAAGAAACCTTTCATTTGCTAAATTTATGTACTTATATGCTGTGTTGCAATTGTGATTAATTAATAAAAATTTATATTTTCACTCACATGTTCTTCATACATTTTGGATAAGTATTCAACATGATAATATTTTAAGAACACTTTTGTTTTTCCAAGAGCCCAACCATCCATTTTCAATCTAACAAGTAATAATCTACAATTGTCTCTTGATGCTACAACTCGTTCTTCAAATCCAAATGCTAAGAAGCAGTACCTGTGGTGCAAAATTACATTAAAAAGGTCAGAAAATGGAGATGTTAAATGATAAAATTTAACATTAATGCCTTTGTTTAAAACTGAATCTTACCGTTTTAGGAAATCAGCAAATGGGATACGATGTGAGAAACCATGTTGCCTAATTCTTATAGTTTCCAATACACCTGTGTATCTGAGTTGCTTAACAACCTTACTTGAATCAAATAATGAAGGGAGACGTGCATCATTTGGTTTGATACACCGCACAAACTGTGGAGATCCACTAACCATTTTCTGAAGTAAATCCATCAAAGAATAGCGGAAGTAGGTGGATACAGTTTGTTGGGCTCGAGATTGAGATGCTAAGCCTCTGCTACTGTATTGTTCCTGAAAATTGTGGGAGTAATAAAATGTTACTTTTAAAATTTTCTGTAACAATCAGTAAAAATATTATTACACATTGGAAGTCCTATGTCAAATTAGGCTTGACATAAGAAAGTTGGGGTTACAATTTTATGCCAAGTTTTGCTTTTAAAGCAATGAATTTAGAGTTTTCCTCCTGCAAGCATGAGAAACTAGTCCAAAAATGCTGCCAGCAATTTTTTTTTTTTTTTTTTTTTTTGTTCTGAAAGAAACACCTTTCTGTTTAGAGCCGCACATTGCCTTAAGAATTTTGAGCAGGAGATATTAATAAAAAGAAATACAGAAACATAGTGAGGAGGGACTGCAGAGCATTTTATAAGAATACTTACATTAGAGCCCTGTGTTGGTGTTCCACGAGGTGATTCATTGCTAATGGAATATAAATTGCCTGTTTTTGTTATGGGACACTGAAACAGGAAGCGCACCATATCTCTATGGGATTGACGGAGGAGTTGAATCACCTCAGGAGGTAAAAAGTTTCTGTTTTTCTCCAAGAAACCATCAGCTTGATAAACCACACGACCAGCGTAATGGTGAACAGCAAAGCACAGGGCATCTGATTTGGGTCGCACATAGAATTTGCTTTTCACATTGTTGTGAAATTTTTCTATTAAAAAAAGAAATTCAATAATAAGTAAAGACAGAATAGTAATTAATAAATACAAGAAAGAGTTAACAAGAAGAATAACAATAAGTTACCAATGAGTGACCGATCAGTAGATCGAGGAAATCTACTTTCTTCATCCAATAAAGCCAAAAGACCCATTGGACGTGACAGCAACATATCAAGAACAGGCCGATTGTCAGAGAATTCAACAAGGTCTACTGGAATACCTTCTGCCATGTATTCCTTAAAACATTTTGGTGAATGAACTCTCATTAGTTAGAGGTTTATATATTAAAACTTTTATTACAAAACAAAATAAAAATTAAATTACCTGTTGCTCCCAAGTGAAAATGTGTTGATTGAAGTAGTACTGAATTTGTTCATTGGCAACGTTAATGCACAATTGCTCAAAAGAGTTTTTGGGGAAATTTTCAAATCCAAAAATATCCAATAAACCAATTGCTAAAGGTTCACCACTGAGAAAAGAAATTCAAGTTATTTTTAATTAAAATAGCGTAAATTATTGTAGAAAACTCAACACTAGTAATAAATTCACCAACCAAGCTGATCTGTTAAATGTTAACAAGCAGTTGATCTGATTGACCATCCAATCAAATAAGCGTCCATATAGCCCCTTAGCCATTGCATCCCTGGCAGCTCGAGCTTCCTTTACTGTATTGTTGCGTGTGATTGTTTCACCTCGTGTCACAACGCTATTTGAGGTCAATGATTCTAGAAGATCACTGGGCTCCAATCCCAAAAGGAGTGAAACTAAAAATAAAATATTGGCACATTATGTATGTTATTTGGTCCAAATTTTACATACATTTGTTTTTGTTCACAATGTTACACTGAACATGTTCCTTAATATAATCCAGTTCAAATTACATTTGTTTACCATTTGTGTGCAAGGAAAAAAACAACATATTATTGTGAAAAAATAAATAAATAATAAAATTTTAAAAAATTAAAAAATCCTTCTAAAATGTGGTGAATTATTCTGTTTGTACTCCAAGAAAATTCAATTAAACAGGTACCTCTGTGAAGAGGAGCTAAATCAATGACTCGACTCTTATTGTCGGTATTATCTTGACTAATAACTTCCCCAAACTCAATGTCTCCCAAATGAAGAATTGCTGCAATAACACGATATACAGTATCAACTTCATCCTCTTGAAAACCAAGAAGTTGGAAACCAGCTTTCAGCTGTTTGAATCTGTTAATGTGTGTCTGTAAATAAATACATTACTATTCATTATTTCATTCCTTATGAATGTAGATGAAATTGTGTAAATAATCATATGCAAGTTTTAAAATAGTCCTACCCTCTTTGTTTCCATATCTTGAACATCTCCACCCAAATAACGATGCTGAATTCTTAGTTTCGGATCCAAATAGAAATCTGCAAGTCTATTTTCAGACTCAAGGCCATCATACATATAATAAAATACATGGAAATTTCTTTCTCCTCTATAAAAGTAAATAAAATGCAAATATGAATTTAATTTTGGGATAAGTTCAATTAATCAAAATAAATTGTCAAAAATTTGATACTTACTGAGCATGCTGACAAACTCTGGACTGTTCCAAGAGATACACTGAAACTCTGGCTCCTGTAACTTTCCCTGCCCTTGTCATGGTGAGATCCAAAAATTTACCAAATCTGGATGAATTGGCATTAATGCCAGTTTGAGCATTTCCAAATGCCTCCATAATGGGATTAACTTGGAGAATTCGATCTTCTAAATTACGATTTGGTGCCTTCAAAGAGTTCATTACATTATCATTTAAAACTCTGTACCAATACATTATGTTATAATGATACTTGAAGAGTATTTAGATAGAATAAACAAAGCTAGCCAAGGTAGATGTCTCACTGATCATTCTGTGTTGAGGATTTGAAAACTACATGAGCAGATGGTGAAAGAGATAAACTGTAATATGTTAAAATATCATGTAAATTCTTAGTGTCATGAACCAGTTCTGGGCAATTTATCTGATTTGTAAACTGAGAGTTACCTCATCCATATACCACTCCACAATTTTTGATTCTGTTACGTTCTTCATAACAATATTCTCTAACCATTCATACTGGCAAACATAGAGTAATCCTCCATTAAGCTAGTCAGTCATTTTTTTAATCCCTTTGCCCAGGGTTTCAGTGCCACGAGATCCCCGGTGTTCCCAGATGGTCACCACTTCAGAAACCCGCACCTCGAGTGCATAACTTCCAGGACTTCACAGAGCATGGTTAAGCAAATTTGACTACCAACGCCAGCCACAATTTTAGTCACATTCCTTTAGTTGACCTTAAGATCTCCAACTCAAATGGAATAGTGAGACATCTGTCACCTCTGTTTTCACTTGAGCTAGTTTATTAAGACACACTCTTACAAGACAATTTTAAATGGGCAGAACTGTATTATAAACCACAACAAATTAAAGAAAGAATCATCTTTGTTTTGTCCATATGACATTAAACATATTTTTCTGCATTGAACGTAAAAAATTACTCAGAAAGTAAAGAAAATATTTATTGTCTCTTGTACCTTTCCAAGGTAGACTAACTGCTTCAAGAGTAAATTAGCACTCTCTGTTTTCCCTGCTCCACTTTCACCGCTTATTACAATGGCTTGGTTCTGTTTCTGATGAAGTAAAGCTTGATAAGCTGCATCAGCCACAGCAAAAATGTGAGGACAATTGTCAGAACGAGACTGACCTCGATACCGTTTTTGTTCCTGAAATGAATAAGAATATTATAAGTTTTACAAGTTCAAATTAAATTGATAGATCAAAGAGCATATAAAAATTTACCAGTTCTGTGTATAATCCAAGCTCAGTGAATGGATTAACGGCTACTAAAATATCGCCAATATATGTATAAATATGATTTTGTTCATATCTTCTTTGCAGTTGTTCAACAATTCCATCCTGAAAATAATGAAGAAAAAACAACAATTACTTAAAAAGCTAGCAGCTACAAATTTTAAAGATTTAAATGTTAATGTTGTCATGAATCCTCTTACCTCTGTCAGAATATCTAAAGCAGCAAGATCATCCATGTACATTCTTTGAGGTTTTGATTTTCGATCAGACTTCAGTTTTCCATGTTTTGTGGTAACCTCAGGCTGCCTATGACTTCGCCCTTCAGCTCTCTGTCTGGCAATTTCAGCCTTCAATTGTTGTCTCACCTTTAAATTGGATTTTAAAAAACATTTTATGAAGTTGATGAAATTACAGTAAAAGAAAAACAACATAAAAACTTAAATAGTAAATAATTTAAATACATTTGTGCACCTTGTGTTATAAACTGCCTGGCAATTTAAATATATTTTCATTATAAAGACTTATAAATAGACTTTTGGAATGATTACAAAATAGTAATATTATATTTTTATGGTTTATTTTATACTCTGTTTACAAAATCATTTGCAATTAAATCTGCAGATTTTGTCGTTACAATTTCTATTATACACAATAAACATAATAAAAAACACAATAAAAAAATGTTTGAAAATAAGTTGTTTTTTTTTTAGGCATCAAACCAACATAATTGCTTCAATAAAATGACTGAAACTTATTTTTTCATTGAAGATATTGAGCAAATAGTTTGGTAAGGTTCATGTTTCAAGAAGTTAACTCAACTCAACAGATGTCAGAGTTTTCAGGTGGTTTTCATATATCTTTTTAAGATAAGATACTCTTTTTCTACTTGGCTGTCTGGGAGACACTGCACTGCATCCTAGGCACAGATGCACTTGTGCTTAGTCACGTCTCCCAGTCAGTCAAGAAGATACTAATCCAAAATGCAGAAGCTTAGGTTTTCAAGATTCTTTGTTTAGTTTTATCACTTTGTTGTCAAATTATTTACAATACAATTTTAAATTGGTACTATAAAATTTCAAAATTTCATTTTACAACCTGATGATGGGCACAACAATCCTCGAAACTGTTGCACATGTATGTAGAATAAATTAACATTACAAGAAATTGTCTGTCAAAAACAAAAAAAAAAAAAAAAAAAAAAAACAAAACAAAACAAAAAAAAACAAAAAAAAAACAACAACAACACTTGGACACTTTGATAATCTTTAAATTGAAAAAAATTATAAATAAATTTAAAATAAATAAAAAAAAACCAACAAATTTTTAATAAAAAATAAACAAACTGGATCAAAACTGAAATTAAAATGTTTTGTAATAAAAAACTATGTATTTTATTCTTTGAACTTGATACTGGAAGATTATTTTAAATGATTTGATGATTTGTTTGAAACTGAGAGCCAAGTCAAAATATTTTTAAACTTCCCTTCTATATTAAAAGATATTTGCAGAGAACAGAAGCTTCATACCTTTTCTGCTACTACAGCACCCTTTTGCATCAAAGGATGCTCCAAGAGCTCTCTTGCAAATGGTCTTTGCTCAAGATCTTTCACTAGACATTCACTGATGAAATCAGAGAGTTCTGGGCTGTAATCCTCTGGTCTTGCAAGACCAGGTGGTGGAATGCGAGGAATTTGGAAAAGGGCTCGCATTGGATGCAAATCTGACAAGGGTGGATCACCTTCTGCCAGCTCAATTGCTGTGATTCCCACAGACCACACATCGCAACGTGCATCGTAGGAAGAATCTAACTGTTGTTCACATGCAATCACCTAAACAAACAGAAAGCTTATGAATATTTCCTTATTCAAGTCCGTTGGATCGGACTTATCATGCAAAATATTCATAGTCATTTTCGAAATAACATTCTGAACTTTTAATTTTATATGATAGGACTCAGGAAACTTGAAAATATTTTCAGCTGGAGGAAAAAGTGGGACACTTCAAGTTTTTAAAACATAAATTACAAAAAATAAATGGAATCAACACTTCTGAAAAGAACTTTACATGTGTTTAAGATGTCACATTTAGAGACATAGTATTACACACAAATAAATAAGTTCAATGTATTAAAAAACAATAAGTACCTCTGGTGCCATCCAATACGGAGTTCCAACGGAGGTGTTCCTCCGACCCAAAGTAGCAGCTAAATGTGAAGAGACACCAAAATCCACTAATTTCACTTCACCTGCTTCAGTCAGCAGAATATTATGACCTTTGATATCACGGTGCATACAATGATTAGCATGAAGGTACACCAAAGCCTATTAATAAAAAATGCTATTAGTTGGCAAAAAAATAAAATATTACATTCCTTTCAGTACAATATCTGGTTGGGAACAGGAAAGGAAGAGATTTCATAATGGAAGACTAAGAAAGAGGCTCCCTGACAAAATTGAAAGACTAAGGAACGAAGGTCAGGAGATAAGAGGGATAACTGAGGAAAGAGAGAGGAATATTCAGAGGCAGAAGAATCATGAAAAACAATAGTCCAGGTATAATAAGAATATAAATCTATATGCACAGTGGTCAAATAAAATTTCCTTACTTTTCAGGGCATGACTTGTAACTCATCTCATTACTGATGACAGTAATTACATTAGCTTTATAATGATGAGAAGTTACTGATACTAGGGAAAACGTTCCATATTAATTAAGATTCCAATTAAATAACTGATTTATTAGAAAATCCCAATTTTATACAACTGAGCAAACTTTAAAAGTCATGCCATGAAAAGCGGGGAAATTTGACATAGCCACTTATTTCCCATGCATACAGATATATGAAAAGAGAATCCCAGAATATGTTAGAAAAAGGGAGAATGAAAATTATAGAAAGACATTGGTAAGGTATAGAACTGGTAATGAAATGAAGGCAAAAAAATACAGAGTAGGCAGAAAAAATTAGTTTTATAGGAAATGTGATATGGAGGTAAAAGAGGTATGTTGAAGACGTTTGTATGTAAAAGTAAAAAGAAGTGCTTGGAATATATCTTAGTGTGCCAGATAAAATAAAGGAAATATTAATGGATTCAGGAAAAAGCATAAATGTATTCAAACTATCTAGGTGTGAAAAAAGCAAGAGAGTTGTGTAGGATAGGATATTAGTGAAATTCTGATTAAGTTAGATATATTTAATATGCAAGTTGTAGGGGAATATATGCAAGATGTACAAGCTTATCCAACTAGGATCCTTAGTAGAATCTCTTTCGTGAATAAAGAAACAAACATATTTTTTTGTTTCTTTTAACCAACATTGTAGATACAACACTGGACTTATGATTTTTTTTCACTGCACTAACAATTTAATTTTAAACAATTTATTTGTGGGAATTATTTTTTATTTAATTCAATTTTAGTAAGGATTTGCAAAATATAATTCTAAATCAATGTAATGTCTCTCAATGAACGGTCAGTTTATATAGAGACCTCAATAAACTCTGTAAAATTAGTGCAATTAAGTTGTTCAATTTCATTCCCACTACTCAACAAAGCTATTGCAACTCGTGAGCAATTTTTCTCAATATATTTATCAGAATGGAAAAGTAAAGTAATAAATATTACACTCTTACTATTAAAAACAATAATATTTGGGTTTTACTTCAGATCATTGAATTTTTCATTGTTTAATAATAATTTAAAAAAATTATTTTAAAAAATTATAATTTTCTCTTCATGAGCCAGCAACAAAAATATACTTCCAATTTTGCCACTGAAAAATCATTTACTACATTTACTACCTTACACAACACTCACCTCAACAGTTTCACGAATGATGTATGCAATTTGTTCTTCAGAGAGTCTTTCACCTCTACGTTTAAGGCCTTGAACAAGATCAGTCACTGAACCTCCTGTACACAGCTGCAAATGAAAACAATCACCTCCTATATCCACACAGTCACTACATTTTCATAGGTCACTTCATCACTGTAGTTCTAAGATTGTAAACTATGCACTGCACTGACTACGAACACTACTCCACGACTACTCCAGCCCACAGTTACTGCAGCACTGAGTGAGGTGAATCAATGGTACTGTTAGAAGAAGAGTTTGCATTGAGAATGTGTTACAGCTGGTGTAACAGGTTCAGGAGAAAGGTGAATAGCAAGATCAAGGCCAACAAAACGGGTTTTGGCCTTCCCCCAAGAAAAACTGTAATAAGGAAGCCATTCAAACATTTATTGAAAGCAGTTAACCTACTTTCATTCTAATTACTGTAAAAAGAAATCTATAATGTTTTTTTTATTCACACATTATTTATAAAGTTTCAATAATATTTCTTTCTTCTTTGGCATGTTCAAATAGAAATAGAATCTGGCAAAACTCATAATGTAGTTCATTATACTAAAAATTTCCCTTTTCAACACATATATTATTCATTCAAAGAATTATCTTTTGTAACTGAATATTATGATGGTAAATGAATATTATTCTAGAAAGAAAAATACCATGTTGTGTAAATAAAAAATTGTCAGCAGGAAATAGAATTTCTGGTACCCTAAGAATTGAATGACAATTTAATGCAATCAATTCTTGCATAGACATATCCTAAACACAGTCTTTTAGAACTGAATATTTAAGTTAATATTTTTGACATTTGCTTTTACTTAATTTTTTTCATGCTCACCTCCATAACAAACCACAACTGGTCCTCCTCCGGAACATGGCCTCTCTTTAGGTAAAGTCCATGAAATGAGGGAATATTTGGATGAAGACTCAGATCTCTCAGAATCAAGTACTCTTCTTCAATTTCTTCAATATTATCAGCAACATTTTCCAAAATTTTCACTGCTACACGCTTCCCTGTAATATTAAGTCATCAAGAATTTCAGATATGGAAAAATGTAAGTACTATTGTAGTCATATATTCCATCTTTGAATAGTCTACAACCTAGGTAAAATTGAGTTTAAAAAATACATTTGGTGCATTACACTATTTTCTCCAATACTTTGGATAAAAATAATTTTAACTGAAGTATAATTTCATATGTCACGGCTCAAGATCAAGTGTAATAATAATTATCTGCCCCTGAATAATACTTGATTGGCTCAAAGGCGTGAGGTGTTTTGTTAAAAAAAAAAATTAAGGCACTTCATCTATGATGCCTTCTGAACCATATTGTTAAATGCTTATAATTTTTATTTCTTTTAAATCCTTACTGTATCTGCATGCTTAACCTTGAAACATTTGTAACTGTCATGTCCTACTACTTCAGAAAACGTGAAACAAGTCAAACGCAAACGATGTTCGTTCGACAAGGCGTTTCGAGTGGAAACGAGTGCAAGGAAACTCGCGATTAGCGAGTTGCACTTCCACATGGAAAGCAACAGTGAGTGAAATTCGGGCCACTGCGTCGCCGCCGCCACCGGAAGTATTGGGGCCAGCGCGCCTCGGTCACCCGCAGGGAGGGCGGGGTGCGAGAGAGTCCGGACTGTCGTCAGGGTACGTCGAGAATCCACTCAGTTTTTTATTTTATTTTTTTAAATTTTTTTTATTATTTATTTTATTTTATTGTTGTTTTTCGGGGGTAGGCGGTAGGAAGGAGGGAAGGGAAGGGTCCGTTTCAGTTAGCACCCCTCATAAATATGTTTGAAACAGTATTTTTTTAAATTGTTTTATTAAAATTTTAAAAAGTACATTCGTAAAACGGATTATCCTTTGAAAATTGATGCGATAAACATGTTTTGCATAAATCGAGTTTTCATCGACATTTCCGGCCACGTCAACTGCTATGTTCCATAAGTGTAGGGCAAGATATATTTGTGCAAGGCAGTGCTTTTGCCTCCTCCGCTAGAGACGCTGCAGAGATAACGGTAATGTTGCCTCTGTGCTACTCCAGACGATCTGAATAAATCGAGTCAACCGAAATTGAAGATTTGCCCTCATAGCTTCCAGGGACCCTGAAAAAGCTTGCACAACCCATGGCAACTTTGGATAGTTAACTTCCCTCCGAAAAAAAAAGAATAAACAGACTTACGGAGGATCCCTATACAGCAGTTCTGGGCACTTTTGCTAATTATACTCTCCCCAGCCAAAATGGCAGAAAAAAATTTCCGATGACTATTTTTCCAATACACATTTACCAAGACTATTATCTCTGGCCAGTTTATTCCAATATTTTTACACGTGTTCTTTTTCCTAGAAGTTAGTGTTTTGACAAACGATTTTTCTTAACGTTTTTTGGTTGTCATTAATGCACCTGATTTTCAATAGTCAGATAATAATTGTACTAACTTATTGCTAAGTTTTCGAAGTTACCCAAAATTACCCTTTAGGGAAACAGAGAACGAGGTGCAATCGTAGGCTTACACCGCCAGTGTCGTATGAAGGCTCTCGGCTTTCCAGATGGCACCGCGTCGAGGGCAGCAATACCGACGTTTCGACCATCATATCGTGGTCTTCTTCGGGGCAGGAGTTTTCCAGGATGGTGGGCGCTCGGGCTTTGATATTGGCGCACTCCTGCCCTGAAGAAGACCACGATATGATGGTCGAAACGTCGGCCTCACTGCCGTCGACGCGGTGCCACCTGGACAGCCGAGAGCCTTCGCAGAGAGTGATGAGTTTTGCGAGTGTTAATGCAGCGGCGTACGAAGAAAGGAAACACTTAAAATGCCGATCAGTCAGGACAGGCCACTTGGCTTCTTTGCGAACACATGTGCATCGCCACTTCCCCTGAACAACTAATCAATTCTACACGGCTCATAGTTCACTAATCGACTCACACTCCTCAAATGCAGAGACATCTGACTTCTACTCTATAACTCAAAAAACAACAATACTATTTACACTTTACATTATTTCACAACTTTTTTTAGCACTTTTCCCGAACTTGTCATCTGGATAGAAAATGGAGGAACATGGAGGAAGAAAATGTTATAAAAAAACAAAAACAAGAAACCATTAGTGTGCTTTCGGCTTATTTCCAACCGAGCTACATTACATTACCGTATTAAATTCAACACACTTTAAATGTAATGTCCGAAGCCATGAATGATTACAAGAATAGCTGAGTGGGTTCTTGTAATGTAAAGGGGGGATGTTCTTACGTATTATTTCTCGGTAAATGTCACAGACTTCTAGGGCATGTAAGGAGGTGGAAGATCTCTTTTCCCAAGAATATTAGGTGCGAAAATTGTATACAACAAAGTTACATATGTGAGATCTGCACCTAAGTCGTATGTAACTTATCATGCACTGGTGTTTAGAGGGTCACAGGGAGTTCGTGCTCCGGCCAAACATCGCTGCATTGCGAGTTGCCTACCAGTCAGGGGTAAATGTCACGTGAGTAACTTCGTTCTACGAAGTTTTCTGCAACACATTTATTTGCAAAAAGACACCCTACGGAGAGACAGATACCAGAAAATGCACATGAAGACAGAGACGCAGAGAGAGGAGAGAGAGAGGGGAGAGAGAGAGGCAGACAGAGAGACACAGAGAGGCAGACAGAGAGACAGACAGAGAGAGAGACACACACAGAGAGAGACTCACACACAGAGAGAGACACGCACACAGAGAGAGACACGCACACATAGAGAGACACACACACACACAGAGACACACACACACACACAGACGCAGAGAGAGAGACACACACACACACACACAGACGCAGAGAGAGAGACACACACACACACAGACGCAGAGAGAGAGAGAGAGAGAGGAGAGAGAGAGGAGGGGAGAGAGAGGAGGGGAGAGAGAGGAGGGGAGAGAGAGAGGAGGGGAGAGGGGGAGAGAGGGAGAGAGGGAGAGAGAGAGAGAGAGAGAGAGAGAGAGAGAGAGAGAGAGAGAGAGACGGAACCACACTCGCGAGAAAGTCTTGTGTCTATTAACATTTTTGCAGAGCGTAGCGTAAAACGTGATTAACAACCACGTGACCAGTAGCATGTGAAGCATTGCCGGGTCCACGCAAGGGGCGCGGGAGCCGAGGTGCGCGAGCCGCTCACCCTTGCCCGAGGAGACCTCGCGCGCGCTGAACACCTCGCCGTAGGTGCCCTCGCCGATCAGCTCCTGCAGCGTGAAGCGCGCGCTGGGGTCGGGCAGCTGCTCGAAGCGCACGTGCTGGCTCAGCCCCTGGTACGTCATGGCTGCCGCCTCCGCCGCGCGGTTCCTACACACACATCAAGCGTTGCAATATATAATAATAACAACAACAATAACAACAACAATAATAACAACATTGCAGACACTACTTCACATAAAATGCAAGACAAAACATTTTAAAGAAATCGTGGGGAGACAATCACTTCATAGACAATATTTGTATATAAAAGGATTAGTAAAGACACAGCTCAACGGAGATGTGACTTAAAAGAAAGAATGAAGCCAGAATCGAAAGTATGAGTAATAACTGCTCAAGGTAAGTACAAGAAATTGAGATAAAGAGGTTCACAAAATTTCCCAGGATGATAAATATATTTGTCAGAAATAGAAACAATATTGATCTTATCGTCTCAGCTGGTCCAATTCTACTAAGTCCGAATAGGGTCTGCAGTTAGCTCCTCTTTTAGATCGGTACAATGCAATGGCTAAATCTTCCAGACTCTTGTAGCAAGTGGTACGATCTCTCACCAAAACCTGCGACTTCTGTTGGACAGCATACAATGCAGTGGAGAGCCGTCCGATCGTTGATAGATGCGGCAGTGACCAAGCAAGATAATAAAAATATTGCGTTTTAAATATTTTAGGCAAGAATTGGACATACATATACATATTTAAACAATATTAGCTACAAAACGTTCGAGAAATAGTCATAAAACCACGAGAAGATCGCTAATGTTATAATATATCGGATTGAGAATTAGCCGCCCGCTCTAGTAGACTCAACTGGCCGCAGCGGTTCGTATCCTTTTACACGACGAAAGTGCTCCTTATAGTCAGCGCTAGGTTCGGATAAACACATAAATTCCAATTTGATGTTGTAGAAAGGCTGACCCAGCTCTCCGTAATTAAATTTGATAACTTAAGTTACCCAAAGATACAAGGCTTCCATCAATCACTTTATAGTGTCTAGTTACGAGGCTTGCAAGTGCCTCTGTGGAAGTTAGCGTGAAAGGTATTTGAAAATAAAAACAATGGTAAAAAAAAGATGCCAGTAGACCCACCTTTAGACGACAAAAAAAATAATTAAAAGATGCCTGTAAAAATGTTTGAATTTCTGCTGGATATTGTTATTTAAGCACCCTTCCAAAATAAGCTAAAACTCACGAAAAATGAGAATATATTGATATATTTTTATATTGATCGCAACCTAATTAATTTTAGTTTCACCCCACCTCAAAGAAGCTCAATCTTCAGGAACCACGAGCCCAAGAATTCTACAGCAATTTCAATTTCAATGAAGGCTTAAGGTGTTCCGCAAATTTATTGAAATGAACGCGTAGAAATAATACCCGAAAAATTAGTGTTGTTCGAGTGTTTAAAAGATAGAACATTGAAAAATATTTCGAATATCCCATATCGCAATAGCTTCGGAAAGATAAGCCCGTACATCCCACACATCATTCGATGACTGCAAACGCGCGCCTCTCCATTGGCACAATACACTGACCAAGAAATCAATGGCGATCGTATGATAGCAGTAAACAACTGGATACTGTTAGAATGTAGTTAACTCCGCAGCCCCTCTCGCCGTAAATTTTGAAGCACTGAATTTTCATATTGATTATGACATCGATATAATTTACCTACTCATATGATATTATAAAATATCTTACGAGTTAGTACTCGTGTGATATTTTATCCAAAGGTATGAAAATGGGTCAGCACATTTCAACTCTATATATTTGTCACCAATACGTACCTAATTCTCATGATTGGAGTTTATAATACAACATTCACTGTGGCGGAAGGTATTTCGGTAGGTTGTTGCGAGAAACAAAATTGAACTTTGCATATCTGTATGACATCTCTAATGGACGCGCATTGAGTTGACAAGTAGCGCCAGTCCATGCTGCTACACAGAACTACATTACGCACGATCTAACACACTTGTTCATGAAAGACCATGGTATCGATCAATAACTTACATCTTATCTTCTTCGTTGGCGCATGCAGTTGGAGAGAGGAGACTGAATTAGACTTCTGTTGACCGTCTATGTTCAAGTTTACTACGGCAACACCGATCAGGTACGTTTCTGCACTTTTGATATCTTAATTATCTTTACTACCTTAATATTTCGTGACGCAATATTTTATCAGGAAGCGCGCATGAGCATATCTCCATCACCTAAGTTACCCGGCTAATCTTTCGCAGAGGTTTAGGAAGCGGTGATTACTTCGCACGTGAACTACTTCTGACACAAAAAATGATCTCTTGACCCCCTGTACTTTCGTCAAAAAGGAGTGTATACTGTCCTTGGTCTACAACTCCAAACTACTGCCAAAAAATCTTATTTAGATTGATACAAAATAAATCTGCTAATAGAGATAGAGTACGAGAGATAGAGTACGTACATTTTTTCACACATTTAGTCACAAGAGATATAATAAGTAATTTGTCGCAAATTATGGTGTATAGCAAATTCATTGTTAGCAGTCGTGCTCTGTGGTTCGAATCTACGATATGCATGCGTGAGTTCATGTAAATGCATAAATATAACATATATACAATAACATAAATATCCACATACTTATAAAAAATTGCTAACCATACGATCCGATGGGCTAATAGCGGAAGTCAATTTGCAAGTCTAAGTTTAAAATAACCTACGATTCACAACTTCAACATTTTCGTTCTGAAAACATAATATCACATGGCCTCATTGCTCTTCAAATATTTTAGCGATTTCTGGAAACATCTGAAAAGTAAATCATTTAGCATTTTCAAATAATACAGATGCCGAGAACAAAATATTAAGAGTTCAAAAATATTGAACATTTTACGAACGGTCTAACAAAGACTGGTGAGTTTTACTCAGTGGTGCATCCAGGTATTCAGGCGCCCATGGCGAGCATGAAATATGCGTCAAGGTTCTTCATATTAGGGTGGTGGTTGTTTGTTTCAGCGGGTATACTCTAAATAGGGCCCATTGTAAGTGGCTCCCATAGCACGTGCAGTTGTTCTGCACGGTATATACGCATGCGGTTTTAATTACGGGCTTTCGTAGAAAACATACTCCGAAACTTGACATTACGTCAACTGTTAATCTTAATGACAACAGCTCTTAAGAAGCGGATCTCGAAAAAAAAGAACACATAATTTTCGTAATTTTCCTGCTCGGGGTATTTCCTCGAGCGCAACACTCACAATACCAGCAACATTTCGTCGCAAGTACAAACAACACCGCAAAAACCGCCTGTCCGCGACCGCTGGTCTTCTATTACGGAACAGGGCAGCGCGGCTTCCGGCGTCAGCCGCCGGGAGCGCTGGCGGCGCCGCGCGCAAGGGCGCATGCGCGGGAGCGCGTCGCGCAGCCCGGCCGGCCGTTCCGCCAGCCGCGGCACGCGCCGGCGATCGTGAAACAGCGGACGCACGCCGCGCGTGCTAGTTCCGCCGCGAGAGGCATGGCCTGGGCATAGCGGTGCGGCGGCGGTGCGGCGCGAGCAGTGCTCCGGCTTACATACCCTGCGCTCCTGAGCTAGTCCCTTGTGGCAGGCGCGCGCCTTGCTCAATCGCGTGAGGTATTCCGAGCAGTGGAGAACGCTTTGGCATTTTGTTGAATGCAAAAACCCGACGTAGAATAAGGTAAAGCTATTTCCCAGTACTTCTATAGAAATCGGGAATTATTTTGAGATAGACTTTACAATACAAAACAAATTGATCGCTAACAAAAGCAATATTATCAAAACGCATTTTCTGGTAAAAAATGAGCGCGTGCCAAACACTGTTACTGATGATCAGAAGTAGAAAGTTATCCGGTCCAAATGGCCGAGATCGTAAAGTCAATAGTCCCTTCCGCATTTTTATAAAATGTTTTAATTTTGGCATACTTTTTTCACGCGTATTTCCGAAACTAATCGTCGAATAGCAGACTGGTTTTCTCCATTGAATTTCTCGTCAAGAGTTGTACTCACGTGATTTCAGAAGAGCAACGAAAATAAATGTTTTCCGATTTTTTCAGAAAATACGGCAATGTTGGCATACTTTTGTTTTTATCGTAATTCCGAAACTAATAATCGGATTGAAGTCTGGTTAGTTCCATTGGTAATTGGTAATTTTGGCATACTTTTTTTTACGCGTATATCCGAAACAAATAGTCGAATTTAAGTCTGGTTTGCTCCATTGAATTTCTCGTCGAGAGTTGTGTTCACATACGTGATATCAGAAGTACATTTAATTTTTTTATTAGAATTTAGTCACTAAGTCAATAGTGCCGTAGCGATCTCGTACCGAAAGATCGCGGGTTCGAGTCCCGCCTCGAGCATGGTTGTATTGTGTTCGTCCTTTCCCCCCGCCATCATATCGTGTCATCCTCATAGTTCACCATACCTCACCACACCGTTACACGCAAAAGTAGTCGCTAATGACCTCGAAGTTCATGCGACCTTAAATCTCACACACACACACAGATACAAAAGTAGAAAGTTCGTTTGGTATGTGAAAGATAATTATATTCTTAATACCAAGAAAGCAATTGGTACCACTTGCATGAGAAAGTATGTGCAGTCGTAAACGGCCTCTCTCACATTTCACGACTGATCGGTAATGGTAAAATCATGATAACCACCTTTAGAAACTAACAGAAATTTAAAGAACGAAAAGCTCCAAATGGTGAACGATCTCCGATTATGAATTAGTAATGCTAAAAGAAATGAAAGTATTATGCTCTATTATAAAACGTTAGACTGTGTCACAGGGTTTATTTGCGTCTCCTGGAGGTCAAACCTTGCAGAATACCAACATCTCAATTTACTTTTTTATTTTGGGAATTCATTTACCGATTATAGCAACACAATAATTAACTGCTTTTTTTTTTTTGCTTGATAGCTTCCAGAAAATGGTATGGTTGCTTCGAAGTGTAATATCACACAATCCATCGGGTCCTTGAACTAAGGAGAACGAAACCTGAGTTCACAGAGGAGGTGAAGCCTGGACTTAAGTCACACATGATGACAACGTATAAGATGCTGAAGCTTGAGAAAGCTTCAATCGATAAGAAAAAAAGTTGGCCTTAGCTCATGTATGGGATGATGTCCCATTAGTCAGGTAATTTGCACAATTCGAAAATATTGATACCTGATTTACATTTATGCGCGTCCTGAATCTTCTGCTCTTCTTTTTCTATATGTGTTCATCAGGTTGAGCACTATCACAACGAAGTTATTTTTTGCATTACAGAAACTAGCAAAGTAATTTTAAACACTATACAATTCAATTCGTAGCCATGTCTGCGTGTAATTTGATGTTTTTAGTGTTTCGTATTTGCATATAAAATGCATTCTTAGGTAGGCATATGTGTCGCTATTAATATATGCTGTTCAAAGCGTCTCTATTGCTATTGTACACCTTGTTCCATTGTTTCATTCGAAAGCAGTAGAAAGCGTAAAAGCAAGATGCATGAAAAAGGTTCTAGATGTTTCAAAGTACACCTCAAGGCGAGGGCTAGAGAAACTTACATCTTGAAAAACACGAGGCATGCCTTCTACTTTCAATTTAATAAAACTGCGCGAGACATTGGCAGATTCGCAAAACAAACGAAACCATTTCCATGGAAATTCCATTTAATAGACATGACTTTAGTTACAGAATGAACAACAAGAACACATACTAACTAGATGTGTATGATTTCCACACGAAAAAACACCCAACTTAAAAAGGGTCCATATTTCATTCAACTTTTAACGTGAACGTTACTAATACAAGTTCTAAAACATAAGTGCCGTAAAGGTACCTTCACAAGCTGGATCCTGTAAATTTCAGAATCAAAGGCTAAAGTAGATACTGTAAGTCAGACCTCAAGAAAACAGCGTTTCTATGACTACCCCCCATGGAGTTGCGGGTGTATTGGTTGGCACGGAGACTACGTAAACGCGAACTTCAAGCTCATTTCTGGCGAGGCTAGGCTCATCGAGGGGATGCGTTGGGTAATCCGCAGAGGGTAGTGGGGAAGGCGAACTTAATGAGCAGAGGGAGCGGCTTCGGCTATGCCTCGGGCATTACACCACGCCAAGATGCTCTGAGAACTCATTGAGAAGACCTTCTATAGGAAATGGATATTTGTAAGTTAGTGCTTTCCATAGTTCAGACACACATCTTTCTAATAGACTACGTTCATACGTTGATGCTATCATCATCATCATTATTATTATTATTATTATTATTATTATTATTATTATTATTATTATTATTATTATTATTATTATTATTATTATTATTATCATCATCATTATTATCAATATTATCATCATTATCATCATCATTATCATCATCATCATTATTATCATTATCATTATTATCATCATTATTATTATTATCATTATTATTATTATTATCATTATTATTATTACTATTATTATTAAATATTAATATTATTATTAAATATTAATATTATTACGTCCATTCTTTCATTGCTTATCCCAGTTTGTGGGAGAAACCCTTCATATCCTCCCTACGTTCTGGAACAGTCCTCTAAACACTACGGTCTCTTTACTATATGGGGTCGCTGAGAATGTGAGCCCCTTAACGTCATAATCACACGAAAGGCTTGGAACAAACAACACTAAGGGGCGGAATTCTCCCAAATCTTTCCCAAAGCGTACTCTTTCTACCAAAGTAAATCTTTCTACCAAAGCGTACTCTCTAACTACCTCTTTGCTAGGCAAGCGATGCATGAAGGATGAACGAATACACGTAGAAGAGCAAGTATTGAATTGAATTGAATTGAATTGAATTTGCCTTATTTTACGTGGCGAGACTCGGGCCATCAGGCCCGCTCTTCCGTCTGACCACGCAAATTTCGCTACGCTCCTTTCATCTAGCAGAGAAAGGAGGTATTTCTTGGGCGAGAAACAGGCGATTTTGAATTTAGCTCAGAGGCGTCATTTAGGCTTGAGGATCTTTTACATGCAAGTAAATTTACTAACATGGGACAGCCGGCTTTACTTCCCCTCCGAAGGAAGGGTTTTGTCGCCCAATCGGGTTTGAACCCGCGAGCTTGGGTATAACAGTCCGGTACGCTAACCGTCACACCATCGCCGCCGCAAACAGTATATTAGTAGTATTAGGTGTCATTCACTAGTACCTTCTCGCCAACGACTCGTCCAGGACGCGGTTGTTATTTAAACATGCCGATAGTGCACCTTTTTTCAAACACGTTATGCTCCATTCCTTACATTGGATAACTTCGCGAGAAGACGCACTTGAACATTAAGTGTCCGCAGACCAACGTCGCGGCTCGAGTGTTTTTTGCAAATAATGTTTGCGTAGGAAGAAACGGACGAAATCTCGTTTGGTCATTCCACGAAGAACCTGCTCGAAACTATTTGTGATCCAGGAAGGGCACACAAATGTTACTCGAATTAAAAATGATTTCTTCGAATTTAGTTCATTCTCTTTTCAAACAGTACACCAATAAAGAACAATATTCTTGAACATATTCAATCGTATGGAAAACATTCTATATTAAAGAATGTTTAATAATGTAAGCTTTTTTTCTCAGACATCACTGGTTCCTACATTTATTATTAAGGTGACTGATAATTATTTACAGTCAATATCACAAATGACTCAGCACTAATGTTTACAAAATTTTCCATTGAAGTCGCTTGGCACTTACATTTTGTTTAAATTTCATTACGCTAGGAATAAACAGCCATTACTTGAGCATTAAAGAAATACAATTATTTTCTCCTTATAGTTCAAAATCCTCTTGCGGAAAAGTGTTATTAAGTTCAGGAACGATTTACAGATACAGATACCAGAATTACAGGAAAAAGTAATTAATTACATAAAAAGTAATTGAAATGAAAACCACACCCACTCTACAATGTAAACAAAATTTCAGAAGAACACTGCACAAAAAACGAGGCCATCACATTTTGTGGGAGCAGCGCTTCCAGGATGTGGGAGCCGCATGTATTCCAAAGCCCACCCCGCGTTGATAAAGCTCCTTTCTTCCCGAGTGTTAACCCTCAACGGTACAGCGTACGGTGTGCAGAACGTGGGGAGCGGCGCGCGTCCGTACGGAGCCTTACGCGGAGGCTCGAAATGAGATGCGAACCAGGTTAAGAGCGACCTGGCGGAGGCTGCGCGCTCCGGCGTAATTTTCGACACCCGCGTAGCAATTACGGGGCGCCCGCGCGTCGGCGGGCGGCGGAGGTGAACCGGCACAGCAGCGATCCTAGCGGGACCTCGCGGCTCGTGCTGTTTACGGCAGGCTGCGCTCATGGCTTCCGAGAGCGCAGTTCGGGCACCTAATGAGACGATGTCAACGGCAGAAACTAGACCTCGTGGCGACGTTCAAGGCTCGGTGTACTGATGTTCCAATACAATGGAGCCATACGACCCAATATTCACTTTCTTCAACAAAAGTTAATAGTTATTGCCCTATAAGACAATATACAAATTATTAGTTACGGATGTGTCAGATCTCAAGACGGACGTATTCTTGTGAATGAGCAAGAGGAGTTCTACAAGTTTGAATCAGCGAAGTTACTGCATTGTTTATTTATAATACTGTTCGACCATTAAAAGTATTAGTATAAAATAGACGTTTTTGAATTTTGTTTAAGATTGCATGACAAAAGCACTTCACTTGTCACTACAGGATAGTGCTGCGAATTTAGTCCACGAAACAAAGGATACATTTTTCAGAAATATCACTACTGAGTTTTGTTAAAATAAAAGTATTAGTATAAAATAGACGTTTTTGAGTTTTGTTTAAGATTGCATGACAAAAGCACTTCACTTGTCTCTACATGATGGTGCTGCGAATTCAATCAACGAAACAAAGGATACATTTTTCAAAAATATCACTACTGAATTGTCTAACGATTAAACCTATAATCCATTATTCATATTAAGTATGTTGATACGTATACGTTTTTGGACAATTTTAAATATCAAACGCTTACAAATTGGACTAATTTATTAGATTAAAAAATAGCAACTGCATTGTTTTGGATAACAGGGAGACAGACTTCCTTAACCACCATTGAACCAGCTCTTTGACATACTGATTTAGGTTAATGAACTTCCAACAGATGGAGATGACCAAAAATATAATTACCATTAAGTTGTATTTTTTTGGCGTGAAACCCGGAGACAAGCCCGTCCGATAGCCAACCTATAAACGTTGACGAGGGAGGGGGTCGGTTCGAGTGCACAGAAGTTCATGCACGTGCCGTGCCACCTGTCTGGAAGACCCGCAAGCGAACTGGCCCACAGGAAGCCACCGGGCGGCGCGTGGCGCACCGACCAGTTTCGTTTGTTCCAGTCCCCGCGACCGGCCTCTCGCTCACTGGCAGTCTCACACACAACTAAACGGCCTTAGGTTGGCACGACATACGTGCATCAATGTTTTTGTGATTGTTTTGGAAAGAGTTCACAAGAAACAATCTGTGGGATTATTTATTTAAATTGAAAACAGCACATTTCCTTGAGCTCCCTTCCTCTTAGAATGTTTATTAAATGTAATATATTACATAAAAAGCAATGTTTGTCCGTATTTTACGCTCTGCCATACCGTCCATCCGATTGCCATAAAATTTAGTCAACTTATTGCTTGCACTTATGCGAAGGTTATAAGCATAATGCAATGGGAGTGGGCGTATGTCTGTAGCACATAGACGCAAAATGGGGAGTTGTTGATTTAATTTGAGTTTATCGCCCCTGAACAGAAGCTCAATGCAACCCGCCGCACCCTCGCGTATTAAGCGCCCCTTTGCTGCATATTCTGCCCCCTGCGATTGTGAATTACCGGCCGGAATTTTTACTTGAGCTTTATCTCAGAGAAATAAACCAAATTTCTCCAAGACTGTGTCGTAGCGAATACATGTCCAAACGTGTGAAGTGTAATACATTGCAATACTGAAACATTGCCGGATCCACTAGTTATGAATAAAAGGTAGCAATCAGCGTTTTTGGCAAAACTTAACAAGAAATATTTGCTCCCGTGCAATAAAATGTATTTGCATCGGCAATTGAGGTATTGGCTCATTTCCCTTATCGGGCCTCACGTGTAGGAAGCGACTCACTTCCGCAAGAAGATGTTTAGAGTGTGTATTGAACCTCAGCTGCTGGTTACGTAGGGTCGCGGGTACAAATCTATCTGGAAGCGGATATGCGTCCCTTGCCTTTCGCGATTCCGAGGAGACCCTCGTGGTCTACTCGCCCCAGATCGAGGAGTTCACATCTACCGTGGTGTTGATGAATGGTTCGATGTACACGCATTGGGATGTAAAGAGAAACGGTCTTTGAATGGACAAAAGCTTTACGAAGAAAATAGTTGAAATATGGAGCCATATGAGGACTGGTGTTATTCAAATTACAAAGAAAAATGTACGTAACCCGCTCTACTGAAGTCTAACCATGCATTTGTTTGAGAATAGCTAGTTGCTATACCATAATTAATACCGTAATAATATATCGACAATTACTCGCTGTGCTGAAAGGCAATTTCGTGCAAGAACGCATTTAATCCGTTTAAGACTTCCCATCCTACGAGTATATCGCCCATCTGTTTTTTTCCTAATAATGTGGCGATGGTATCGTTACAATATTTCCGTGCATCCACAACGTCGTTCAGAACTTCCCACTAATAGTCTTATCATTACTTTCATTCACCAGATTTGAGGTTGGTGGCTGAGCCATAGAAATCTGATCTTTGCGGTAAAAAATGCACTAGGGTACTCGCTAATGTCCATACTACGTAATAATTTACAGGTCGCCACCGTCATGGAAACAACAGCATAGCGCAGTCAGAATAACATCAGCAGATTGAACAGTCACGAAAATCATCATGGCCTGAACGTGCTAGACAACGGTGAAACAGAAGGAGACTAAAGAGATTCCACATGCTAAATTGAAAGAAAGGGTTTAACATAAAAGATACGAAGCCAACGTAAATAGTTAAGAGAAATTGTCATAGGAAAAGATTGTCTCTCAAGTTATTTTGTATTTATAAAATATTCACCGAATACACAATTGGTTAACACGTGTTTTCATTACATGCGAAAACACAAATTGTACGACTTGTATGGCACTGTATATTTATAGCCCTGAAGCAGGCCAAACAAATTTGCCGGAACTTTGGCACTGAAAAATAACTGACTTTTTATTGACCTACCCTCACGATTCTCTACATTATATTTATAACACGAGGACAAGATCAACATAACGAATAATCCCTCACTAATCTCAGAAGCACTCTATTTTCAATTTCACCCCGTCCTTCCGGAGGGAGCTCCTCAGCTGTCACGCTCTTCCGTTACGAGGCCTCCGCCGGCGTCGTCGTCGTCGCCCCCGCCGCCGGGGCGGTCGGCGCCAATTCGCTCCGGGCGGCGCCGCGCGTCGCGACGCCTTAATCGGATTACGCGCGGCCGATCGCGTCGCCCGAGGCGTCGCCTTGAGGACCGACGCCTCTGGCGGGGAGGCGTCGAACCAGGGAGAGCGTGAAATCTCATCTTGAGGCGACACGCCTCCGCTAATTGTGTTTATTGACTGGGGGTTAGGGGTCCTTGGTCGACTAAAGCCATTGAGGCCCATGAATGATGATGCAATGAGTGTACGCTAGCGATAGAGATGAGGTAAATGCTGAGGAAGAAGTGATGGAATGAGAAGTACTGAAAACGGGAGAACCCCTTAGAAAATCTCCAAAGAACTAGCTTTGTCCAGTACAAATTCGCCGAGGATCCAACCCGGGCCTTAGTGGAGGAAGGCGAGTGTGCTCTCCATTACATCTTCTACGAGTATACTTCCTGCGACCCACGACCGCCTTCTTTCAACCACTTCAAGGACCCCGGATTGAATTCTCACTATTCATCGCAATTTGTAGTCGTTCATTAACGAGTAATGTTCACTATCACTAACCTCCGCTTGATCTTTATTGACACTACTTTATGATTTCCGTGGCCAGAGATGTGCTCCCAAATCATATTACCGGGCACACATTTTTACAACATTGCTTTCCCAGGGCGTAAAGTGATTGTTTGATTTCTATATCCGGAAGCGTGATTCAAGTTTTGTTCAACCATGTGTAATTAGTGATGGTCAAATGGTTTCGAAATAGGTTTTATCGGAACATTCATTCACCCACGGGATCTCATTACATTAGCATGCACCTCGTTAAATTCATAACGTTCATTTATCGCTGGGACAAAAGTCATATTGTCATATGTAACATAAAAAAAGACATTTGAAAAGAGTGTTTTCAAAAGACATTAGAAAAGCATGAGCCCAGTTGTCGGAGCAACAGCCTAGCAAAGAGTGCGGAAAACATTAGAAGCTATCTGTGACAAGTAGGACGTGTGCCCTGGTACAATTTCTTCACGAGGATGGAAGCAGTGCACCTGCGCTGTGTTCACGTGTACAAAGTGTCGTGCATTTTTTGTTTTCATACAAAGGACCTCGCTACTTTTTCTCTTTCAGCTAATTGGTCTCACGAATGCTATATGGAATAGTTACACGAAAGAATAGTTCTTTCGGATGAAAATGGCCCTTTGCAAATAAGACAATTTCAATTAAAAGCCATGCAATAACATTTTTTGTGGAGTGACACAACTGTGCTCTACATCGGAAGGTATACATTTCGCCAAAATACTTAAATAAAGATATATTTAAATTTTCTACAATAGTGTCCATCTCCTTTACGTCGAAAGTTCAAGCACGATACGTGATTTCTAGAGACACTAAATTATTTACACATTTTAAATTATTTATTATCGAAAATTGTCAATTTCGAAGAATAAAATAAATGAGGAATAACTACTATTAAACAAAAATTTCATATGAAGCAAAGAATAGTTTCCGGAGGGTTCTTGAATGGTGCTTAAAGAGATAGAAGAGCTGATCAGTGACAGTAGCTTCCCTAATGAACATTTCATACATACTTGTTCTGCCGACCCATCTTGAGAAAATTCCGCTCCAACACAAACCACGAGTATTCTTCCTCACTCACACACTTTTATTCTACACAAAATCACAGTCTCAATAACACCTCATCCCACAAACTTCTTCGAATTCTCGCACACGTCCTCTCGAGCCACATCAATCCTTCGCATCGCGCCTGCAGCAACCGCCTTCTCGGCGCACAGCCCCGAATTCGACTGGCTGCGTAAAGTCTCTCGCCGCGGAAGCGGGGCGCGAACCATGTGGGCGGGGCGGGGGCGGGGGCGGGGGCGGGTACCGTTGGCGGGCGGCGCGGCACGGCACGCTCCGACGCGCTACGCACACTTGGCGAGCAGCGCCAGCGGCCAGCGCCAGCGGCTGCAACTGCTAGACGCCCGGGCGGGCGCCGCGGTGGGCGAGCGATGGACTCCGCAGATTACATTACATTACATTACATTTATTAGAACTGCAATTGGGTATAACCCGGTGGCAGTTAATGACAATAATTGCAAAAATTACAACACTTACATTATTAATAATAATAATACTAAGAATGATAATAATAATAATAATAATAATAATAATAATAATAATAATAATAATAATAATAATACCGTACAATACAGTACAAGACGAAAAGCAGCATTGAAAAGTGCATTGATCACGTTCACCGCACTTCACTTCACTTCACTTCACTACACTACACTTTTTAGCTTTGAATTACACTGACCAGCACTTCACCGCACTACACAGAACATACTCATTTAATATCTTGTTCTAATTTGTTTCTAAAACTTCGGACACTGAGAGGAAAAGCTTTGAAAACTGCTGCAGGTAAACTGTTCCAATCTCTAATTGTTCTGTTACAAAAGGAAAACTTCCCAAGATCTGAATTTTGTTTCCTTTCTCGAATTTTGTGGGTGTGATCGCTTCGGCCGAAATAATTTGGTTTTCCTAGTCTAATCTGAATTTCCTTCCAAGCTGGTTGACCTACGTACGATTTATAAAGAGCGCAAAGCCTCGCCTTTGTTCTTCTCGTTTCTAGAGGTTCCCATGACTTTTTTGTTGCGTTACTTCTATAGGTAAACTTATTCGCTTTTCTCTGTATTCTATCTAGATTTTTCCGGTGCGCCTTTCTGTATGGATCCCAACACGCAACTCCGTATTCCATGAGAGGGCGAACCAGCGTAAGATATGCTAATTCTTTGGCGTTTGCAGAACTTTTCTTTAGTATTCGCATTACAAAATGCGTCACAAATTACGTCACAATCACCACCGTAAAATTGGAATATATCGCGATGAAAAGTGACGAGCGTAAATATTGGTTCCGGGCGCGCCAACCACCGAGGTCATTAGTCCCGTAAGTGTAGTAGATGATACATCTCGGATATGTGGTTGAATGTGCGTCCCATCGGGACGTAAAAAATAAGTGGCTGAAATCCCTAGAGAAAAACAAACTTTTCTTCGGTTAAACGCGAGTTCTGTCTTGAGACGCTGGCACGAATAGAGCTGACGGCAGGGTTGCTAGATGTGTTTCGAGCTCTATACCCAGCACTACTTCGAAACTTCTCCGAATACCCTCTCCAATGAAATAAAATTCTCGAAATTTCAATCCAGAAATAATCTGCAAGTTATGACAAGCGACATGAGCTACCCCCTAGCGATTCAATTGGCTGTCCTCCAATAAGTTCAAATAATTCAAATCAACCAATCATCGAGCTGTTCGAAGCCTTTTACTATCTCCTTTCCTTGTGTTTTTCTTTCTCTATACCAGTCGTTTAATTTTCTCTATTTGATATATAAAAATGAGAGATAACGACGTCTATTGTTTATTTTTCATAAAAAATATCAAGAGAATAACATGTCTATCTCGACTCCTGATGAAAATAATTTCCTCAAATATATCCCCGTTCATTTATGTTTCCCATTCTTTCCCCTGCAGCGAAACAAAATTCCCATTTGGGGGCAGTTTGCCTCGCCCGCTGTAATGTGATTTCCCTCTTCACGAATTTCCCATAGGATATGCACCGCCGCAACCAGGATAACCTCTAAGTTGCCGACTGTTTTCGCGACGTATTAGAAAGTGAGGTGTAGTATGCAAAAGTGTGTGTGCGTAAAGGGAGAGATGGGCGCGTGGTCCGTGGCCTTTGTTACAATTCTGATCTGGAATTAATCTGGTGTTGATCGGAGAAACTTCAGAAAACTACCGATAAGGCAGCGCGCCGCTAGAATAATCCTCCTACAGGCAATGGAGGAATTCGCCCCAGTTACCTAACTAATATCAAAAATCTGCCACCAACGAGACTCGAACCCTAGGACGTCGCAGCAACCTCATGTAGGGCAAAGATGACGTTGCTGCGGTTCAGCTGTTGCAGCTGGTGTGAATTGAGAGATCAATGAGGTGGAGATAACATAGATGTGAATGCTTTAATACATATAATCCGTTAAGGTAATGGTGCAGAATGTTATTGGTTACACAATAATAAAATATTCGCAAACATACACAATACCTTCTGTCAAACCCAAGGTCCCTCCAATGATCATTGCGAAACTGTTGCTGATAGGTTCAAATTGCAAATTAATTATCGGTCTCGGCAAGTGCTTGAATTGTCTAATTTATCACATAATGCATACAAATCATATTGCAGAACTGTTTCTTCTAAAACAAAAATCTAGAATACCAATAATATAATCCCAATAATTATTTTCTAACAAAAATAAAATGCACTGTTACAAATCTGCAACCTAACAAATTATGTTTGCTGGATTCGTGACGAAAAAAAGCGCAAATAACGTCTGGCATTTATAGCAATTGAGTTTATCTTTTATATAACGCCAAGCTTTTAAGATTGTCATCTGCAGCACGCTCTCTTCCCAGTAATTCGAGTCATTTTCTCCCGTTCTTTCGTTCTTCTCGCCGCGTTTCTGCCTCCGCTTCACGAAATGGTTCAGATTGTCCCGTGAAACAGACAAAATCTGCCAGGCGGAGGGGCGCATTTGAAATGTCATCTCGTTTCGCCACTTCGCTCGGACGAACAACCCGTTACGACGCGTCTAAAAACGCTGCTTCAGGGAGCACTTCACGCGGAGGGCTTTGACGCTGCCTTCAGCCAGGGTTGCCAGATGGGGGGATTTTGCTGCGGGGAAACAATGGGGAACATAAATGAACGGGGAAATATCTAAAGATTTTTTGGAGAAATTATTTTCATCCGGAGTCGAGACAAATGTTATTCTCTCGATTATTATTAATAAAAAAGGAACAATAGAATTCATTATCTCTCATTTTTATGTATCAAGAAGAGAAAATTAAACGACAGGTATAGAGAAAGAAAAACACGAGAAAAAGAAGATAGGATAAGTCTTCGAACAGTTCGATGATTGGTTGGTTTGAATTATTTGAACATATTAGAGGACAGCCAATGGAATCACCAGGGGCAGCTCATGGCGTTAGTCATAACTTGGAGATTATTTTTCGTTTGAAATTTCGGGAATTTTATTTCATTGGATAGGTTATTTGGAGAAATTTCGTAGTAGTGCTGGGGATAGACCTCGCAACACATCTAGCAAACCTGCCATCAGCTCTATTCGTGCCAGCGTCTCAAGACAGAACTCGCGTTTAACCGAAGAAAAGTTTGTTTTTCTCTAGGGATTTCAGCCACTTTCAGCCATTATTTTTGGTTTGAAATTTCGGGAATTTTATTTCATTGGAGAGATTATTTGGGGAAATTTCGTAATAGTGCTGGGGAAAGAGGGGACGCATATTCGACCACACACGAGAAAGCAACTCACTTGTGGGCTTCTCTAGGGTCAGCAGAACGCGAGGCCCTCCGCGACAACACACACATGAGAGACAAGGGACAAACAACCATGCCCAGGGCGGTCGAACCCGCGACCGTTCGGCCGAAACGACACGCTCTTAGCCACCTCGCCCACCAAGGTCAGCCAAGGAAAAGCTAATCGGATAATATCAGCAACCTTCAATTAAAGGTACTGACTGGAAAATAACTCTAAAGAATGAGTTATTATTTCATAAATACACTTTAATACAACAAAACAAAATAAATCAATTTTCCGAAATATTACTTAAAGCCGTAAGTATTTTCTCTATCATGAGAATATATAAATGCGATATGAAATACACAAATGTAAGTGTTGGACGCAGTGCTGTACAATAAAAATATCTCTTGTCCGCACCAATTTGTTTTTGGGGAAGTCAAGAATATATATTCTGAAATGTATTTTTTTTTCAATTTTTTGAAGTATTTAGCTCTATGGTATGCGATGAAACACGGTGTACTAAGTGTGGATGCGGACGTGCGAATGTTGAACGTATAAACGGTTCACACTGGTAGATGTCACCTGACATAAGACCTGTGACACATATTCGCTACTGTGAAGACATCGTACGGTAAACGTTCAGTAAAAACTAAACGACAGAAGAAGCACGGTTAATGACTTCATTAGAAACAAAGGGAGCATAAATGGGGAGAAGAGCACTGGACAGTAACACATAACAGTAAATAAGTTTATTACCGCCTCTTGGCTCAAGAAACAATTACTGTACAATGTACAGAAGCCATATAAAATGATATAACGTATTTTGGCAACCATACACATTCACATTAATATCTTATTGCCAAATATGGGTTGTGATGGTTAATGAGTAAAGAAAAAAGGTATGTTGAAACCTACTTTTTCTCATATCTAAAGCCTTATGTAACATTACAATAATATTAGTAATAACGCATTACCGCAACATTATTCAGAATCTAATTAGTTATTGTTGTTTGAATAACAATATCAATAATTAAAAAGGATAATTCATAACAGACATTTTGAAACACCTAAAATCAAATAAATACTTAAATAAATTAATAAATAAAAACATTAAACAAAAATTGGTCTAATCAAATTCATTGATCCTTCATTTTCTAGTCAACCAACAGGGAACCTCCAATAAAAATTAAAAATTAATTTATATGAATTGAGCACAAACAAAAAACGTTCCAATAAAAGTTCATTGTACAACTTAACGTTTCGTCTCAATATTTAGTGCCCTCTTCAGGTTTCAAATTAAAACTAGTAAGATCAGCAACAATTATTCTGTCCGCACATACAGAACGTAATTTTTTGTCAATTGTGAAGTTGAAAAATGCTGTGAGCTGAAGTTGTTTGCTTTAAAAGTTCCTTATCTTCCACTAAAAATATGGTTTTCTTAAACTCAAACTTTTTAAATTAACAAATTTAAAGTTAAATTATTGTGTGTGTGTGTGTGTGTTTATATAATATTCATGTGTTTAACTTTCTTCATACCTCATATTAAATAGCTACAACAATTGGACATTTTAAAATCGAAACAAGTCGTAATTAACTAGTAATGTAGTGGAATTTCAAAAGGTCATGGCTTTTTATGTTGGGTAAAATCGTTTACCTGAATTTGCTGTGATTTGTGTACTTTTTCAAACGACCGAACGTTGCAGTCACACGAACCCGCTCGCAAACCTGTTCTACTGGTTCTCGAATGTAGGATGAGCGTCCAGTAAACTGCATAAGCTCCGGGCATAAATCCAGGAGCCCAAAGTACATCGTGATTACTGTAGTTAAGCACACTTGACGCACTAGATGTTCTGTTAGAATACGAATCGAATCGTGAGATCAAAAGATTAAACGGCATTTCCTCCGGTGAGTACGGATCAGACCAAGCACAGACGATGTTGGTAACATAAGTATACAGTGAGGAATGACTTGCACAAGTAAAATAATTTCAAAGTTCATTCATTTTCAAATTATTTACTGTTTTTGGAGATGCGGTCGCAATAATGGAAAAAAGTCCTGAAATGCATTACGAATTATTTCAAAGTAATAGTAAATTTTAAAAATAATTATTTTCGTCATTTCCTTTTAGTTCAAAGAGATTTAATGAAGGAGGTTATTTCATTTATCTGAAAGAAACGGGAGAATAATTAATAAAGCGCATAAATAAGAATAATTTTTCACTTTATACAAACATTAGTTCCTTCTTCAACAAAGAAATACGTACTCTATACTTTTATTGGACCCATCTTCATTTGTCCTCGGTTATATAGAGCTTTGCGCAAAATTAAAGAGGCATTTTAAATGAATTGACGAAAAATAGTTGAATTCTCTCACAGTCGCCCACATCAAGTTCTCGTAAAAACAACCATTCGTTTTGTACGATACGACTCTTTCGAGCAGCGAAGTTACTGCTGCAACTAAGATTGTGGCCCGGCTCACCAATTCCTTATCGATTTACCATTAAACAAGAACCTTCGTATCTGAATTTACACCTCAGAAAAACAATGATTCGCACTTTTGCAGTTGGATTCGTGAATCTCTTGCAGTACCGCTAAGTCATTCTTTTTGAAAACTTTTCCACGTCCGTCGTTTCTCGAAACATTTGATTCACCCATTTTAAATAACAAAAATTACAGAGAAACCAAATTACGCTACCTAGAATTGGCTGTGCTACGAACTGCAACCCAAATAAACTTGGATAACTCAGTTGGTAATATTTTACAACTTTCAATTGATTAAAACTAACATTACTTAAATTATTTCAAATCTTAAAAACACGTTTTACTAAATTTCATTTATTTGTAATATTTCTAAAAAATCCAGAGGCTCTTTGAATTTTGACTCCCAGTCCTAGACATATTGGTTTTGTCCTTAAAGATACGTTCAGAGTGAGGCAACATCAATTTCCATTCGAGTAACTGTTGAAAATCCCAAGTAGGAAACTCAGTTTACAGAAGTGTATGGACATTAAGACCATGACTAAAGGATACAAAAAGGGTGAAATGACAACGTTAATTGAAATGCATATTATTGTAATATATGAAAGGAATTACATAAAAATATGTAAAACTTTGTAATAAACTCGAATTACCGTAAAACTTATCATTCGTTTGATTAATCAGTGAAAGAGTTGCTTGGATATTCATTTACGAGGCGTTTAAACATGTATATGTGTATTTAGGTTCGAAATATGTAGGTGAAGGATACTTATATTTAGCAACGAGATCCATTATTTTATAAATGAGAAAATCTACGAATAAAAAAACTGAATCAAATTTCGATGAAAACTTCCTTCTAGTACCATCACATGCACTAGAGAAGGCGTGGAACCGTAAGAGACATCCGGTTGCAAAGTGACCGAAAGAGGTGGTGGGGCATTCGAAGCCATAACACGGGGCCGCGCCGTGGAGTCACCGCACGTCACAGACGGCGCGTGAGTCGCATCGAGTCGCGTCGAGTCGCGTCGAGTCGCGTCGCGCCGAGTCGCGTCGCGCCGAGTCGCGTCGCGCCGAGTCGCGTCGCGCCGAGTCGCGTCGCGCCGAGTCGCGTCGCGCCGAGTCGCGTCGCGCCGAGTCGCGTCGCGCCGAGTCGCGTCGCGCCGAGTCGCGTCGCGCCGAGTCGCGTCGCGCCGAGTCGCGTCGCGCCGAGTCGAGTCGCGCCGAGTCGAGTCGCGCCGAGTCGAGTCGCGCCGAGTCGCGCCGAGTCGAGTCGCGCCAAGTCGCATCGAGTCGCGTCGAGTCGCGCCGAATCGCATCGAGTCGCGTCGAGTCGCGTCGAGTCGCGCCGAGTCGCGCCGAGTCGCATCGCGTCGCACCGAGTCGCGTGACGTGTCAAGAAGTCCCGCCCCGGGCACTGAGTCTCCTCGTGCGCCGGTATCGTGGCGCGCCCTCAATTGCCCAGCGGGGCAGGTGGTCGCCGCGGGAAAGCGCCCGGCGCCACCACCACGCCCCTCCCCGCCACCAATTTGCGCCGCGATGGCGCCCCACAGCCACGCGGCCCCGGGAGATATGACACGACAAGATTGCTCTCTCCAGACGCTGAGCTTTTCTAATGAGCGAGTGAGGCAAATTTTGTCACCGGAGGCTTCAACTGCTGAGCTAAGCCCCTAATTTGTCCCGCAACTATAATGCATGTTACACATCAGGAACTGGCAGCGTTTCGTGAGATTCGGCGTCGTCCTACACTTAGGCTTGTGGAGTCCCCTCATGCAGGTAACCCTCCCGCTTCAGGAGGGGCCAAGCTTTAAGTTGACTCCTGTCATTGTCTATTGGCTGTCTCTTGATATTGTCGTTGTGTGATGCATCAACAAGTGGGTATGTGTGTTTAAAGCACGAGGAGGTGACAAGGAAGAGGAAGGAAAGACCGCACGCGTTCCGGAGCTCGTTTGTTAGGATACAGGCATTCGAGTCTGGCATCCGCTTGGCACTGTGCGGATAAACGATGGAAAACTATCGACGAGAGCCGCCGACCTCTAGAATTCTCATCCAAAGCACTGCTTTTGTTCGACCTAGCTCTGTAGCAAGGACCTCCTGGTCAACGGTCTTGCAGTTATGACAATGTTGTCATCAAAATATCGCAGCGGAGGGGAAATCACTCGGTGCCGCCGCTGCCGATGCCTCAGGACACAGCGGGAGATTTGCGTCGCTATCGCGCACCACAGGTCCAGAGAGGTATGACACGACAAGGCCGCTGTGAACGGAGGCTGTTTTCTCAACCGTTTACGAAGTTGCTTCTAACCAGTTCTTTACGAAGTTGGGGATGTGCCTGTCTCGTTAGCTTTGCTGAACTTAGGCGAGGGAAGAGGCTTATCTTTAGGGAAACTTCTTGCAGATTTAATTCAACTAAATTCAATGATGCCTTATTTTACGTGGCGAGACTCAGGCTATCAGGATTGCTCTTCCGTCTGCCCACGCAAATTTTAAAACTTTCACCATACGGTGGAGAAAAAAGGTTATCAGTCGTGCGACGAAACAGAGGATTTAAATTTAGCTCAGATGCTTCTTTTACGCTTGAGGATCTTTTACATGTGACAGCCGGATTTACTTCCCTTCTAAACGAAAGCGTACGAAGAATTGTTTCGCCCTTAAAAATCCATGGCTTTGATCGAGTTTGAAACCGCAATCTTTGTTATAATAGCCCGATTCACTAACCGTTAATGCACCGCCCACCGAAGCCGCTGATGCAGGTGACTATAATAGTGGTTTGGCGTGGCCTTCCATAGCATATATGACGGAAGGGGTGATTGTGTGGGGTGAACAGTGAGATACGAATGTTTAGATGCATTAGTACTTAGGAAGGGATGGTATGTTGTGTTGGCATGAGACGCAAAACACACCTCTACTTCATAGCGAAAACACTCATGTCATACACGGGATACAAAGCCGCAGTCCTCGACTCCGCTACTTGGACGATGCTCCAAGTCCCTACACACCAAGATCGCCAATTTCTACATACAATGATTTCCAAATGAGCCGCACGCCTCAAATTTTACTAACCGTCTGTACAGTGGTTTTGTATGAATTCAAATTTGTTTTCCCGCCAAATTTTTACAAATTAATAAGTTTTTCTTCCTTGAGAATTGTTTTCGTCAGTGGTTCACAATGAACATTTTCTTTTATTACGGAAAAATAAGGGGGGAAATGACGTCATCCACTCATCTGACCATCACATTGAGAAAATCATTTACTTGAGATGTTAAGCTGAGTCCATTGCAGAAACCGTCATGAAGTAGTACTACGACTGTGATAAGTCAAACATTACCTCAAAGAAAGGGATGGGAAATTCCTTGGATCTTTCACCATTTACTATTCATTGTCACAGGTGTTACCAAACGTTTTTGGTCCCAACATTAAGGATCACTGTTGTTCGCTTATTGGTATGAATCTGATCACATAAAACTGTCTATAATACTTACAACGAAGTGTATATTTAATTTTGATGTTACGGTAATTAGCAAAAGTTCTGCATCTAAATGTTCTGCGCTAGTGACTTTTCTCTACATTGCAATAATTTTCGGTGAATGCAGATTTATCGGCACCAAACAGTCGTTAGTCTTCACTACGCATGATTAATCGGATCGTATTTCATTCGTGCTGACGTCACCGGAGGTCGGTGATGTAGACTCGCTCACCTAATTAATGACTTACGATAACGACATGTAAATTAATAATAAATTACAGTTCGCTATTGATTTTCCATGACAATACAGTTAAAATATAACACCAGCTTTCGAAATCGTCATGATAAGGGAAATTAATGAAGACTTCTTTCCTGCAAAGACAGACAAATAGAGCAGATGATTACTTTTGTATACACTTCAATTAACAACTCCGATATTTTAAGTAAGATAGCAACAATAATTTTTATTAATGTTACAATTATTCTGATAATTATTAAAAATGCTTGTCAATGTAAATTAATTATATTGTTTTGCGAATTCGAAACACGTATTATGTTGTTAGGATTATCAGAAAAGAAACTGAAGGACTACTGTAATTACATTAATTTAAAAAAATAATATTTTCATATTTTATTCACGATTCCTTAAAAAAGTAAAGTGGCTTTTTACAATACTCCTTCCCCAGAACGCTGAAAGGAACAAACCGTCAACCGACAATGGCAACGAGAAAAGAAAGGAAAAACGAAAGAAATTGAAGTCTCTTCCCGGCGAGTCCTTCGGAAGCCTATTCGCCACCGCAAGGGACTCATTCGCTGCATATTAATATTTAATATGGAGAGCCTCTGGACAAATTTCCCCGGAGGGCGTGTCTTATGGGCTCCGTCGCAGCACGCGAAACGACAATCAGGGCCTCCGCTCGCGGATCGCCCGCAGCCTCCGCCCCGCCCTCATCGCCGTGCCTTCTTCCAGCCCTGCCTACGTCCCCACCCCGCCCTTGCACAGCTCTCGCCCTGCCTCGCTCCGTTCTCGCCCTGCCCCCTCGTCGGATCCTCACCCCGCCCTTGCCCCGCCCCACTCTCGCCTCTCCCTCGTCGCGTCCTCAACCCGCCTCGCCCTCGTCTCCCACGCCCTACCTCGCCGTATCCTCACTCCGCCCTCTCGCCGACATGGCCCCGCCCTCGTTCCATCCTCGTCTCCCCCTCGCCCTGCCCTCTCCACGTCCTCACCTCACCCTCGCTCTACAACGCCCTCGCCTTCTCCCTCTCCACGTCCTCGTCCCTCCCACGCCCCACCTCGTCGCGTCCTCACCTCGCCACGACCTGTCCTCGTCTCCCCCTCTCCTCGCCCTCGCCGCGTCCTCACTCCGCCCTTCCCCAGCCCTCGCCGCGTCCTCACCTTCTTCCCGCCCTCGCCCCGTCCCCCGACCGCCCCTCCCAATCCGTTCCGACTCCATTCCACTCCGCAGTCTCCCTTGCGCTCCCCTGATTACGCTGGAACGGAGGGCAGCACGGACGACTTCCCGCGGCTGCGACAAGGGCCGTTTTGCTGTTCAATATAACCGACGGTAGAGAATGAATGAAGCCGATTCAAATGAAGGGAGCAGATGTGGCGAAGGTTGTGACTAGCCGGAGATGGTGTGCAACTGGCAGTAGTGTTGGTAATGACAGTTTCAATGTAATATGTTGTGGTCGAGGTGGTGATAATTATGGGGGTCGTATTCGATGGAATGTGGTTGTTAGAATGTGTTACTACTACGAAGTAGTAGCGATAGTGATAGTGATAGTGGAGGAGCCGTACGACAGTAATGACAAGTTAGTGGATCTACAATAGAGAACATTGGTTTAGAAGGTAAAGAATTGAACATATCGTTCACACACGCGAATTTCGGTAAACAAAATGCACGACTGGTCTGTCAGGGACTGAAGTTCTGAAGTCTGGAGAGGGCATGAAAAAGACGTCAGCACATTCATTTGTTAACATTAATTTTCAACGTCCTTCTTGCGGAATGAACTGATCACTTACGAAAGTAATGACTCGCGTATACGCGGAACGCAATTTCTCTCTAGAGTAGCAATGTTTGCCGAAATTTGGGAACTTCTGTTACAGAGGCTAACGCGGCTAGTCTGCCGAATTGTTTGCACTCTCGTGAGGGCCGTGTGTGCGCCCTTTAGGGCGGCGGTAGGGCAGCGAGGCCGGCTATTGAGTCGCCCTTCAAAGCGAAGTGAAGAAGCGCCCGCCGCTCGCCCCTCCCACGTCGAGGCTTCTCCAGTGCGCCCAGGAACGCAGCTGCCCACGCGCTCACCCCGTTTCTGCGCGGCGAAACAACGCACAGGTGGGGCCGACAGCCACGCAGATGCAATTTGGACCGTGGGTATTTTGTGTGTGGGTGTGTGTGTGTTTTAAAGAGACACAGACAGATTGACAGAGAGAGGGGGAGAGTGAGAAAGGAGAAAGAACGATAAGCGTGAAGAACGAGAGGAAAGAAATGGGGAGAGTGACAAAAGGGCGAGAGAGAAAGAAAGGGGCGAGAGAGAAAGAAAGAGGCGAGAGAGAAAGAAAGGGGCGAGAGAGAAAGAAAGAGGCGAGAGAGAGAAAGAAAGGAGAGAGAGACAGTGAGAGAGATGAGGGAATCAAGACGTCGAAACAGAACATGACAAATGAGATGTTTTCTTAACTGTGTACTCATTGAAGGGGTTACCGTCTACGATATTCAGAAATACGAGAACCATCATACGGTTTGTTTAGTATTCTGCAGAATATGAATAATTTTTAGGGATTTTAAAGGGACTTCATGATTTTTTACAATTCTTTACATCTGTAATGAGACCACTGCAGTAAGCTAATCCAAGGAAAAATTTAAATGAAATTAGTTAAATGTAGGGAAGTAAAGAACATCATATACTGAAATGAAAAATATAATATAACCTTCAGATCTTTGCATGCCTCTATTGAATTTTGGGGCTACACATTTGCAGAATTTATTTTCTTTGCAAATCCGGTTTTGGATCCACCTAAAATTAAGTCCGTTCAAGCCACCGCTCTCTCTCAACTGAGTGAATCCGGATTCTGTGTCTCTAGAAACTACATCCGTTATGGACGTTCGGCTGAAAGGCACAGGATACAGCTTCCTCCAAAACACGGCTTCATCATTTCGAGGGTTCTTGTCGTCGACTAGCGAACAACCCTTCAGATGAATTGACTTGCCTCTATTTATCATCAAATAATTACAAACACCTTATCATATTCGAAAAGCTGTTATCTTCGAAATGAGATAGCTCGGAAAATTCGTTAACAGAGTAGTATTTTATTAACATTCACCGATTTCAAAGCTGTCATTCAAAAGAAAACTATTGCATATTTCTCAAAAGTTCCTTTCAGAGTTGTAAAATTCACACATTGTATGTAGTTCTAATGTTGTATACCATCATTTTCTTTTCGTGTCTTTATAGAAAAAGTAAAAAATATAATAAGGGAAAGAAGAAGAGGTGTTTGAATAAATACAATTATTGAGTATCCCGATAGAGTATTACAATAAATATGAAAATCCTCACACCATTACGTAATATATAAAACTTTTTCCAAAATAAGCATTTGGCTATTTATCCTAATCGTATCAAAATCGTACATTTTTTACTTGGTGAATGCCAGCGTGCATTTTCTCCTTCTTCTTTTGTCAGTTTACCCCCCCCCCCCATATATTATCCTAAATCTACAAACCACAATGACACACACATGTTCACACTTGTATTCCTTAGAACACATATACTACAAAACATGGTTCCGCCTCTTTTCATTATTTTTTTTAAAATTATGCTTGTCGACCATGCCGGAAGTTTGAACATCTCAATCTAAACTAACGCTCATTTATACACCCCAGGATGTTGTCATCTGGAAGAGTTACAGAAGACAACGGGAATATTTACTCTCTGATCAAAATCAAACAGAAGACTACTTCCTGGGGTCGAAACAGTGCGTAACAGAAGACGCTTCCTGGTTTTCTGTCCCTTGCTTTCCCTGTTTACAGAAGTTACAAACACTTGAAAAAAAAAAAAAAAAAAAAAAAAACCGTCCACGAAACTAAAATACTAACATTTTTGAAACAGAGACGTCCACAAACCAAAATATAGACAACTACCACCGTTCTCAACCCTTAAAAGCATTTTGAAGTATGTTGGGTTTGTAAACACAAATAATTTGCTTTCTAATAACGATTTCTTTTTACAGACACACACTACTCAGCGACTGCATTATTTTATTTATTTTCCTGTTGACACTGGATTACTTTAATACTCTCAAAATTGTATGTTTAATGACACTATTAGGTTACGAATTTGACCCGATATTTCAACGGTTTCGAATTTACATTTCCCATAAAAATGTTAAATTTGGGTATATCTTTGTTGCATTTGGTATTGCGAGCGTTACAGATCAGATCAGATGGTCAATAATCTCATCTTACCAGTGCTTACAACCCAGTAAAAAATATAACATAATATAACGGGAACAAATCGCCTAACAAATATTTTTGTTCTTGTTTACATCTTGAATATCCATCTTTGAGGTAGCCGTTGTGAGGAGATGGAAGACAGGAAACTGATCACAGGAAGGGGAGGGGAGGGCTTCATTCTCTATGGCTCTTTAGACACCCCCCCGCGAATAAAACTTCTCCTGTTAGCCTCCTCCTAACCACTCCTGTTAGAGGTGATATGGTAGGTAGCTGATATAATCGCTACTGATGTAGCTGCAACATTTGTATAGCTAAGATCCTGAATGCAATTATCCCGTTCGTCATGTGCCATCTGCGTGGCACTACACATCTATACAAAAGAAAGGACTACAATACAATACAAAAGAACATCTATACATCATCGCTACAAAAGAAAGGACTTGGGAGATAATTACGTGTTGCCCTTCTACATTCCAAAGTAAGGAAACCCAAAGTAAGCTATAGCTTTGTCAAACCATTAAACTTTGTACTTGTGATTTGTTTGTGGTTTGGAGTTCCCACTATAATTTACAAGTTTATTCACATTTTAATGTCTTAAATCATCATTAACTCAAAATGGGATTATCATAAATTGTTTACAATAATTACCCTTGTAATGATATACCCTTACCCACAACACTGCTATTCCAGAAACCTAAAACTCTCACGATATTGAAATCCATCCGCTCATTTCGCACCAGCCAATCGCGCTACCTGAACCAGCTCCGAAACCATTCCCGTCAGAAAGCACGAGCCGACCTTTCGCCCTCGATTGGCGACGCAGCTGCCGCGTGAGTGCAAGAGGCAGACGCGTTTCCGCCGGATCGCAGGCCCCGCAGCAGGGGAGGGGGGTTGGAGAGGGAGCAGCGAAAGGGGATCGCGCGAAGGGGGTTCCGATCGGCCGCGTGGTCCTCTTGTCTCCGCGCGCCGCCACCGCACAGTGGCTTCAAACGAAACTAAAAATAAAGGTCCATTGAGGAATAACTGGAGGGAAAAACAATACTCCACCGAAATAAGAAAAATAAGAAATAAGAAAAATCCACCGTCGCGCGACTCGTCCCTTTGCTCGAACTATTGATTCGTTCTGAAGCACTGTGCAGTGGCGGCGGACACCGCTTTCTTCTATTCTTCCGAAGACGCCGCGCTGCACGGGGCGAGCGGGCGAGCGGGCGAGCGGGCGAGCGGGCGAGCGGGCGGGCGGGCGGGCGGGCGGGCGGGCGGGCGGGCGGGCGAGCGGGCGAGCGGGCGAGCGGGCGAGCGGGCGAGCGGGCGAGCGGGCGAGCGGGCGGAGCGGGCGGAGCGGGCGGAGCGGGCGGAGCGGGCGGAGCGGGCGGAGCGGGCGGAGCGGGCGGAGCGGGCGGAGCGGGCGGAGCGGGCGGAGCGGGCGGAGCGGGCGGAGCGGGCGGAGCGGGCGAGCGGGCGAGCGGGCGAGCGGGCGAGCGAGCGAGTGGGCGCTCGGGCGGGGTTAAGGGGTGAATGCGCGAAGGGCTGGCAAACAGGGCGATGGCCGGGTGGCGCGACGGGGGAAAGCGGGCGATAGAGTGAGGAATGATCGCAGTGGGATTGGGAGGTTGAGGGAGTGAGTGATAATCGGGATAAAGCTGGAAGGGGGATGAGGGAGTGAGAGGGAGAAATGATCGAGGTGGGATTGATGAAAGAAAGAGAGTGGAAGGTTTGAGGTGGGGTTGAAGGGCAGATGAGCGAGTGAGAGGGGGAAATCGAAGTGGAGTTCAAGTGCGGGTCAGAGAGTGAGAGGAGAAGTGGGGCTTGCTAAGCGGGCGGGTGTGTATACGGCCAAGTGGTTCAGGTGACTGAAGGACGTCTCGGTGGACAAATTGAGCCAAGTGCCATTACAATGTCTCGCAATTTTGGTTAGAATTTTGGTCATTACCAGATTTGGCAACATGCCGAAATAAAGAAAATCAACCTCATCGTGACTCATCAAACACGCTGGATATTGAACATGGCCGAAAAATCTCTTGCTGAGTATCGACAATTCTTTGCCATTAATATGAATCATCCTGTACCACGGGTCACAGAACCATCTGTCGGAATAACGCAGGTCGCAATGGTAGTTGTAACCATTAAAAGTAAATAGTAAATATTTACAAATGGAAATGTTAACTACATTTTGTTTTTACAAGCTATTATAATACAAATACCCTTGAAACACATCTCTAATGGGATGCAAGGTACTCTTAGAATGTGTCAAGTACTGGTGCATCGATCAAATAATAAAGCGGTATATGCAGTGCGGTGAAATTTAATAAAACCTCTCAGTACCCTTCAGTGCATGAGTTGAAAAATCCGCAGAGAAATCATTTCTTTGAATTTTCAAAACCATTTCTTAAGAGACTACACTGAGTAAAGTATGCAGTGCACCTGAATACTTACAAAGATTTGAAACGAAGAAAAAGTGGATTCTAGATCGTGAAAAAAAACGCATTTAAGCTTCACTTCAAATGTTCATAACGACTGTATCGTATTCACCGCCTCGCAAAAAAGTGCAAATAGTTTCAATTGAAATAAAAATGCCGACTTTCATTGCTATTCATAAACGACAACGTTGTTTGTTTTCTTGCCGGAGTGACTCTCGAGAAGTATAGTATCTATTTTCTCCGCCTGAGTAGGAAAAAAAGTTGTACTTGTAGGGGAAATTACTACATGTTACTTAAGAAGTCCGTCCTTCTCCAGCAGAGAAAACGAAAAGCACCTGCCGCTGGGAAACGCTATTTCGAGGCTTGAACCTTGGCTCTCGGGTGGACAGCGCGCTTGCTGCGTGAACCATAGCCCTGTCCCACTCAACTAATCTTGACTGACCTCAACATCTACCGCGAGCACCGAACCACGTTAAAAGTGGAACCGTGAGTGTTTCACCAGAGGCAGGGATTTGTAATTCGACGAATATCCTTCAGAATTTCGAATCCTTTATACGTACCTCAAAGTGCTTAAACTCGCATGAGAAGTAAAGCGTGTTTCATATGAAGAAAGGATTCGTGATTCACCGAAAAGTCCTGAACATATTCATCAAGCATTATCAAGAGACATCATTTCTCCCAGAGTCAGTTCTTGTCTCGATTTTGCAGAACGAATACACGCGTTTCTAAAGCGACGTGGGAAAACGGAATAAACTCTGCCTATCTCGCCTCAAAGTGATCCCATTTGAAGTTATTATACGTAAGGACGAGTAGCCATGAGAGCCGAATGTAGAACTTCAAGAGGGCTCACCCCCGGTACTATCCTCGCTAGGAGCTTACACGGAGTTGGCGCTGATTCGCCTCATTCCGAGAAGCGCAGAGCGAACATCGAAAGCGCCACGCGGGAAAACGGAGAAACGCCGCGCGCGAACCCGCTCCGAGGACTTCAAGGGCGTCCTCAGCGCCGGCCCCGTCCTCGCGAGGCCTCCGCCCTCTCGCCGGCGCTACCTACCGTTGGAAGAAGGTCTCCATGGCGGGCGAGGGCCCTCCAGCGGCCCTCCGGCGCGGCGGGGCGGCGCGGGGCGAGGCGGGGCGCGGCGCGGCGCAGAGCGGCACCCGGCGACGGAGAGGCTCTGGTCCGAATGGCTCCGAACGGGCGGGAGGAGCATTCAGGTGCCACCGGCCGGGCCGGCAATTTGGCACGCGGCGGCGGCGGCGGCGGCGGAGAAGGAGTCGACGAGACGACGACTTTCCCCGTGGGCGCCCGGCGGGCAGTAGCCGGTCGCGCGCCGAGACGACCATTGCCACCCGCCGCCTGCCGCCCGCGCCCGCTCGCCCACCGTCACCCCCCGCCCGCCCGCCCGCCGCCGCCAGGCCGCTCGCCCGCCCGCTCGCCCCCGCCGCCCACGCCCGCCGCCTGCCGCCGCCGCCCGACCACCGCCCACTCTCTGGCTCGCGAGGTAGGAACGTTTTTGCGAGGGACTCTGCCGATCGGAGAGCGAAGGCGGCGGCCAGAAACCGGAGTGGCGGGCAGAGCGGTGCGAAAACGAGAGGGGCGGAGAGAGGCGGGCCCGGCGAAGGGCGGGGCGGGGCGGGGGCGGAGAGAGGCGTAACGGGGCGGTCCCGCCCGCGGCCGCCGTCGGCGATCGCGCTCAAGTGAGCAGAACGGACGCAGACATCAGCTGATCGGTCGACGGTGGGGAGGGTAACGTGGCGTAATACCTGTTTTAAACTATTCTCTTACTAACAAACTACCTTTTAATATTCATTTACACCCTTGATAGCATAACTTCAAATCCAAGTAGGGTATTACAAGATAGCATTAAGAGGCTGCTTAGTTTCCAACCTCGAGACGTCATTACGAAGATAAGATATTCCGGCAAAAAAAGCGAACTACGCCTAAAACGACACAAAAGATGATATTACGACAAAAAACAAACAACGCCAAAACGATATAAAAGAAATTGCAATGGACATAAAAACAGTATTATGTGCCATCTTGTCATAAAATACATAGTATGTGAGGCACCCTTGGTATACAAGCATTAACATCAGGTCAAGCAACTTCTCTGCATTATTCTCGCCAATTAAGATCTTATTAATGTTAGGCAAAAGAAGAGAATAAACATTTTAAAAAACTCTTATATATGCCACCGAATTACAAAATAAATAGTGCTCAATCTCATTTGACGGTAAAATAATAGAACAAAAAGAGAATAATGGAAATGATATTTTTTTATTAATTTTTTGTTATTAATAGCTTTAATTTGGTTTATCATCACTTCAGATAAAAGCTGCCCATCCGTTATATCGAATGGAAGATATTATTCCAGGAAATTAGATGAATATTAAAGAGACAAGACAATAGTAAACACATGGAGAAGTGTGAAGGTGTATGAGGAAAGAAGCAAAAAGAAGAAAAATACCATCTTCATTCTTGCAACTCTTGAGAAAATGAAACAGGATCAGAGATTGTGTGTTAATTAGGTAAATGGAATGAGGTCAATGTCTTGAGAAGAATTCTGGGATTGAGCAAGGTATTGGCATTTCCTTTAGCTCCCCATCCAATAGCTGGAGAATAAACGGAGAGGCCGAGAACAAACCATAATCGCGACTAGGTCATTTCTTCTTTATTCTCACCTCCTTTCTTTAAGTCTAGACATGGCCCATGTCGCATACCGTTTATGTTAAACTACAGTCCCTAAGAGGGGACTTCTCTTGAGTGAGTCACCATAGAGGCAGAGGGGCAGTTGCTGAAGCGTACACCGCCAGGAGAAAAGGAACGAACGACTGGTAACGGCGATCGAGAGACGGAAATGACCGAGAAACTTTTTTGATGAGTTGTAGTTGGTCAGATCTGCCAAATCACGAACGAGAAGGCAAAATAGTGGGCGAGCGACGAAGTGGGCTGATGAGCGAGTGGGTGAGCAAGTGCTCATGTCATTCGGGGTTGAGAGGTGGGGAGAGAGAGAGCAGAGAGTCAGAAGGCAACAGACTATTAGAGACAACAGAATTTTAGACCGCCAGTTTGGGGTGATAAGCCAAGAAGCAATGTAGCAGCGAAGTGGCGGCAATAAAGTTGATCGTGTAGATGATGAGGAAAGCACAATATGAGTGATAAGCGGCTGAGTTGCAAGAGATAAATTTGGTGTGAAGTGCAAATGGCAGTGGGAAGGTTGAAGATTGAGAACGCGGAAGAAAGTGTTACGAAAGTGGTGGCAAAAAAAAAGAAGTAAAGAAGACAAAGAAGTGATAATTACATTTCGTATTTTCATTGGGTTTATAATTACTATTTCAATAATTAGAACAAGTAACTGTTCGTTAAATGTTTTTGTTCAAGATTCTAAAAGGTTTAATTTTAAACATCGTTTCTTTCGATCGAGAAAATTTGTTAATATGAATCCACGAATATGCTTGTTTTATCGTCCATTATTGCCACATCATTAATTCATGAAAGCCAATGTGCTGTCGGGATCCATGAAATAACGTTCAGTCAAACGAGTGCATCAAAGCACATGCGATAGTTTGACGCCCATCGAAACATCCGCCTAAGCGCGCTAATCAAACAGCGCATCATCGCAGATAAACATTCAAACAGAGCCGTGTTTGGGCCTCCCAGCCCCAGTGGGTCACGCGGCGAGACGCGGCGGCGGGCGACAAGCGGGGGCGTGGCGCGGGCGCGGCGTCACCCGAAGTTGTTTTTGCCACGCAACCGGGGGCCCAGCCGCCTCCTCTTCCGCCGCCGCCGCCGCCGCCGCTGCCCCCATTCGTCGTCATCAGCCGTTGCCCGCCTTCTCCTCGCCGTCGCAGTCGCCCGCCGTCGACCCCGCCTTCGTCCCGTTCGTCCCGGCCTTCGTCCCCGCCTTCGTCCCCGCCTTCGTCCCGACCTTCGTCCCGACCTTCGTCCCGACCTTCGTCCCGACCTTCGTCCCGACCTTCGTCCCGACCTTCGTCCCCGCCTTCGCCGCCAACACCGAAATTATCTCCATCACACTGTCACCATCGCCGCTGCCACCATGACTATCACCGTTATATCCTCCGCTTCCATCGCCCCACCGTTCCGGGAACCGCCGCCTCCGCCGCCAGCGCCTCAGCCGCCGCCCGTCCCGCGGCGCACGCAGGCCGCGTGCGCGTGCGCGATGGGCCTTTGAGGCTTTGGTTCCCAGAGGGAGCAACGCCCTCCAGAGGCAGCGCTTTAAAGGGCCACTGGGGCACCGCGCGCCCGCGCCCACGCCCGAGCGGCACTTCTCCGGAGAGGCCAGCGGCGCACCCGCTTCGCACTCTCCGGCAATAGAAACTCCGCACTACCATTCATTCATTACTAGTAATTCTGGGCGCGGCAACTGCTCGACAATCCCGTAAGCGTAGTGCATTTTTAGCACTGAAAGAGATTGTGGTCTTCCCACGCCAGATGGCGAGATCTGGTGCCAAACTGCCCGTCGGCTTGCGGTGTTTTCCCTAACCAGGTATCACCTCCTTGCGGGGCACCGCCCCAACCGGTACAATCTCAAGTTACCGGCATAAGATATAGTGTAGAGCACGTACGTGTGAGTGTGTGTGTAAAGGGGATGGATAGGACAGAAATAGGAAGGAAAGATCGCGCGCGGTCCGTGGTTCGTTTGTTAGGGTACCGCTCGCCCGGTGTTGATCGGGAAACTACCGCCCAGAACCGCCGACCGCTAGAAGTATCCTCCAGTCAGCGACTCCTAGCTGATAAGCTAGTGTCAAAAATTCTGTCTCCGTCGGAAATCGAGCCCCAGGTTCCCCCCACCCCACCCAGTCAGACGCACTGCAGTGAGATCAGTTAATGCCTTGAGCTTCCATACGCACTTCCATAAAACACAGCAATAATAATCATAACTGTCTTTTATCGTTGCCTCGTAAGACCCCTTCTTTTATTCGCGTCTATCTGGATTAATGCAGAACATCTGGATTAAACTAACCTCAACAAACTACACGTTTTCTTAAGAATAATGATTAACGCCTCTTGGTTCAATACTAACGACCAACTATACAAAGAACTAAACATCCAACCTTTAGCCAACCATATTCATATTACCTTTCCTTCAACTTCAATTTCTCCATACCACAACTCCCCACATTAAATTCTCTCAACCTCGGCCGAAATCCAATGCGCCAAACCTGAATTCAAAACATATTCCTCTTCTACGTATTCATGAAATAATTCGCAGAAAACTTCAGTTAATAGAGATGCCACTTTGGTTTCTTCACCCTTGTATTAGATTTAAGCTTATAGAATACGAGTTAGTAGTAAGTCACTTAAAACATATGTATATTATAACTTTTTACTGATCTACGTAATAATCAACAAGTAAATAAAATTTAAAAAAAACAACAAAAATAACACTGGCCTGGGGTTCATTACGCTCGCTCCCTGCGGAGTGTGAGTTGGACGAACTGGATTTGCGAGTGGCTTTCCCGACGTCCTGTTTACACTAACCCTCACCTCACCTCACCCCACTCCGCCACCTGGCATTTACTCATCGTGTTAAGCATTCCCAACTATATTTGAAATACCCGTCTTGTAAGAGGAAAAGACACAGCGATGGATGTTATTTATAAATATTCGATTCAAAAAATCAGGAGCTGCCACGGCACAATTTCATTTCACTCCATTTGTGAATCAGTCGATTTGATACTTTCGCCTTTTGATATTATAACAAGAAGCTTATGATCTCAATTATGTATTCTTTGGACGTTATATATAAATGGAAATGCTATGCAAACTCATTTTCATGTAACCCTGCATAAAAGTAATATAATAGCATTAGGAATTCTCCTAAAAAATGTGATATTTTGATTTCCAACAAAAAATATTGAAATGTACTTGTTTACAGTTATTATGTATTGGTAAAAAATATATTCAATGAAGATTTGGGATTATTTCCACTACGGAAGAAAAATAATCCAAGTAAATCATTTTGGTTGGTGTCTTGGCAGAACTTACAGAGTTGACGTTTTGCACCGAAACAGGTTTTCAGGAATGAGTTGTAGTTGGAATTACGTAGTCATAGAGCTAGTCAAAAGGTAATCATAAACTCATACATTCGTTGGATGTGCAGAATTAGATTAAAAAAATGAAAACATAACTAGTGAAACATCCCATTTTAATGTTTAAAGGTGTATCTAAGATGTGTGAAAGATGTGAAAAAGCTTACTAGTAAAATAAGGATACTTAAAATTTTCCAAAACTTTCCTTCATATCATCGACCGCTGTAACTACGCGAATTTGATGCAAACTAACACACTCGATAGTTATACGTTATTATTAAGTGAAACATATTGCATTTAAAATGGTCAACAACTGTATAACTTTTGCGAAGTATTATTTTCCTTCCGTTTACTCTAATATCTAACCCTATTATAGTAATTATTTCACGGCAGTTTGTGTAAACAAAGCGTAATAACTCAAACATGATTATCGCAAAATTTTCAAAATAAAGGGAAGTAACAAACTCTCTTGAATTACTCTCTCAAAACCAGAAGAGAACAATGATCCATAAAATTACGTAAGTAGAGCCGGCTTCCGTGAGAAGTCATATTTGACGCGAGATGGCGCCAACCAAGAACATATCTCCTCATTCATCGTGTCGAATTGCCGAGGTGAGAGATAGCGTCTCATTAGTAACGTAATAGGAGGTTGTAATTACAGTGTTTTCAACTACAGCATCCAGACAGCTCATTATTCTCTCAAAATGATTCTTTGAAGTCTAGGAAAATTATTTAGTAATATTACTGTTCTGACTTCTTTCTCTTCTCTTCGCACAACCAGCGAGCGCGCATTACAATGACTATTCCACTCGTGGAATTAAAACCAATAGTGTTTAACTACACATATTAAATGCCCCAATTATAGCGGTGTACCACCAAAAAAATTACCGCTTCTTCTTGTCGCCCTTTCCTATCGGCCAGAATAAGCTGCGACTTATCTATCTAGGAGGCGGTATATCAATCGCTGTGTTGATGTGCAACAAATCGCGTACCATAACCTCTTTGATTTTAATATGCTTTTAGCTATTTTTTATATTTGATGTATTTTGGAACTCTATTGGGCGTAATTTAATGCGCGGAACAGTCCTATTAAATACCACCCGTGCTTTGAAACTTTTCTGATTTTTTTTATAGATTACTTAGGCATAAGCGTCCCTTTCTTGTTGTAAAGTATCAATAAGTCTTCTGAAATAGGGACCATGGCCGCCATCAACAACTGCACTTAAATACGGCGGTCTCCTGATAATGAAACTATACGCAACAGACGAATTAATTGCGCTAAAGAGGTACAAAGTTTCGTAGCGCGTCTTCCACTAACTTCTATTGACGACAAAACGTTTCTTGTGAGACACAGAAACTAAGAAAAGACGTTAACTACCGTACGTTACCATATAAATTACTGCTCTTTTACATCGGCAAAATGACGAGGACTGAAACAAATCCATGACTTTTCGAACTTAGGGGTTGAGATGCACAACATCGCGTCGAAGATCGATATATTACGAGTGTTTTCTCGTATACGTAAGTGTATATACGGAGTAATATAATTAGTACAGAGAAAGGTATGTAAAGCTGTGTCAAAAACTGCAATTTTTCGATAGAAAAACTCGTACTGTGGGTCTCTGATACAGAAAAAGTGGATAAATCCTGTTCTACAATGTAGTAACCCCAAACTCTAGCACGGTATGTAGTCAGATTTCAGAAATGTTGGGGTCCGGAAAAGTTGGTTTTTCCACGACGTCCGTCCGTTCTTTTTTTTTTTCTTTTTTTCTTTTTTTTTTTTTTTTTTTCTTTTTTCCTTCCTTCTCACTCTACCGAAGGTCGCGACCCACGGACACTATCCCGGTGGCAGCTACAGCGCTCGATAAGGCAACTGGTCTCCCGCAGAATGCGGTTGACGCGAGGCGGCGCCACCATGAAGGAGAAGGATTCGGAGGCGGCGGCCGCGCACTTGTTGCGTCCGCCCACAGATGGCGCCAGCGCTCGGCGCCGCGCCGCCGCTCTCGCAACACACGCGCCCTGGGGGGTGATAGGGCCCCGAAATTCGCTTGGTCTGCCTCGGATCACTCACACAATTAAAACGTAGAGAGAGTGAATAATTAGTGTTTTCTGCCGCGGCCACTATTATAATTATTTTTCCCGTAAGTGTAGTACCGGAGCTAGACATTTTTTGGGGGGGGAAATTAAAAAAGTGAAAGTCCACGTTATAAGTAATGACTATAATTAACTATTTAAGGTAAATTAATCGAAAAGTTTATGAAATATCCGACCAGTATATAGCGACTTACAAAATTACGATAACGGCTTCCTACAGTTCTAATTTATATTTCAATTTTTTTAAATTTACTTTTTCTCCGTCAGCCCCATCATCGGGCCTATGACTCGCGGGGCCCCGGGCGATCGGCCGGTCTTCCCATGCCTAGCGCCGGCCGTGGTGATGGGAGGCGGCGAAGTTCCTTGCCTACTGGCACGTGAGGTCTACACATCGCCTTGCTGAGTTCCCCCTTCGAGGTATTTCCGAAGCAGGGCATCGCTTCACCGGGTCGGTCTCTGTGCTTGCGGCTCGCCTCCGATATGTGTGGTGGGCTAATGCGTGTAAGTGTAACGAGGAGGGAAGGGAAGGAGGTGGAGGAGAGGAGGGGAGAGAAGGAAAGGGAAGGGAAGGAGGAGAGGAGGGGAGGGAAGGGAAGGGAAGGAAGAGGGGAGGGGAGGGGAGGGAAATATACAATTATCGTGGAAAAATGTAACGCTTAGACGAGACAGTGAATACTCATTTAGAGTTATTTACACAGAGGCATATAAAGAAACGAATTGCCGTAGAATCAAAATGAATAGCTCTAATACGAACATTAATCCTGTAATTTGTGAGTGTTGGAAATATTATCTCTCACTAATTTTAAATTTCTCATTCAGATCGCACGCGTCTTGCGTGTTCAATTTAAGAAAACCTAATTATCGCATCGAATTTCTGATCTTTCAGTTTCATTTTTCCATTGTTAAAATTTAATTAATGGTATAATAAACACATCATACGTACATATACTGGGCAAATATTGAAATAAATTCTTGTTCACCTTCGGACGACGAATCCAACGTACACATAAACCACTCATCTCCCATCTTTCATTACTTACATGATCTTTGAGATTCATTAACCTTCACCAAAACAATATTTTTCTGCTTACACGTTCGACAAGCTCTACCTAAATAATGTTATGAACTCGTGATCATTAATAAGATCGCGATGAGGTAGATACCTTCTATTATTATGATAAATAAAATATGTTGTCCGGTATCAACAATTTATTTGGCTGATGATCGTTTCTATCGCGTAACGATCAGTATCTGAGCTAGCAGCTTCCTGTCCGAAAACAGGGCTTGCAGTTTTCGGCCCGGAAGCTGCAAGCTCTGAGGATCGCTTCGCAATCGAAACGATCATCAGCCAAATAAATTGTTGATACCGGACAACATAATTTGTTTATCATATCATAACTCATGATCATATTTTACTTCCGGTTAAAAAAAACAATGAGAGTGAATATATTCCTTGTTCTATAGTCGTAACAAAATCCCTGTATTCATCTTATATGGTATTGCTATTTTAGTGCGTCATACACAATGTCAACCAGCCACTGTCACCTTTCCAAGAATTCGTAAGAAAGTCACTCGGTACTTATCAGTTAATCACATTTTGATAGGGTTTAAACGCGTCAACACATGACTGATAAAGGATCTTTCAAGAGCTTCTTGGAGATTTAGTGACACATCATTTTGACTCTGAGGAAATGGAAACAGAATTAAGTCATTGCACACAATGTAATTGACGAAACAATACCTTTCACCAAATTCAGTTATGTGATTGAAAATTTGAGTAACTTTGGGACAAAGGTTCTTGCCGAACACAGTGCTATTGTCTATTTCTTTAATAGTTTGCCAAAGGCATTGCTTTTATGCAATGAACCCTCTTTGTTCAGGAGATCGATAGCCGAGAGAATTCTGCGACCTCGAATAAAACTTCTCGCAGAACGTTCGGAGCCCGATGGCGCGGCCGGATCCGCGTCGTGTGAACGAACGTTTTCTCTCCAGCACCAAACCGGGCAGGTCTCGCCTCTGCATGCAGCCCGTCGCGGCGGCCCCAATTGCGGACTGCAACGGCGCCCGATCAGCGTGGCGTGGCGTGGCGCGGCATGGGGCGGAGCGGGGCGGAGCGGAGCGGGGCGGGGCGGGGCGGGACGTTGCGGGACGAACGGACGGGGGACGGGGGTGGCGCAGGAGGCGGGGCGGGGAGGGAGGCGGGACGGGGAAGGAGGCGGGGCGGGGAGGGAGGCGGGGCGGGGAAGGAGGCGGGGCGAGCGCTGACGGGACGGAACGCTGCGGGGTGCGGCGAGGCGGCACGGGGCAGGGCGCGTAGGGCAGAACTGTTGGCGGCGGGGTGGGGTCCGGCGGGGCAGCGGGGAGGGGCGAGGCGAGGTGAGGCGGGGCGGGGCGGGGCGGGGCGGGGCGGAGAGGTGCGGGGCTGGGAGCGGTGGGGCGGCGAGGGCTGGGCGGAGCGGGGCGGGTCGGGGTGGGGTGGGGTGGTTGGTGTGGGTAGGGTGGGTGGAGCGGGTCGGGTCGGGTCGGGTCGGAGCGGAGAGATGCGGGGCTGGGAGCGGTGGGGCGGCGTGGGCTGGGCGGAGCGGGGCGGGGCGAGGCGGGGGGGCGGGGGGGACGGGGCGGGCTTCGGTGGTGCGGGGTGAGGCAGAGCGGGTCGCGGCGGGGCGGGGTGGCAGGCGCCCGGGGCCCAGCCCGCTTCGCACGGCAGCGGAACACGCAGCCGCCGCGGCGCCGCGCCGTGTGCGCGGGAAGCTGTGGCCGTTCAGCCAGAGAGCGAGGTCTTGGGCCGGATACGCGGACGGAAAGCGGAAAGCGCACCACTGAAGCAGAGTACTAGCTCTCAGCAAACATTACTTTTATAAATTAAACAAAATATAGAGGTCTTGATAACGGTGCATAATCGCCGTCTAGGACCATGGCTTTTGTAGTTTTTTCTCCTCTTCCTCCTATCTCCTTCTCCTCCTTTCTTCTGGTCTCTCTCCCTCACTTCCTCCTCTACCCTTCTCTCGAGCTCTTCCTTGTTCTTCTTACTCTCCTTGTTTTCCTTCATCTGAATTTGAAGATTGGGCGCTTGGGTGTCATAAGTTCACAGAACTTCGTTCCATCTCTTTTTCAGTCTTCTTACAATTATTCAAAACCTTGACTATCATGAGAAAGCTCACTTTGATACACATTTGTCATCCTTTCATTTACGTATGTCGATTTTCGAAAATAACTTTCTTTCTTCCTTTCTTTATTTTGGCGATTGACAATGAAAGTTTTAATACCATATCGAATTATTTCCTTCAGAAGCGAATAACATGTCATCAGTTAGAAATTAAAAAAGACACGAGGAATTTTTCGCAAATAAAAAAGAATCGCCGACGGTTAAAAACTAGCTCTGATCTGATTCACGAACACGTGATCGTCAGAATGCCGTGCCCCTACCCTACGCCGTTCCACTGACCGGCACAGGAACAAAGCGACTTCGGGCGCAGCTGCTGTTCCGTTGACGCGTGGGCGGGGCGGGGCGGAGGCCTTGTAGCTGGACCGCTGTCTCCACGCCGACGTCGACGTGGCTCCCTCCGCTGCGCTCCGCTCGGCCGCGTCGAGAGGCGAGGTCGCGTTACGTCCACTCGAGTCGATTTCTCGGCGGGGCCTTGGGGAGGGCTGGGCGGGGGCGAGGGCGGGGACGATGGCGGGACGATGGAGGGCCGGGGGCGGAGGCGAGGGTGGGGGCGGGGGTGGAAGCGGGGTGGAGGCGGGGCCTTGGGGAGGGCGGGGGCGGGCGGGGAAGAGGAGGTGCCTTGGGGAGGGCGGGGGCGGGGTCAGACGCAAGGGTGGGAGGGCGAGGGCGGGGTGAGGGCGAGGGCGAGAGCGGGGGCGGGGTGAGGGCGAGGGGGGACGGGGGCGAGAGCGGGGGCGGGGGCGAGGACGGGGACCAGGGCGGTGGCAAGGGTGGGAGCGGGGGCGGAGGCGAGGGTGGAAGCGGGGGCGGAGGCGCGGCCTTGGGGAGGGCGGGGGCCGCGGCGGGGGCGGGCTGGAGGCGGAGCGGGGCGGGGGCGGTGGCTTGGGGAGGGCGGGGCGGCGGTGAAGCGGGGCGGGGCGGAGTGAGACCCGCAGGAAGTCTCTCATGAGGCCGCTGAGGAGGTCCCGTTCTAAGTGGAGGCTGTCTGCTCCTGCCGCTCCTGTCGCCGCTGCCGCCCCCCCCCCCCGCCGGCGCATATAGTTCCTCCCACCTCTTGAAGTACTATACATGGTCGGACGAAACTTTAAGTTACGCTTTTATTTAATAAGTGCAGAACAAGTACAACGCACTACAATTCAACGGGTGAAGGACACAACGGTGTAAGTGACATGTTATAAATTCTGACAAATCTGATTATTGAAGTCAATATCACTGTTAAATCCTGGTGCTTTGTTTCATCAATAAAACCATGGCATTTCATTACTTCGCTAAATGCAATCTGATTCGACCATATTTCAGGCCAAGCCAGATGACAGCTCTGAAGAAGGATGCGTGTGTGAAAAGCGGGTTTAGCAACTTTTGCGGTGCTGTAATAGGAGTAGTAGTTATATAGCATTTGTGACAGGCCAGTGGTTAAAGACTTCATCTATCAAAAATTGGAAGGTGCCTGAAGAGTGCGGATACTTTCAAGATAAACGGACGGAACACAATTTTTTCCTATGCAAATGGCATTATGGAAGATATTTCACTATTAGTACCGGAAAGGAAATTAGCACCAAATTAGAAACCAATTCAAGGTACGTATATCAATAGTTATAATAATTGTGGCCATCTTTTACCATCGCTGCGATCATCCTTGCGTCGTTATATAATTTTTTGGTCCTCTGGATTCGAAAGGTTGCGCCACTGAGTTTTAGACCATAATCGTCGACATAAAGGTCGCTGCCGTTCTATCCCGTCTCTTTAAGAATATAGATGCTTTAAACATCGGTGTATTGAAGTCGATGTTTTTGGAACATCGATGTTTTGTGCTCGATGTTTTACGGTTTAGATATTTTTTTTTTATTCGTGGATGAAAAACTCATAAAATCATAATTTCGTAAGTTGTAAATACGAAACTCATGATATTACTGTCTATGTCATCGAACCACAGAAACGAGATTTTTTACTACTTTAATCGAGCAGACAATTCTTCGCCCGAAATGACCCCGAAACCTTGGTTTATCCTTCATCTTTCCTTGTATTTCTCCCCTGTCGCCAGGAGTTTGAAAACATTGTTTTCATTTAAATTTCAATTATCAATTAATACACACAGCAACTCGCAAAATTTATTTTCTTTCTCGCGAATTTACTGTTGTAGGATACTAAACCAGTCTAAAAACATCGATGCTCAATGGCATCAATGTTTGGTAACATCCATGTATTAATTTGGAACATCGATGTTTGATAACATCCATGTATTAATTTGGAACATCGATGTTTGGTAACATCCATGTATTAATTTGGAACATCGATGTTTGGTAACATTCATGTATTAATTTGGAACATCCATGTTTGGTAACATCCATGTATTAATTTGGAACATCGATGTTTGGTAACATTCATGTATTAATTTGGAACATCGATGTTTGGTAACATTCATGTATTAATTTGGAACATCCATGTTTGGTAACATCCATGTATTAATTTGGAACATCGATGTTTGGTAACATTCATGTATTAATTTGGAACATCGATGTTTGGTAACATTCATGTATTAATTTGGAACATCGATGTTTGGTAACATTCATGTATTAATTTGGAACATCGATGTTTGGTAACATCCATGTATTAATTTGAAACATCGATGTTTGGTAACATCCATGTATTAATTTGGAACATCGATGTTTGGTAACATCCATGTATTAATTTGGAACATCGATGTTTGGTAACATCCGTGTATTAATTTGGAACATCGATGTTTGGTAACATCCGTGTATTAATTTTGAACATCGATGTTTGGTAACATTCATGTATTAATTTGGAACATCCATGTTTGGTAACATCCATGTATTAATTTGGAACATCGATGTTTGGTAACATTCATGTATTAATTTGGAACATCCATGTTTGGTAACATCCATGTATTAATTTGGAACATCCATGTTTGGTAACATCCATGTATTAATTTGGAACATCGATGTTTGGTAACATCCATGTTTTGTTATCGATGTCGCATCACTAGTCACGGCCCAGCATGTTCCGTTCCATTCCGTCCCGTCCCGCCCCATTCCGTCCCGTCCCGCCCCATTCCGTCCCGTCCCGCCCCATTCCGTCCCGTCCCACCCCGCTTCGCGTCTCCCCGTTCCGTCCTGTCCCGCCCCATTCCGTCCCGTCCCGCCCCATTCCGTCCCGTCCCGCTTCGCCTCTCCCCGTCCCGTCCCATTCCGTCCCGTCCCGTCCATCCGCCTAGCGCGACCGACGTTGACGCCCGTTTCCTTGGGCGCCGCTGAGCACAATCGCTCTAACGGTTATAGGCCCGGTTCCTTTTCGAGGCTTTCCCCGGCGCGGCGCTGTGGAAATCCTACGAACTCCGGGAGGGGTTAAGAGGTCTCCTTGATCTTTATTCCCCAACCCCACCGCCCTCCTCGCCCCACCCCCGCCTCTCTTTAATCTAGGAGACATTTATAGGCGCTTTGTTCGGAGCCATACGCCGGGCTTGTTGCAAGAAAGACTACTTCAAGAATACGAAATTCAAATGTTTAAATTCTTCTAAATCCGCTTCAGTACCCCTAAAATGTAGTTTCATGTGAAATAACTTGCAAATGAAAACTTTTTAGTATTTTCCCACTGGTTCCTTGAATACAGTTAGGTTAATTGCGTTTTATGTTAACATGGTCTCCTTAATTTGATGGGATTTGAAATTCTCTCACGTCACTGAATGGTAATTCTAAGCGACTATGCAATGTAACCAAGCAGACACATTTCAGAGAGGATTAAATGATTCCAGGATACTGACGAGTTCCTTCAGAGGAGGCTTGTGCAAAAATAAAGAAGCGAAAGTTGTATTCGTAACGAGAAGCGATATCTTGCGGTTGAAGTTCACGTGCTGAATCCCTGACGTAACGTTCGATGCGTCTCATCCGATCCGCCCTCGATCTGCCCACAAACTGCCAGTGCTGGCTGCACGAGCCCTCCCATCTCCCGTGCTAGCGTTCGCTTTCGAAACCGAAAGTAACACGGATGGTTTAGAAGGGGAATTTGACAGCGCTCTTAAGCCACTGCACCATCGAACGGGCTGCGTATCAGTTAAAAAGAAAGCACGCCGAGCGCACTCGTCCAGCGTGTCCCAGGAGTTGCCCTCAACCTCCACAATCCGTTTCTTAACCTCACACGCCAAAACCTTGAATGATATATTGAACTGAATTGAATTGAATTGAATTAATGCCTTATTTTACGTGGAGAGACTCAGGCCATTAGGCCTGCTCTTCCGTCTGACCACGTAAATTTCGCTACGCTCCTTTCACCAACTAGCAGAGAAAGGAGGTATTTCTTGGGCGAGAAACAGGCGATTTGAATTTAGCTCAGAGGCGTCATTTAGGCTTGAGGATCTTTTACATGCAAGTAAATCTACTAACATGGGACAGCCGGCTTTACTTCCCCCCCGAAAGAAGGCGTACGAAGGATTTTTTCGCCCTGAAAAATCCACGGCTTCGATCGGATTTGAACCCGCCAACTTGGGTACAACTGATATAGTATTCCCATCTCAATTAAATGTAGAAAATACTCGAGAAAAAGTCGTACCTCGAGCAAATACTATTTTTTTACGAGAGCAAGTTTATCTTTTTAGCTGAAATCTAGTCTTTGAAGCAGTATTTTATGAATGTAATATGGATAATTTAAGTATTTTATTAAAGCAACGAGCCGTATTTTAGAACACGTCATTTACATTAAAAGTCTCTAAAATTAAATAGAAAATCGGACATCATACTTTTCTGTTAAAACAAAACAATCTTCGGCGTTTGTGTGAAATACTCTAAGCGTAGAACTGTAGTTTCATTTATGTGCATAATTTATCTGTCTTCGTTTGGCAACCCGGTACATGCACATCGATCGGAAAATGAGCAGAATTGAGTAGAGTTAAATAATGAATGGCTAAAACCGAAAAATTTTTCCAACATTGGACTCAAAACAAAAGGATCCCGTTCGTCCTCAGGCCAGAAATAAAATTTAATAAAATAGATCGATACAAAGAATGATAGAAGAGTTGGTAAGAGACATATTCCAAAATTCCCAGATCTCATACTTACGTGTTAGAAGTTTCACGTATACATTGTAGTTAATAAGGAAAAACTTGAAACTATTAATTTCCCTCGCATATTTTATAGTTATTTTCGTAAAAATGGCAGTATGTAGATGATAATGATAGCAACCAGCATACGGTAGCATCACACTAACTCATCGTTAGAATTTAGGTGGAAGAAAAATGCAGTTGACATTGCTATATAAGATCTGTGTCATTGAAGAATAACTATTCTAAGTCGAATGAAAAGTGTCCAGTACAAACACGTTTTTTAAATTATATTAAAAATGATGTATCCTGTATTTTCTATTAAAGTAAACTTACCACTAATCCGAATACTCGTAGTCGTGGACCCTGTGATTTGATGATCAAAAGTAGTGCAACCAGGAACTCACCTGCAAAGGACAAAGGCGTATTAGAGAAACAAATAAAGTTTAGAGAAATAAATATAATACAAAAATTGATATACTCGTACAAGTTTAGTATCTTAAGACGTAAAATATCATCAGAAAAAGTAAGAGACCAAACAAGAATATCACTGAAAATGCAACGCTGATAAACATATTTTTACAGTCCGATTGAATGTATCGTTTGTAACTGGATTGTAAAGCTTCCAAATTGTAAAATAACCAAATACAAACGCACCTACAATCCAGACCAAAGTGATTCTCCACGGATAAATTCATATGACACGCAAGATACACATGGTTTCGGAAAATGTAGGTACATATCCGTCAAGGGCTCGCGTATTACATCATGTCAGTAGAATAGGGGGAGAGGGATAAGTATCATAGTGCCTGTACCTGCATAAAAAGTGATAAGTGGTTAGAAAGGGTACGCCTAAAAAGGGGTCGTAAAAAATATCCACCGATGTTCACAGTTTGGAAGATACAGAATGGGGACTAACATCGAACCGTATGCAGTAGCAATGAGGTCGCGATAGGAAACACTATCTTATCGCGAGCAGAACAGCTTGAAGAGCTTCAATTGTGTGATTTTATTATATATATTGACTCGGTAATGCACAAACTGTTCCTCGCCTGGAGATAGTATAAGAATGTGTTAACTTGATTGGGAGTGTCCTTCGAGTAGAAATTCAGTATAACCTGGAGACAATTTTTGCTTGTTACTTGTCAGAGCATGGGATCATCCAGGTTCACTACATGATGGTCATCTCGTGCCATTTGCTGCACCATTTGCCAAGTGAACTTTTTAATAAAGTAAAAGTCTCTTTTAATGCGTTCCATTCAGTTACGTCGATATTTACATTCCTTTTAACAGAAGGTGTTCGAATGTGAAAAATAAAAACTAACTTAAAAAGTTGTAGCATCCACGCTATTTTTGTTCACTTAAAAATTTCAAGTGGGTGAAACAATGAACCGAAAGGTTGTACGAGCAATCAGTGTCTAGTCTAACTTACTGTAGTTAAATCTCAATTTAAAGAATTTCTCTTATAAAGAAATTGATGAAATTGAAATTTGCTGAGAGTTAAAAATAAAAACAGTGACTAAAACGAAACGACAACACAACAAATTCATTTAGAATGAATCCAATTCTTCATAAATAATGTCAAATAAATTGCATGGAAATCGATAATAGCACATTTTCTTATCTTTCGGCTGCACATTTTCATTATAATAGTGTGAATATTTTACTCGTACTTTCCTTCCGCCCTCACGAGTGAATATTTAAGGCAACATGGAAAACGGAAACTTTGTGAGTACACGGTTTTTAACGGAAGTTCTCTCGTTAAAACAATGCCCTGAGAAGAAAACAGGACCTCCCTTTCTCCATGCGTGGAACGCGAAAAATACGAAAGGCGAAATCTGCCACATAAAATTTAAATCTTTACTAACTAAATACTTTTTAGAGAATATGCTGTGGGCAGAACGCGCATAATAGAGAATTATAAAAATAAGGAAATAAGCATGAGGAACTTATTGTTTCTCCCTCCTCCGTTTGTTACTCTAAATAGAAAGAATGTATAGAAATACGTTAATTCAAAATGAATGATCCGAATAAAAAGACATCCGGGTGTGTTAAATAGAAAGAATCCGTTTAAAACCTCTGTGAGAGCAAAAGACATGCACATAACTGTCAATTATTAGGCAAAAATCACAGAGTCTGAAATGTGAACTCGCTTTCAAGACTGTTTTCGAGTCTAATAATCGGCACACCTCAGTACTACAGCAGGAACCAGGCGCCTGCTAGCACGTGTTAGAAGGCGCCGTGCGCGCGAGGGCACATGTGTCCCTCCCAGGCGCACCCGGGGACGGCAAGGCCGCGGGCGCAACGTGACGCCGCGCTGCGTGTCGGGTTACGAGCCCTCCGCCCCGCCCCGCCCCGCGCGGGCCGCATGGCGCGACACAAGAAACCGCAAAAGCGCGCCGTTCGACACAAAAATAGAGACCACGTATCCGGGTGCCCCCGCTCGCGCCACGGCGCAGCGATCTCAAGAGCATGGGTCCGCCTTCGCCCCCGTCAGAGCTACAGACTCCACGTTCGCCTCCGCCCCCGCCCCCGCCTCCGCCTCCGCCAACGCGCCCGCCTTCGCCGCAGCCACAGTGACCACCCCTCGCCTTCGCCTGAGCCCCCGCCTACGCCTCCACCCCCGCCACAGTCCCCGTCACCTCCCATGCCTTTGCCACCGCCCCCTCTCCCGCCTGAGCCCCCGACACCGCCTCACCTTCGCCTCTAACTGTGCCCCGCCTACCACTCTTCCACCACCGCCCATGCCTTTGCCCACGCCTCCACTACCGCTCCCCCTCTGCCCCGCCTACGCCTCCACCCCCACTTGCGCCTTCGCAGTCGCTCCGCCTTCACCTTCGCTCCGCCACCTCCTCCCCCGCAATCGCTTCCGCCGCTGCCTCCGCCGCCCCCTCCCTTGACACCGCCCCGTCTCCGCCTTCCCCTGGCAGGCCGATGCCTGTGGCATCATCTCGCCATTGCCCCCGTCATCACTATCGCCCACTTCGCTGCCACCCTCTCGGATCTCGCCCCCGGGGCGCCAGCGCCGACGCCCGCCGCTCCATTAGGCGCCGCCTCCATATCATGCGCTACTGCTATCTCCATTGTCAACAGCGCCATTAAATTCATCTTTCCTCCTCCTGTGCCTTCACTTCCTCTTCCTCCTCATTTTCGCCTGTGCGTTCTCAGGTCTCCCTCAACGCTCTCCGACATTCCCTTAGAATCGATCTCACGCTTACTTCTCAAGCGCTTGGTTCCGCCACTGCCTGCCTCCCAAGGTCTCGGTGTCACTGGCGTCGCCTCAGACAACCTGCGGCTCCGACACAATCTCCATCAATTCCTGCGATATCGCTGCATCTCTGAAGAGCCACTGCTGCTACATGCTATACATTTCACCCGCCTTTGCGTCCACTAAATTCACCTTTCCTCCTCTACCTTTGCTCCATATCTTTGCCTCTGTCCCCCCTCCCCTAACTCCCTTATCGACACCCCCGTTTGAATCAGTCTTACGTCTATACTTCTGCCTTCGCTGTCGCCTCTGCTGTCCCTGACGTCCCTCAGACTTCCCTGCCGCTCCCCCGCTGATTCCACCCGCACCATCTCTGATGACGCAATCTCTGCCATCCTTTTCGAAGCACCATTGCAGATACTCGACTTCTCCTTGGGCAACGTTATACTCTGGTCTCGGTCCTTTGGCTCCAACTTCACTTCATTTGCCTTTGTCTTTTCCGTTAAATTCACCTTTCCTCCTCTACGCTCCTAATTCACCCTTCAAATCTCGCTTTGAATTAGTCCCACGCCTACGCTCCTGTACCTTCAACAACCATTTCCTTTTGCACTTTCCTTCCTCACTACCTTTACGTATTCCTGCCATCTTTCATTAATTCTGTGTTAAGATGACAAAAATGATATAAGTCACTTTGTCAAGACACGAGACACAAAATAACTGAAGTCACTCTTGTTTCTTAATGTTTAGAAGTAGGCAAAAGGTTCATTTCTCTTGTAGTTTATGGAAAAAAACAAACAATGGTGGCAAGTTATAATAAGACAAAAACCTTAAGAGTACTTTTTCACGACATTTTGATGCTTAAAATTGCCGTCATCGAAATTTTTTTTAAAAGTGACTTATAACATTTTGCCATCTTGGCATCTTAGGTCGGAATTTTCCTTCTGCGAGCTCCTCCACTATTTTACCCATAAAGAAACAAAGTGCACTCCTTTCTCGAGGTTTAGTCTCAACCATCTCCGCCTTCCTCCTCCCGGGTGGAAGCAGAAGGGGGGCGGGCGGGGGCGGGCGGCGCTGCGTGGGAGCGTGCGCAGCGAGATGTGTCGCACAAAGCGAAGGAGGGGGGTGGGAGGGGGAGGGGAGGGGCGGATTAAGTACGTTCGCAAGCCTCGGCCGACGTCATCGGCGCGGCTTCAGAATGGGAGTACCCACGGGGGCATGGAGTCCCGGCTTCGAGCCCCCGTGCTGCCGTTTTGTTCCACCTTCACTTGACATTAGACGCGCTGCGCCTTTCACGTAATTCGTTTATGCTCTCTGATGCTTCACATCCCTTTACAGAAGTATTGGTTTCTATAAGTCATGATATTGGGTGGGTTAATTAATACACCAGATTCAAAATTAGTTGCGCATATGTAGTTAGCAGTACATATTAAAAACATTCACTCATTATGTAAACAAACGTTTCTAATTTAATATGAGATGCACACATATACAATCACGCGTACAAGATAGTGTATCTAAATTGGTCTCAAAGATAGGAAATAGCCCATCTGAATTACGCAATTGAAAATCATTCACGTATGAGAACGTAGCAACAACTAGAATAAGGATAGATGGTCGCTAATGGCCTAGATGTTGATGCTACCTTACATAAAATAAAAGAAGAAAAAAAGGATAGAATAAATATGCAAAATAATAAGTAACAAGCGATGTGACCAAACGACAAAACGAAAATAAAAATCTATATATTGACATCAAAATCTATATATTGAGTTTAGTTGTTTTACAATACAAAGTATGAAGTGAAATACTGCAACAGAACGGCAATGGACGTGGATTCCCACCTCAATTGCAATTGTCCTGGATTTTGGAATTGGAATTTTTCCCTTCTGAACATCTAGAAAAACTTCAATATCCGAATTCCTAAACCAGATAATACTATAAAACATGTGCACATGTGGTATAGATTTTGATAAAACAGTGACATTAAATTAGAAATAATAATAGTTTATTTCTAATACAAAGTCACGCATTTCGTAATTTTAAAGGACTGATCCACCACACCCTACCGAGGCAAGTTCCGGAAGACCTCACAGTATCGTAAACAATCGCGGCACACATTCAAACTGACGTGTGTGTAGGGCGGTTTGCTATCTTAGTTTTTTGTTGCGTGTAGTTGTAAATATTTGTTCACGCGTCATCTTCCCAGAATAAAAAAATCAAAGGAGTCCAAACCGACAAAATTTGTTGTGAGCACGACAGGAAGTTGGAGCAAGGGGCGACTGGGTTAGCTCTCACGCCTGGATTTGGAGGCAGTTCTAGCGGCCTTCTTCAATACACAAAAGAAGGGATTCTCAGCTTCGAAAATTCATGTTGCAGCTGCAGTGGATGTGTGTGTATGTACTTTGTTTGCAGAGGTGTGAGCTGGATTCAAACTCATCAGTACAGACGTGATTATTAAGTAAATCATTTCTGTCGCAGAGCAAATATGACACGATATTCCAACAATGTTTGCCCTTAGATACTCCGTCAAATTGTTATTTTGAAAGTGGTGTTTCTGCGAGTCTCGTTTCACTAATAATGAAATCAATTCTTTGTGTAATGTGTCGACCTGAAGACGTCTTGTGAGACAAAACGTCGAACGGAGAGTGAAGTACGACAAGTATGAAAGAAGCAAACACAATCCTATCACCCACTATTAAATTTTCGTATATAAATTTCGCTTCCATTCTCCTGCATTTTCAACTTACGCGCACGTGAATAATAAAACAAAAACGATTTAAAATTTTAAATATATCTCGTATCACTCGGCGGCTCCACCATTTCGGTCTTCTGCAAGTAGCGGGGGACTGCTCGCCGAATCCGATAAGTGTGGATGGGTGCTTGCAATTTGTCAAGCATGCCGGACGTTCTGTGCTCATGTTACCCATCGCTTGCTGGTCTTTTGGACACATCAAAGAAAGCGAACATTGGACGAGCGCAGCACCTACTAGGGACTGTGGAGCAGTAGCTCTCTATTTGGCGAATGTGAAGCCGCCTTAATACCAATATATTATTATCAATTCAATGTCTCACCATAACACTACGGAATTGTACAAAAATACATTTCACTGAAATTTATTTTAGTTGCGAAGTAAATAATAACAATGAACAAAAATACTGAATTTAAATGAATGAGAGAGAACTTTATGTTACGGACGTATTGTCGGAAGCCTTGCGTTGTCCTCTGTATTATGGAATGAAGAATCACGCGACCTCCTCGAATGAATTATCACGCGAAGTCGGAAGCTCTTGGTCTAATTCGCATTGTAATTGGATTTACGAGCGACATGACAACGGCTTCTTTAGAAACGAATATCCAGGATAGCCCTAATTTGGAACACAGATTCGATGTTCCGAGGGAATAATAGCACAGCAACAACCTTCCATTTTAGAACCGGAACAATATTGCACTGTTCCGTAACTCTCAAATACACATAAATATTTTCATATATTTCTCGAGATTTTACTGAAAACCACTGACCGTAGCTTTGTTAGCTTTTGCGAGAATTTCCGCACGAACTTCACAATAGTCGTTTATTTTGTATGAACAAGTTAGTCCAACAACAATAATCCATTAGTAATTAAATATGTATTTTGTTTTGTTTTTCTGACGTCAAGTTGACAATGACTATTACAATGCGTCTTTTCACTTTAAACGCAAAAAATATAAAATGTTCGAATTCTCGATTGATTTAGCAACAAATTAGTAGTTTCGTATGCACTACGGGCGTTACTAGATGTTTATCCCCCGAGGAAGACTTCCAAACCCGAGGGCCTCTGGCCCGACGTTTTGGAAGTCGCCCTAGGGCAAAAACATCTACTTAACGCCCTAGATACATAAATAATTATTAAACATCCCACACTGCTGTATTCACGGTTCATAAAATTAGTAATATCATACAGACGAACAATTCAATACAAATAAAAATGTATCAAATGAGTGATTAATGTGAAAAGTCAAGAAGAATAAAAAGCACTATATGAAATGAGACGAATAACAGTTTTCAGAAAAATAAATACAACCTACGCAAAAAATAAACAGTTTAATACTCCAATAAATTTTTGGGATTGCGCAAGCCAAAAATAATAGTTGACATGTCAAGTGAAATATTTTTGTTACGTTTTGGGCGGCGGCAATTACTACACAGACGAATATTACAGCTCCAGCAAATATTCTTCGTATGTTTGGTATTCACAATTAACACGTACAATGTGTTGAAATCAAATAGGACTCACAAAAAGCCATAAAATTCAACTACTTTCACTACATTAAAACGTAAACATTCATACACTTCCACTGCACATAAGTCTGCTCAGTTCACAAGTAAACTTCTCTCGGCTAACGTGGGAAGTTATATAATGTTGTAGGTTTGTTTCCTATAAAAGTAAATCGAAAGTTTGACACTTCGTCAACCAACAGTAAACATCCAGTCCAACACATATGTGTCCCACTCCACGCGCGCGCGCGCCCACCGCCCGCCACCGCGCAGGCGCAGACGCTCACCTGAGCACGCTAGCGCTGCCGCCGTCGCTGCCACGGAGCTCGGCCGCCAACTGACTGAAAGGCGGCGCGCGAGCCGGCCGTGGCGGCGGCGGAGGCGGCGGCGGCGGAGGCCGAGGACAGACGTCACGCGCGCTCTAATGGGATCGGGCGCAGCCCTGCAAGTGGCGAAGACCCGCGCGCCCGCACCCGCGCCCGCACGCCCAGCGCACGTCGCCCGCGAGCCTCTGACCCCGCCCCGCCCCTCCCGGCCATGGACACACGAGGCACACATGCTCCTTTTATTATTATTATTATTATTATTATTATTATTATTATTATTATTATTATTATTATTATTATTATTATTGGCGTATAGGCCGTTACTGACCACGCTACACGATTAACGTGTGTAATTCTTCCAGGATCAGCTTTTCAGCTGTATCCTTGGATTACGACAAGGTTGTTACGCCTTGAAGTGTGAATTATGAGATGATTGGTTGATGATAGGTGAAGGGACAATCATGGATTAGGAGGTGATAGGATATTGGTGAAAGGTGATCGTGGGCTTTTTGAACCATCCCAGCATTTGCCTTATGACCGAGGGAAACCACGAAAACCCCGGTCAGGATGGCCGGCCCGGGAATCGAACCCGGACCTCCCGATTAGCAGCACGCTACGCACTGAGTCACTATTATTATTATTATTATTATTATTATTATTATTATTATTATTATTATTATTATTATTACTTTTTTTGCTCGCGAATAGGTAGACTTGGACCACGCGTGAATGCAACCTGCATTTACCGGGGCTGCATTATCTCGGTAGCACGTGCCTGTAATTTTGGTCAGGGGATCAACATCTAGCTAGATCCGATTTTAATCCCCCAGGGTTGTTAGCCTTGGGGAATAGAAGGTGATGATGGTGAGGGGTGAAAGGACACAGACATACACGACACAACCATGCCCGAGGCGGGACTCGAATCCGCCATCTTCTGGTCAGAGAATACTACGGCACAACTGCCTTGGCGATTTCGGCCATCGCCTCGGCAATTAAAATTTTCATTTATTTACTATTTATTTACTTGTCCCTCGTGCTGCTCCTGGACAGCGTGCTAAGCTTTACAGGGTGTAATCCTGGGTTCGATTGCCGGTCAGGGCAAAAATAAAGCTGTGGTTTTTATAATTCAATCGTTTCAGTGTTTAAAGATGAATGGCGAAAGAAATGCTCAGGCAGGTCCAGTACGGGGGCGGGGAATGGTGGAGGGAACGTCTTTCTCGCCATATTTCTCCGTTGCCCCAGTGCGTGGAAAGTTAAGAAAAACGGAGCCCAAGCCTATGAACACCGCTAACTGGTAAGTCTGGTTAAGCCGACCCTTAAAAGCCAAATACCTAATACATTTATTTATGTATTATTTCCCTTTGTTCCAGCTTTAACTCAATCTACTCTTTTAAACTCTAAATGAGGTGTTGTGATTATGATATTGAAGTGATGAAATCAGGGACGATGAAGACTATTGATTGAAAGGGAGACATGGTCCGAATTCCACACGGCTCCAAGTGAATTAGAATTCCTAACCCGAGTTGTGGAAAACTCTTGCACTACGGGTGTGGCGGCGATACAAACGCACAGTGAGCTAATTTGAAGGTCGTCGGTTACAGCATGAATAAGGTTTTAACAGATGTCTTTGAAAATTAGTGAACGGGGTGATGGGCAATCATTTTTGGTTTCCATGCGTAGTTCCGTCGGGAGTTTCCTGTATAATAGCGTCTAACATCCACCACCTATCTTAAACTGACGTCTTTTGGAATGCTCCTTGTTAGGCTACCAATCTCGCTATCTGCAATAGTATTTGCTGATACCACTTTTCATGCGCAGTTCCTCTGTTCACATTGAGTGTCAGGCACTGCGCACCGTGTTGGGGCAGCATACTTTTCTTAAAAGAAAATCAAAGATTTGTTCACTATCACCTTGAATTTTCAATTTATGATTTCATTTATAAATAGCTACATTTCAGTCCCATAATAACCTCTTGACGGTTTTTCAGTTGCGTGTAAGATTATAGTTCGTACTACAATGTTTTGCAATTATAAAATTAGTGGTATATCTCTATCTGAATGTTTCCGTTTTGAACAATTATCCATCTCTCTGTCTCTCTGCACCTGCACTCCGTACGAGCTCCAGCTTGCGAGCTGTCGAAGCCCGTCCGACGTCCTGTATCCTCCCCGCAGCGCCGCTCTGACGGACTTCCGGTCGAGTGGACTTCCTCCTCGTCCCGTCCCGCCCCGCCCCGCCCCGCCCCGCCCGGGCTGGCCACCGGCCGCTCTCCGTTCGGCCGCTGATAACTGGAAGTTTGGGCGGCAGGAAACGAGCAGCGGCGGTACAAAGCGCGGAGCGGGGCGGGGCGGGGCGGGGCGGGATGGGGATGGGGCGGGGCGGGGCGGGGCGGGGCGGGATGGGGATGGGGCGGGATGGGGATGGGGCGGGATGGGGATGGGGCGGGGCGGGGGGGCAGGGCGGGGCGGGGCGACGCGACGCGGAACGGGGCGGGGGGCGAAGCGGGACGGGTCGGTGTGGCGGGGCGGAGCGGAGCAGGGCGGGGCGGAGCGGGGCGGGGCGGGGCGGGGCAGGGGGGGGGTGACCAGTTGGTTATCTGGACGGTCTTCCTGCGAGCGGAAGGAAGACGCATGCGTCAGCGGCCGATGATTAGGAGATTCAGAGACAAACATGGAGCTAGACGTGCGAGTTCTGGGCAATTGTTCAAAGCTCTACTTCCAGCTACTGAAACCAGACTACTTTTCGAAAACATTGACGTCGAGTTATAACCTCGTGAAAAGAAATTTCAGTGATTGGAATAGGTTATATTGAAAACGTAATATAGACTATTTAAAAAAATACGAAGTTAATTATATGGAAGAAAAAACGATAAAACACGTGCATGAAAAATAATTATAATTACGGTCTAACATTCTCAACCTACGTGATCAAGAAAAAATCACTCACTAGAATACAAACATCTATGTCGGTAAAATAATATTAATAATTTGGCAATAATGATGATTTACAATACTAATAGTATGATTAGTATCTATAGAGTAATGTGAACTCCAAACAATTATATAGTTTGTGGCTTCTTTCATCAAAATTGTGATAAAAAATTATATAATTTCTTTTTAACCCTGATAAATGGTGACATGAAAACTAAGAAACTTATTTGATTGATTGATTACTGATTCCGCGCGCGTCAACTGCTAAGGTCATTACTTCCGTAAGTGTAGTGCATGTCCCCCTCGAAAGGTGGCGGTGATCTTCCCCCGCTGGATGGCGAGATCCGGCGCCGGCCTACTTCCGGCTAGCAGGGTTTTCCATCCAGGTATCTCCCACTTGCACGGTACCGCCGCAGCCCTCAAAAGCCCTAAGCTCCCGACCGGTCTCCCAGTGTGAGAGTGTAGTACAAGGAAGTGTGTGAGTAAATAAGGGGTGAGAATAGGATAAGGAAGAGGAATGAAAGATCGCGCGCGGTTCGTGGCTCGTTTGTTAGGGTACTGCTCCGGTATCCTCCTGGTTTTGATCGGGGAGACAACTAGTCTACAAAATCCTGCAATCGTCAGGACTCGAACTTAGCACTCCTCGGTCAAAGGCGTTGCAGTAACATCAAGTGAAGCCCTGGGCCATCTATCCCGGTTTATTATTTAGTTTACAAATCATTTCACCCATTTGCAGATACTCTCAACGTTTCCGAGAACGGTTCCTCCGCCATTCGCTTCGGAACCCGACCAAGCGGCATTCGCAAGGGCCGCTGAAAACACCCCCCAGGCGGCGTTGAGTGGGTGCGTTTAATTTTTTAAAAGTTAAGGTCGCATTAACAGCTAAATCATAAGCTACTACCATAGATTAACGATAGGGTTAACTGTATGATGTGATACGGTGATGGTGAGAGTGAAAGGACGAACACAAATATGACGTCCGAGGCGGGTCTCGAACGCGCGATCCTTCAGTCCGAGATCGCTACGGCCCCGAGTGGGTGGGCCGCCGTAACGAGAAGGTGCAGCGGTGGCGAGTCTGAGGCGGACCTCGGAGGTTCGCTGGCGTAGGAAGCCCACTTCGGCTGCACCCGCCCGGTCTCCTCCTGTGCGTCCGGGAGCGTACCAACATCGCGGGGGGATTTTAAGAAGGCTTTTGTTTTCCTCCCAGGTCTCAAATATTCGTAAATACACAAGATGTCTGATAATCGAAACATGTTCATGGACATGTGCGAAACGTGGTAGGCCCGGAGTGGGAATGCGAAGGCAAGTTTAAGATTCTTACAGGTTTTGTTCCTGATCTTCACTTTTGGTGCAAGTAAGACGCGTGTTCAATTTACCGATGATCCATTGAACCGTTCGTAATCTACTGAAATTAACTTGAAATCAGTTTTCTTTTATTCGTCATAATTAGTCTGTTTACAGTAATATATTTTAGCACTTTCAGTTAGATTTTTCTAATATTTGACACGTGAATAATTAAAATATTAAAACTTCGGGTTAAAAATGTAAGAAACAAAGGTTCAAGCAAGGAAATGACTCTCTAATTGTTTTTATTGTTAGGTTTTACAATTTTCTTTCACTCTGTCTTGTTAATAAGATTTGAATGTAACTATGTTTTCCCTTACATAAATTTGGGAGTATAATTGATAGTACCTAAGTCAATAATTTTTGGGCGTAATTGTTTCCCGCAAACTGCAAAAGTAACTATTATTTCAGCTCGTTTACACGGAGACTTGAACAAAGGAAATCTTCCACTCGCTGAAAGCCTTCAGTCGATAACTGATCCGAGGCACCACCTTGTTCGATAGGTGGGCCATATGCGTGGAGCAAAGAGCGAGAAGTGGGTACTCTCGTTTCGCCATTATCACAGATAAGAGCTTATCGCACTTCAACCTGCCACGTAGTTTGCAGCTACTCCCAAAACACTCTAACCATCCGCAAAATATAATTTTGGGGCGATATTTCACGTCAATAAACGTTTCTAATTAAAAAATAAAGCAAATTCTTTTGAAACACTTATCTTGGCAACAGAACTAAGAAATCGTTAAATTTTACACTCATTTCATCCTGCAATAAAGATTCTCCTAGTAAATAAACCTGAAAATTCCTCGGATTCCAGGGTATAACTTCTTGTCCGAATGATGTCACATGATAAAATGCTGTTGCAACTGTTTTCCCTCCTTAAGACTTATTCTCGTAGAGTACGTTGCTTTCTGCGTCATCTGATCTTCCAGGTAATACGTCTGTTACACAAACGGGTTTCACTGCTAGCATGGCAGCCTTACACAATTTGTAATCCAGAAACGCATTCAGTAGTTTCTCAGTATTGTTCTGTTATACTAATATCCGAACCAACTCGCATGTTTACAATCAATTAAGTTCTTTTCCAAGGGGAGACCTGTCTGATGGCGTGGAAATATGTATTTCAATTTCTCGTGAGAACTGGAAGGTGTTTGCATTTGCCTATTAAACAAGTTTCCAAACGTACTTACCCTGGTTGCTAGCTTTTTCTCGCACTTAATACCGTAAATATAACACGGACTGCGAATGACGCTATATTTTTTTTTTATTATTCCAAACAGGGTCGTACGAAGTTCATTTGGCCTACATGATAACGAAATTCCCGTGGGATTACGAAACGCTGTCTCAAAATCGGCTATACACGAGAAGTGTTCCGTTCAGTTTACATGTGAGAGCTTCTCTATCTTGATAAGAAATAATGCAGAACGGTGCTACAAATGATCTACTCGATAACTTGTTGAAAGATCGATTCAAACGAACTGCCAAATAATGCAAAAGCATCATAATACAGAAACAAGCAATGTGTTTGAGATCAAATACTTATTTCATTGACGACTCAAAGAGTAAATGCTTCATGTAACTATACAAATGTGCCGTAATACATGAAAAAATAAAATATTTATTAATTAGTGTCGACAAAATACTTTCTCGAGCCACCGTGTCATACATACCATAACTAATTTTTATTACGATGTATTCCACAATCCCTGTGGTATACAAAAATATTCGTAACTCATACTTGAGGCATTGAGGGATTAATAGACAACAGTTGCTGGATATTTATATTTTCATCATATAATACTAGAGTTAATGGGTGTTGTTAGGAGAATATTGATAACATAAACTTATTTTCTACTTGGGAAGATGGTTAACTCGACACAACACTTCCTAAATGTCGGATGTTTTGGCATAAAACTGACACGATGTGATTCACAAATTAACACACTCAGGAAAGCCTTCTTGCCAGTGTCGGGAATAGTTTTGTCCCAGTCCGTTCTACAGAATTTGTTTCGCCAAACAATAGTTGAGGGAAATGCCACATCCCACTTTCCACGAAACGTCGAATAAGATGTAAGCCTCTTCCTGGTGACGTCGACTCCAGAAAAAAAATCCCGACCTGGCCGACATCCGCGGCGGAAGCGGGGGCGGGGCGGGGAGGGGCGGCGGGGCGGGGCGGGGCGGGGGCGGCGGGGCGGGGAACGGGGGCGGCGGGGCGGGGCGGTGAGCGGGGCGGGGAGGGGCGGGGCGGGGCGGGGAGGGGCGGGGAACGGGGGCGGCGGGGCGGGGAGGGGCTGGGGCGGGGAGGGGCGGGGCGGGGCGGGGCGGCGTTGGGTGGGATCCGCGAGGCGCCACTGGCGCACTGGGCGGCGTCGGGGCGCCCAGACCGAAGCGCAGCGGCGCGCGCAAATACACGTGCTCACGATTTCCACGCAAGTTATTAAGCAAGGAACAGAAAGGGTGGCGTATACGACTTTGTCGAACAACGGTAAATGTGTGACCAAATTTCATAATTGTAAATTTATTCACAGTTTAATTCAATGATGTTTAATAATAATTAATATTCAATTTTAAGTATTAACCACTGAATCCATGAAAATATTACTAATCACAAAAATTCTATTATGAAAATTAAAAACTTGCAAATTAATTGTCGAATTATCAAACGAACATTAAATATGCTCTTATTCGTTGTTTCCCATTTTGTAATATTTATTTATATTCAGAGTTTTATAGTGCAATTAAAATATATATTTTTTTCGAAAAATTACTATATATCATTTTTTTATATAAAATATAAATGTGAAAATTAAGAATACAAAAGTTTTCAATTTCAATGCGACATGAAAGGTTAAGAGTGCGAGAATTCTAGGAGATGGAATAATTGCTAAAAAAATTAGGTTGATACCACTGTTGTGGAGAATTCATTACCGTCCTCTCTATCAATTGAAAGTTAGCCCTTGCAATGTGGTAGAGTCAACCCTTCCTTGCCACGGGCTCCATCGGCTCCGTTTCGGCCCACTGTGTGCCTGGAACAGGGCGGGCGGGGTGTGAGGGGGCGGGGAGGGGCGGGGCGGTGGGAACGGCTCCGTTTCATAACAAAGCGTAAAAATTAGAGTCCTTGTTCCCCTGGCGCCAGTCGTAAGAACTAAGCGCGCCGCGATTAGGCCGGAATTACGGCTGCGGCTGAAAGCCTGGGAAACGCAGACGCCCGCCCCACCCTTCCCGCCTTGCCCCTCCATGCCGCTCGCACGCTATTCTATCTCCGTCTCTCTTCGCCACCCCTCTCCATCTGGCCCCCCGGTTCCCCTCTCGTCACTGGCGCTCCCGTCGCTCTCGCCCCCAGCACCAACCGCCTCATCCCTCGACCCAACTCTCGCCCCGTCCCCGCCACTAACCAACGCGTATCCCACCATATACCCGCCCGACCACCTCCATCCCCGCTCTCGAAGCCGCCGTCTCATACTCGCCTCCGCCCATGCCACTGCCACTGTCACCTTTCCCTCCATCCCCACCGCACTGCCCCTGTGACTCACCAATCTCTGCCTCCCTATCGCCTCCGATCCCGCAGTGGCAGCTCACTTCCCCGTCAGCGGTCCCACCTCCACCCACACCGCTCCTAACTGCCTCTCCGTCACCTCCGCCCATTCAGCCATCCCTGCCGCGCTGTCCTCCCTTCACCCACCTCTGACACCTCATCGCCTCTGTTCCGCTGCGGTATCCACGTCATCGGTCCCATACCCCTCCCAATTGTCTCTCCATCGCCTGCGCCGTCCCAGCCACACCCAACCCCCACGCCGTTCCGCCTTCACCCACTCTCCCTCACCCGCCTCCCCGTCACCTCCACCGCCGCCTTCCCCCCTCGCCTTTAGCAGCGGATTCCATGTCATACTACTCCACATCTCCTCTCGTATCGTAGTGTATCGTGTCGTGTCGTGTGTCGTGCACAACCGCGCGCGCGGCTTCCGCCTGCAGAGGTGTGGGGTTGAGGAAGCGCGCGCGGCGCTGAATCCGAGGGGTTGGCAGCGCTGGCGAAGGGGCGGGCGCGGGCTGTTCTCGGAGACGGAACGAGGACGGGAGCGCCCAGCCAACGAGGACGGCCTGTCGAGGCGGGGGCGGAGGAGCATGGGAGCGGGCGAGAGCAGGAGATCGAGGCGATAAGGCGTTTCATAATTCACACAAACACGTTCGCTTGCAACACGTAAGTAATGCGCATAAAATGTCTGTACTTTATATGCTAGGAAGGCAATAGATGAGCTTCACGATAAGACGTACCCGGAAATCTGACCTCCATACATTTTTTATTTCACAATTTAAAAGAGTAGCGAGGTTGTACATAAACAAATTAATGATTTGTGAACAAAGAATTAAATAATGATGTATAAATACGCGGGTCTGAAAAAGTTAGCATTTTACAAATTTTATATTTTCAAAAATAACGCAAATCTGAAGGTTCTCCTCTGATTTTAGATGTTTAGATGATAAATTCGTGACTCGATTGAAATTATATATAAATCTATAGGAAAAAGTTGTTTTCTTTACAAATAATGGAATGTACTCTTAAAAGAATTCCAATGCATCAAATTAATAATTTTCCCTCAATTGATAGTTTCAGACCACGTTCTCTTTCACCTAACCCATCGAATGGGAAATAATTTTTGAGTATAGATTGATATGGCGTACGAACATTGCCCCGTCTCGTCATTGTGGAATTTGGTCCCCACTCAACATGCCACAAAATAAGTACCACACTCTCGCGGATATTGAGGTGGTCATGCTCGTTTGTGGTCATATCTACATATCCGTGTGCTTTAGCCCAGAAAATGAATTCTTTCGCGAATAACTTTCTAAAAACAGGAGGGAAAACTGTACTAATTTGACTATCTTTGGTATATTGTTGTTAATATTGAAGTAAATCACTGTATATCTGAAAATGTTGGGCAGGAAGGTAGGAATATATTGTACACTCACTAGCATTTAATTTGAACTTTACACGTTGATAAGTGAAAGTATGAAAAACTGCTTATATTCCTTCACAACGGTAACAGCATCAAAATATGTCGTTCCTGCCGGTGGTGGAAAGTTGAAACAAACTGTACACATTGTACCGAGTATGACAATGAGTTCATTGTACATGAACTTGAAGTACAGAGAATAGCTGTAAGTTAGACCACCTCAATGTCGAGTGAAACTGCACAAGTAGGACGTCAGAGGAACAGGCAAGATTGGAATCTAATATTCACAGAGCTAATAAAATGTCAGATCTTTCAAGTGTTTTTTTCCAAGGCCTTCTCTCGGGCAATTCTTGTAAGGAAGAAAAATATTCCCGTTCTTTTGTAGCATTGGCAGCTTCGTGTCATTACATAAAACGTGAGTTGCGTTGCCGGAAAGGAACAGAAATATAAAAGATTTCGTTATGAGAAAGAATCTGACAAGCACTGGCTTGAACGTCGTAGCAACGAGGGAAGACAGAGGCGTATATTAGATTGGCGAAAACATTTCTACAGTGTAAAATGGAGGAACTAGAGATGTAGTTCACGTAGAAAGTAAGAAACGTTTACAACAAAAAAAGCTGGAGATAAAAAAGAGATAGGATAGCATAGAGAACGAAAAAACTCCTAGAAAACCCTATTATTATTATTATTATTATTATTATTATTATTATTATTATTATTATTATTATTATTATTATTATTATTATTGGCGTATAGGCCATTACTGACCACGCTACACGATTAACGTGTGTAATTCTTTCAGGATCAGCTTTTCAGCTGTATCCTTGGATTACAACAAGGTTGTTACGACTATTATTATTATTATTATTATTATTATTATTATTATTATTATTATTATTATTATTATTATTATTATTATTATTATTGTGTTTTTATCGTCGTGGAGACGCAGAAAGGGCAAAACAAGGACCCAAGAGGGGCAAAGGCGCGTCGCCAGAAGACTGCAACCGACGTTCCCACACTGCCCCCCCCCCCCCCGCCCCCTCCCAAACTGATCTTCGCCGGCCCGCCCCGCATGCAGATTTTAACGACGCTCTTCGTTACGGGCTAATTGGCGGCGCCACTTACTCCGCGGCGACGTGCGACGCGAGGGTCACCCGAACGCCCGGCGTTTCCGGCGGAACGCCTCGGCGCGGCTGCAGCCTCGTTCTCACATGCAGCCCCCGCCCCCGCCCCCGGGCGCGTGTTTACTCTTGTTAAGAAGGCGCGTGCGCAGATTTGCAGCTAACGAACGCCAACAACGGGCCCTAACAACTGAACCACTTAAGACCTACAGAACCAAATAAGGAATACGAATATAAATTATGGCGTAAGAATTAATTTTATTCATTATCTCTCCAGTGATTATTTCATTTCGCAAACAAGAAAAAACGTTCACAGAACGTAATAGGACCCTGAAAAGAAAACAAAAAATTCGCATTGAAAGTTTGAAGTTTTAATTGTAACTGAAATGAAAGTGTGTGAACAGAATTGAAAAAGAAGACTTTTCCACCTTTTGTTGGAAAGCGAGTGTATAATAATTGCATGAACGTTGGCGGTCGCTGTTACAATAATTTACTACTATTCTCACGTAGAATGTTAATACGTAAACGAGGTTGAGATGTGCTTTATTAAGGGCCGTTCATTTCACAAAAGCCATCCAAATGCACCAGCGAGCTGATGAATAGCTTGTTAAATCAAACGCTGCAAATATCAACAGTTAATTAAACGGAAACATGCACGATCATCGCGTGGGAGCGCCGCACAAATGACGCAGCAACAGGTGAATGGAAGCAATCGGCAACAGGTTGCCTGACCCGGCGGGGTGGGGCGGGGCGGAGTGGGGCGGAGCGGGGCGGGGCGGGGCGGGGCGGGATGGGGCGGGACGGGGCGGGTCGGGTCGGGGCGGGACGGGGTGGGGAGGGGCGGGGGAGGGGCGGGGCGGGGCGGGACGGGGTGGGGCGGAACGGGCGAGGAGGAGAGAGTGCCGTCCAAGTGGTCGCTTGGCGACAAATTGCATCGGCCTCAATGACGGGGCGAACTCTTCCTTCCCCTGAGGAAAAGCAGCGCCTGCGGCCCTCGCCAGCCGCCCTCCGCGCAGCCCTGCGGCGTTTCGTCTCATTAGCGCCCCGGGGCTGGACGCGCGGTACTCAATGGGGTAGAAACAGGGGCGCCAATTCCGCTACCACCCGTCTGATGACTCTGTCCATCTCTTAGGGCAGAGGAACCAGGAATTTACCTGATGTGTCGCACACCGGTGAGACGGTGCCGCAATCGAGTTCGATAGCTCTGATTAGAAGTGGCCATGATTTTCAGTATCACAGGTGATCACCGGCTGCCAGGCGAATGCCGATGCGGCATCCTATTCAACGGGCCAACGACTGCTCGCGGGCTCAGGTGTCGATCCCGCTGGCATGCTCTCACCCGCCCGCCGGCCCGATGGCTCGCCAACTCTTCACCAACTCTTCTGTCCATCTCCGGGTCAACTCGAAGGGTAGAGTTAATAAGAGTTTACCTGAGGTGTTAGTTATCGGTGGAATTGTGGCGCCTACCGGAATCTAACTCGTTGGTCTCTGATTTGTGGCTTCTGTGGTATCCCGATCACTGCCAGGCGAATGCCGCAGCATCATCCTATTCACCGGGCCACGAACTCAGCCTGGGCTAAGCGGCATACCCTCAGCTGCCTGTTTGTCTGATGATTCGCTTATCTACCTCTGAGGCGGCCCGCAGGATAGATGACAGAGCGCTAGCCCCCCCCCCTCCCACTTAGTAGTTTATTGCAGTTGTACGATATAATCCCGGCATGTCGAATTCGTGGACCATAGACAAAGTTTGCGGAACCAATACCGAAAGTGACAAGTGGACAAGTGTATAGGGAACGTTGGGCTCAAGCATAGTGGTAATTGGGTGGTTGAATCTGGAAAGCTGTCAGAAATTTCCCTGATGTGTTTAAATGTCGGTGAGTTGGCGCCGATCGGAATCGAATTCATAACCCATCTCCGATTACAGGTGATCGTGCCCGGCAGCTGATGAGGCAGGAGTGGAGACGCCGTTCCAGTTACTATTCCCACCCGCCCGCACGACGATTCGCTCACCAACTCTTTTGACCATCCCTGGGTCTACCAGTAGAGAGGAGGTCAGAGCGCAAGCTTCCCACTTCTGGGTTCAACTCTCCGTCCTTTCACGCGGAGCTTGTGGTGTATACAGCAGGTTCGCCAAGGAGACAAGCGGAAACGGAACTCCTTACGGATCGGAGAGCCAGAGGCTGGCAGATAGGGACTACGAATCCGGCAAGTTGCCAGCAATTTACATGATACGTTTAACATCGATGAGTTTGTGTGGTCTGCCGATTTAGAATCCACAGACCGACTGTTCGGGGTGACTGACGGAGCAGCTCCTAAAGCAATGGGTCACGGACAGTGCAACCCATGTAATGCGCTGGAGAAACACGAGGGAAAAGACCCCATTCGTCTGATAGGGCGGCAAAAGGGGGGGGTGCGAATCCCGCTAGCATGCCCATCCGCCCGTCCACTTGGCGACTAGCTCACCCACACATATGCCCATCTCGAGGCATTCACATGGTCAAGTTCACAGTGCTAGCTTCCCAGCTTGCCACACCTGGCTTCAAATCCCGGTCGCTCCACGTGGAAATGGTGGTGGATGGAGAAATTCGCGAAAGATTTCCTCAGGATTCTCTCGTTTTCCCCGCCTCTCATTCCGCTCATTACTGCATCATTAGTCGCTCTAACACCCGACATTAAGTCATCACACCTCAACGTGCATGTCGAGACGTAGAGCGTGATGGATGATCTGGCCACGAAACACGGCCCACATTTTGTCCCCTTCTGGCGACGCGAGCTATGCGAATAGAAATAAAACAAGATTTTCTCCAGGCTCGTCTCCCCGCTACTTCGCCTGCCTCTTCGGATGTTTTTCCTTGTGCACTTACCGCACAGACACTTCCCATTTGACCCTTTCTAACCCGATTGTTAGCCGTGCACTTCCCCCTTACCCTCATTCGTCTGATTGTTCTTGGCCAAAGCACGTAGATATTTACCCACTCATCTGCGTGACTATGCAATCATGTTGGAACAATGAAGTGCCAATTGCATCTCCAGCTCCATGATTTAAATACAGTAAAGGACAGAAGATAGCAGATGTAGACAATGCGGTAAAGCAGAGAGAGGCCCTTTTTGATCAGTGTTGAATCATCCTTCTTATCACATTTCTTTTATGATACCAACAGATACATATTGAACATATACGATTTTCAAATTGACATTTCTATCACATACCATAAGATTGACGTACGTTAATCTTAAAATATTTAAGTGAGTGAGTGACTATTGATAGCGGGCGCGTCCATCTGTTAGGTCATTGATCCCGTAAAGTGCATGTTGTACACACGGCGATGGCATCCTTCGCCGCAGAAACACGAGACACGCCGACTTGCAGTTCTTTTTTCTTTTAAGAAATCTCATCCCGAGAGCCACCATCCCTGCCGACAAAAGCTCTCGACATGGGTGGCAGTGGATGCTGTATGTGAAGACAAGGTCGACGAAAAAAGATTACGCCCCCTACATCGCCTGTTTGTTAGGGCTCTGCTCCGGCATTCACCTGAATTGGCGAGAAAGAAAGAAAGAAAGAAAGAAAGAAAGAAAGAAAGAAAGAAAGAAAGAAAGAAAGAAAGAGAGAGAGAGAGAGAGAGAGAGAGAGAAAACGAGGAAACCTACCGCTCAGGATAGTCCACCGCTAGAATTACCCCTCTCACAGCAGCTGAAGCTATATAACAAGTGTTACAAATCGCCCGTTGTGGGAACTCCAACCCTCTGCCTTACCGATTAACACTTCAAGTATTTAAAATAAAGAAGAAATATAGATTTACACTGAATGAAAAGTATGTCTTCTTAACAGCAAATACAAATATGCGTTATGATAATTGCAGAAAATTGTTGTAAACTTTCACCGTGAAACGATAACATGGTGTACAAAAAAATGTTTTCTCGCTCTTAAAAAAAAAAAAAACGTGGGTAAGGAATTCTATTACTTATGATATTATGATGATTACCAGCCCTGAGGAAGACCACGACAGGATGGTCGAAACGTCGGCAACTCAGCCTTCGACGCGGCGTCACCCGGATAGCCCAGATCACCCACATGACTCTGGCCGCGGAAGCCTACGACTTCATCTTCATCTGCATTTTGTGAAAGAACCTTTTCAGTTGAATCGCAAATGAATAGAAGGAAGTAATAGAGCTGATGTTAAGCTGATATTAGTCTAAATTAAATTTTTATAAAACGAAATATGTTGATTTTTTTCTGCATGAACATTGTGGGCAAGGCTAGCCCCAAGCGAAGTCAACAGGCCGCGACGTTGCGGGTCTGCGCTGGGTCGGTGCGCCCCCCGCCGCTCCCTGGATGGCGAGTGGAGCGGAAACGAAGGGTCAGCGGACACCGCGTCACGCCCGAGCATCTCTGCCACGAAATTGGGGGAGGGGCAGAGGCATTCAAAGACAGCCGCCATAACTATTTTAAATTCATTTATTGAAGTTATCATGGTTACTACTTTATGGAAGTGAGAGCTGGACATTAACATCAGATCAGCTGCGCCGAATTGAATCTGCAGAAATGAGATTTCTTCGTTTTGTGGCCGGATATTCACTATTAGACCACAAAAAAAGTGTAGATATCAGAGAAGAACTAAACGTTGAACCAGTTATAGATACCATAAAGAAATATCGAAAAAACTGGAAAGGTCATGTCCTGAGAATGCCAGAACATAGAATAAGTAAAACTATTCTTCAATATGTACCTAAAGGAAAAAGAAGTGTAGGACGTCCCTTGAAGAGATGGCATGAACAATTCTGAGACGGAACAGACCCAAGAGGTCTAATCGTTGCTGTCGATGATGATGATGAAGTTATCATGGTGGACGCGGTATATTAACAGAACTGTAAAACCTCATTCGAAGAAAAAGAAATGCTTTTGAAAATAAATTATTTCGAAAAAACATTTAGCCTTTTGATTCGGCAATTTCTTACGTGGCAATTTTTCTGGTGGAAAAAATTTCAAGATCAAGGGTCTTCAGAATCAAGCCACTAGAGGTCAGTTGCTGCAGCAGAGCAGGAAACAATTGATCCTCTTAGTTATACATGAAAATGCGGGCTTGCAGGGGTGTACTTCTGTTAACAAGTTCGGTAAAATCTTAATATTGCTTGCCCCCGCATTTTGGACTAATGAAAGTAAGGAAAATATTTTAGTGTTCACCGTGGTATCGTTTCATTGTCTGATAATTTTGTAACGATTAATCCTTATTATATGTTCCATAATCCATCCTTATAATATGTTCTACCGAAACTGTCTTTAGTAAAAATGAAAATAGTATAAAACTACTGGATGCACTTGAAAATATTTAAAGTGAAAATATAAATTTTGTGGAACTTTTCTAACATTACCATGTATTTTACTACAATTCAGTTTTCTGTTATTAATTTCTAATCATGAGCTAGCAATTGCAGCTGAATGCAAAAGCAGTATTATGAAAAGTAAATGACTCCACGCGTGTTTGTGATACAAAGCGTAAGATTCTTAGCCTTAACTTTACCAACTTTTTATTTCCATAAGTTCCTTTCCGTGAAATGATTATCGAAGAATATGTATTATTCAGGATATAAAGTAAATATAATTCTTTATTACGGAGTTTTATATCAGATCAGATTATGACAGTCAAAACAACAAATGCACCTTATCGAAATGAAAAAGAAACTTGGTAAAGAATTGGGTCTTTGTCTTCGAGAACCTATTCAACTTCAGCTCCGAAATGCACCATAAATTTAACAGGTCCCAAACAAACCTTTCGCATAAATTTGCTCGAAAAGAAACTCCTTAATTCCAGGACATACATACCTTTTGGTACCGCTCGTTAACTGCGGTGAATATGGGTGAGAATACGCTTTAAACAGAGGCCTCGACCTGAAGTTTGAGACGTCGCTCGCTACCGTAATAAAAGCGCTGCGCCTGAGGGCGCAATAAAACGATTTGCAGGGGCTGTCTGACAATTCTCTCCTTCTGCCCCGGCCCCGTCTCGCACCTGCACCCTGCCGCGTAGCAGGACTGGCTTTCAAATTGCCAATAGCAGACCTTCAAACACGCGAGAAATCACATCCGAACCTGCAAAGACCTGTCGAGCAACTAACTCCATTCCGTTTCAGACGATCGGGGGATATCGGTACACACGAGGACCTCTTTTCCTGTAGCCCAAGGCAAGACTAACATGTAAGGGCAGCGTTTTGTGAGAGCAAGTTTGTGAAATTGGCTTAGCGGATGATTTTAAAATAAATTGTCCATGTAATAATTATTTGGTGCATAGCCAAACGGGCTTAAGTCACTATTTGCCCCATTTTAGTTTTTTATTCAATTTTGGGCAGTGGCATTGCATTTAATATTATTATCAGGGCTCAAATAATATTAAGATTTTAACTATAAACGATGGCTTGTGTTCTTTTAGACATTACTGTGTGAAAAAACAAACTGGAGAAATAGCAACTTAAGACCTTTTGACCATTCACCCAAAAATTATGAATAAAGAAATTGTGATCATTATTTCATATACGTTTACTTTTGCGAGAAGACAACTTTCGGCTGGATTTTGTAAACTTAAGTTGATTCTTTACATCTATGGCCAGTATAAACAATTTTCACTGTTTTGTTCAAGGCTATATGTTCGAATTATCTATTAATTGAAATATGTATTACATTTGACAAACTTAATCGAACTTGATGAAACATTGATAATTAATATGCAAATAAAGGATGGACTCTACATTTCAAACTTTGGATTGTATTTTTAAACCTTACCTGTTATAAGAACACTATTGATTCGAACTTCTCGGTGCGTAATTGAAGTATTGTGCGCCTCACATTTTATCGTGAAAAGAGATAAGATTAATGATACAAAGCTGTTTATACAGTTACGTATCGCTTGCCACATCATTGTCTGATATTTACTTGAAAGCGAAGGCTATAATTAGACAGATATAAACTATTTTCTTACTTTTTTAAAATCAACTCAAAAACGTTCGATTAGAGTAACATTGTGTTTTTCGATTGCATTTATATTTACAAAATATTGTTATGTTTGGATGTGATATTGGATGTGATGTGAAGTGGATGTGAATATTGTTATGTTTGATTTGCGACATGATTTAATATACTCCAATAAGCATATTATCTCAGATATATATGAAAATAACAAAAGGTATATTTAACTATGAAAGGGCGTCTTAAAATTATCATTGTTCGTGACAATCTGCCTTACAGAATGCCACACATGCATATCGAAGAACATGTACCTTCAGAAAATTCAAAAGAAGAACGGTATTAATTTATTTCCTCTGAGGTAAGTTTCACAAGCTCCAGTTTGTTGGTATTATTTTTGGGAAAGAATCCCGTATGTTCGCTAGTGTACTTGGCGGTGATCTTCAGCTAGTTAGACAAAAACTTAACGTTAGTGGCAATATCTTCCAGAATCGGTACAATTCCGGAAATAAATAACGTACATGTGTACTAAAATGTTTTTGAAATTTCACTTCGTAATTTTAGAAACTAAGTTTATATAAAAACGTATGAGAGGGAGTCTCGTTACATACGTTCAGTGACTAATTGCTCTTTTGTGAATTTCATTACTTACAGCATTTCTCTTACATTCTCTGATTAATAAACGAATCACAAATTAAAATGTATGAAATGTTCAACAGAAAGAATGAACGGAAAAATTCATTTTCATGATTCCAGATTTCATTGAAAAATGAAAAGAAATGGAAAAAGACACTAATGAGAACGTAGAATGATCCAACAGTACAAGCAATTCAAAATATGAAAAGGAAATTGAAACTTGAACATTGAAGGAAATATAACGTTAAATTGATAAATTAATTGATATGGGTAAGACATTTTTACAATACGATATGTAACACCAAGGTTAAAGAAAAATTAAAAATATTTTGCAAAAATAAAATATGGTTAATAAAGATAAGTCAAATCTACGCGTAATGTGGAGTCATTACAAATGTTACGCGTTCTCAACAAATTAATTTCAATACCCTCAATATACACCAGAAAAAATAATCATTAATGTTTAATAGATCAATAAAGGGCAGTTAAATGGGTGCTTGAAAGCATTGCGTATCAAAGGAAAACTTCCTTGCAAGCAACGCATTTGTACGATTGCATTTGAATACATTTCATCACAATCTAAGAGAACAAGAGGAAAGTATGATTTCTCCGTCTGTGTCACAATTATTAAAATATTCGTATCATAATACAGCCCTCTCTCAAAAGCGTTCTGTTTTATTGGAAGTTATTTTCCACATTTCGGCCTGCAGACAGCAATGCAATGAAGGAAAGAAAGGAAGGGAAACTGACGGTTGAGAAATATTCTTGTTCTTGCAAGTAGAGTACTTTCGCACATCCGGCAGCAAATGTACGCTTTTGAACGTGAGTTTGTTACTCTGGGAACTTTCCTTGGCTGCACGGCGGTGTCTGGCACAGATTCAAAATTTCGAAAACCTCCGTACGTGTGTGGAATTGGATAAATATATAATGTACTGCAGAGATGACACAATTTCACAAAACAGCTGAAGCAATAGAAAGTAGTTCTTAGTAAGTAATCATTTATCTAATCCAAATGCGAATACAAGTAATCACAATTATAATTAACAAATTGGCACAATACGAAGAAGATAAAAGCAACATATTTATCTTCAAATGTATATAAGTAGTATGACGGAATTTAAATTCAGACTGGAGAGAAAGATCATGTGGTTTAGGTATAATCACGAGACTTGTGATTGTGGATGAATTAATTATTTATCTTGAATGAAACATCCTCAAAAGAAATATTTGAGTCATTAATCCCAAATATCTCTCTCACAATGCTGGGTTCCGATTTTTCTACACATTTTAAAACCTGTCGATCACAAAATCCAACATCCCTCTCCTTTTTGATAACTATACGAAACTCCCATGACAAAATATCATCTCACAATGGAGCGTCACGAAATTCGTATTTATACGATTGTAGCCTTATATTAATATGGTTGAATTTCCTTGTTAGTACTCATTTTTGATTGCTCGCCTTAAAACGTACTTGTAAAGAGAACAATTGTATTACTGCGGCACAAATGGGCGATTTTTCGACAAAAAACTTGTATTCTGGAGCTCTGGTTTAAAAAATGTGGATAAATCCTGACCTGAATAGGTCAAAATAATGTTTTTCAGCTCACTGAGTGGACAGCATCTGCGTTTGTAGATTCTTGATACAGAAAAATTGATTCTTGTCAAAACGTCTGTCTGTCTGTCTGTCGTCAATGCATAGAGTCTAAACCAAAACCTTTCTCGAAAATTGATATCCCGATCAATCTGGATGAATTCGAGGCCCCGGTAGTAATTTAGTTGTAAGGATGTTTGATTCTTTGGAGTACTTAACGTGAAACCACATTTCCGAATTTTTATCAAAAATGGAACAATGATTTTATAAGTAAATAACTATAGTTATAAAGTCACTATTGTCCGTTTTGACCGTTTGATTTTGGGCCATTATGACTTCGACAAACATTCAATAAGACATCATTACCGTAAGAACATCATTTCATAAATAACATTTTACCTGAGGTTTATCGATATTTTAGAAACAAATTTCTTTCAAATTTTTACTCGAAGCACTTCGAGAATAATGATACGTAAACGTGCCGTATCTCTTCTTCTGCATTTATATCTGCAGTAATCCGTCGTCCCAAAGAAAACTTCTGAATCGGCATTAATTTTGACGTCTAACGAGTTCCCTTCCTGTCCCGCGTTGACGAAGTTACAGTTTTTCGAAAAATTTCCCCTCGAGAACGTAAACACCCTTTTGCCGTAATAAACGACGCCCTGCGTGAGATAATGGGGAGCATTTTTCTCTGACAAAACTTGCGCGCGGCTCCGCGTGGAGCGTGGCGGGCGGCGACGCGGTTTTTTGCGCCAGGAGACGCGTTTTTGGCGCTGTCGAATGCGGCACAGGCGCTCGCCCGCCCGCCCACGGCCGCGCGTCCGACTCCACGCGCGCTCTGGCGGCGGAGCGGGCAAGTAGGCGTCACGCCACGTGCCGGTGTTTCAAGTGAGCATCCAGCGTGCGGGACGGGAGAGAGAGACCACCTCAGTCGGAGAGCTGACGGGAGACCTACCAAACCCAGACGGCTGTGGCAGCGGGTGTTGCCCTGTCCGAACGGAAGATTGTGGTAAACGAAGGCTTCGGACTGTGTGAGATGGGTCAGTTATCAGCCGTTGTAAAGTTTCTGACAGCTGGGTCTTAGCGTTAGAACGCTCTCAGGGACTCTACAACGGCTGAAGTTACTGACCCATCTCACACGGTCCGAAGTCTTCGTCCACCACAATCTTCCGTTCGGCCCGACAGACGCGGATTTTCGACTTGGGTTGAATTCAACCGCTGTGAGAATTTTAGCGGACGGCTGCTTAGTTTCGAGTTTTTTTTCGATCAACACCAGGCAAATGTCGACCCAGTCCCCAAACAAACGAGCCACGGACTGCGCGAGGTTTTCCCTTCATCACATTCGCCCACTTCTTCCCTTTCACACGCACGCACACGCACACGCGCGCGCACACGCACGCACACGCGCACACGCACACCCACACGCGCGCGCACACGCACGCGCGCGCACACGCACACGCGCGCACACGCACGCACACGCACACGCGCGCACACGCACGCACACGCACACACACGCGCTCGCACACGCACACACACGCGCGCGCACGCACACACACACGCGCGCGCACACACACATAAGCACTTCTCTACATCACATTGGTAGATCTGTCGGGAATTTTAAGCTTGTGCAGGCCGAGGCGATACCCCACGGGGGAGACACCTGGAGGCAGAAGTCCTAGAAGGCGACGTGTTGGGCGGCGTCGGATAGCATGCACTACACTTGCGGTGGTAATGACCGTAGTCGTTGACGCGGTCTGGAACTCTACCTACTCGCTCACGAAAGCCCCGGAGTCAACGAGTCTCGATTGCACATAAGGCGACTCGTCCCAGACAGAGTTCCCGTCGCCAATATTCGACCAGAGGAAGGTGGCAGTGTAACAGACGAAACGTTGACATCTTTGCCTGGGATCCCCCGTCGAGACTCCACCGTGTAGTTGTGGTTCCCAATCCCGCGTGTCACCCATCAATTCATAATTCGTCAGATTCGTAGAAAACCCACAAGCCAGCCAAAAGACAGGAACACGTACCTCGCTGGTCGAGAGTGGGGAGAGGAGCGGTTATATCATATTCACATTTTCTCCTTCGAATTTTTACTATTTACGTAAATGATATATTAACGAGATACTGACGCACGATGACACTGCCAGTATGGGATGGGCTTTGGTTTTTTGGAACACGAACTATTGATGAAACAGAATCATACTGAACGGTTGAATGTCATCTCCTACTCACATCAACATTTACTGGAGCTTTTCTTCCTGGTCAAATTAACAACCAGATGAATCGCGACCAGAGACTGTCTTTGCTCTAATCAGCATTACAAAAATAGTAGTATGTGATTTAGATAAATATGATTGAGTCTGTGAAGACCGTCATACCTATATATTCACATAAGAATGAATGCCTGAGTGAAGTTTACCAAGTTATTGGCAGTCTATTATTTAATTTATGAATAAAAGTAACGTGACGTTTCTTTGAATTTACCGAGAACACCTTAACGTCAATAAATTAATCAAAATTGTTACTTACACTAATATTTTGCAGAGGTACTACAAATTAAATCACTTCCTTCGATGTCGCCTCTCCAAAAATAGATGGAAAAAACGAACCATGCGACGATGGAAGGACTAAGCAAAAACAGTAGTCGAGGAGTAACCTCCCATATTGAACTTCAGACAATTTATAGCAGTTACTATGAGGTAAAAGCCTGTGCCTTAGGTGATAAAATCTTATCCCAACTATAATAGTTCGTGTATCTACCTGATCTTGCTGGGACGTATCACGTACTTCCTGAAATGTGCAATTTGAAACGGAAAATCTTCTCTTAACTTAGCAACAGTTTTTTGCCTCCTATTTCAAACGATGATTGGGAAAATTTTCTTTTGGATAAATGAAGACATTGGAAAATATAACATCAGCCACTTTACGGTACCTTATCGCAAATACGAGTATATATAAAACCTACATCGAGGTTTGAATCTTCAAATGTAAAACAACTATTGAGAACATTATAAACAACGATCTCAGTGACGATTCCACAGAAATGGAAATAAATTGTGTCATTGTCCCCACGAAAAAAATCAATTCTCACTTAATTTGTTTATAAATATTTTTATAAATCCAAAAAAATTGACACTTAATTTAGAATCTGCGTACGATTACAACCATTTAATTCATTATCAGGATTTCTAAAGAAACGTCTAGCTCCTGTTCCCAAGCGAAGAGGCCTCTCAATCTTTTTGCCTCGTACTTGGGAAGTTCTTCATTAAGTGAAGTGTGAATCACTTTCGTTCCCTTATAATTTCGTATTCGATCGCAGAGATATGCATTTACATCCGCCGAAGTAGAGGAACTTCTGGGACTCAGCACCTGGGGCTACGTGTGAAAGGCACTGCGCTCTCAGGGGCCCCACTCCTTCCTGTCGCCACTTCTACACAGACCCTCTGTTCCCGCCCCGCCCCGCCCCGCCCCGCCCGCCCCGCCACACTTGTGTTCCCGTCACGCTCCGGCGTTGCCCCGCCCACCTCTCACCCTTTCCCCGCTCCTCCGTCACCGCCACCGCCGCCTCACTCCCGCCCCGCCCCCCATTTGGAATAGATTGCTTCTGCTTTCATCCCGCTCAGCTCCGCTGTGCGCTAGCCGCAGCCCCCACGAATCTGCTCCTTTCGCCGCCGCCTTCTCCACAGTCCGCCCCGCCTCGCCTTACCCGTGTTCCCCTACCTTTACCCCCATCCCCCACTGCCCCAGCCTCGCCCTGCCCCGCCACCACCGCCACCCCCATTTTAGATGGATTCGCCTTGCTCACATCCCGCTCCGCTCCGCTGTGCGCTAGCCACACCCCTGCAAATCCGCTCCACATTTCGCGTCGACTTAGCTCCCTTTCACCCCTTCACAACTTCTCACCCCTCCCCGCTGCTTCGCCCCGCCCGCTGCACTGAGAGGATCGGCCGAGGTAGCTCAAGGTGAGGCTGTTGTCAATATAGCGCCTCTGACGAGGAGCTCCTAGGGTTCGTGTCCCGACGGTGCCGGATTTTCATTACCAGCTAGATCAAATTTAGTCGCTGTCTAGAGAAATTATAGCGGCCGGTCGCTCTGATCGGAAGGTATCCATTGTTTCTCCGATCAGTACCACACGTATGCCGGGGCAGTACGCCAACAAAAGGCCACGAACCGTGCGCGATCTTTTCTTTCTCATCCTTGGCCATCCCCTCTCCTTACACACACACACACACACACACACACACACACACACACACACACACACACACACGCTTCACTACCAGAAAAATCGAGAGACCTGTACAGAGCTTAGAACGTGTCCCGGCTGGGCAGTACTTCGCTGTGGGAGAGAACTGGGGAGGGAAATTCTTCGTGAGTCGATGCGTACATCGGCGCCTGATCTCACCATCCAACGGAAGAGGAACACCTCCCCCTCCAGATATCTCCCCCGTTCACAATACACAAACGACTCTAATGACCCTAACAGATCCCATGCCCGGAAACACCAATCAGTGCATAGGTGTTGTGGTGTGTTATCGTTGGCATTTTTCATGAAATAATTATAGACGTTGTCATTGCCAACAATAGGATTTAATATAATAGCAGCTTTCGATGGCTTAGCCATCATCATCAGTTGTCTGCTGGATGGAAGCCAATGGTAGTCGTTTTGTGGCTTCCATCCAGCAGACAACTGATGATGATGGCTAAGCATCGAAAGCTGCTATTATATTAAATCCTATTGTTGGCAATGACAACGTCTATAATTATTTCACCAATCAGTGCGCTAGGAGCTGGCCGCGACAAATCCTCTCCGGGCCCCATTCTCCCCGTCGCCGTCTCCACTCACTTCCCACCCCCCGTCCCCACTCCGCTCACCACCTCGCGGAGAAGGGCCACTTATTTAATAAGCGCCTCCCCATTGCGGCCGGGCGATGCGTGCGACTGCGGGAAAGCGAAAGGGCCTTCACTTCCTGGGGGAGCGCATGCGATTCCATTATCCCACCGGCGCCTCCTTCTAAACAGTTTCATAAGCTGAATGCAGCCGTCTCCTTTAACAGCTCCGGGCAGCCAGCCCCGGCCTTTTGTGTTTTGCCTCGGAATAACTTCTGTCGCGCAGGAACGCCTATAAATTCTTAGGAGGGAGTTGTGATTCACGGCAAGCAGAAGCCTCCTAAGAACAACTCCGTAAGAAGGAGCGTCAGGAAGGCAAACAGAAGAGCGTTGTTGTGAAGAAAAATGGGGAAATATTAGAAGTATGCGTATTCACAAAGGCAAGGAAATATGGATGAAATTCACGAAGAGGTCACACGTAATTTCTCTTCCTTGCGAAATTCAGACGCATACTTGACTTCACATAATGATTGTTAGAACTGTAAGAGAGACTCACAACTTTTGTTAATGAAGAGTTGTGTTTACCGAGAACTTCGTCATCAATACGCATGACAAATTAATGACAAAAGGTCATGCAATATCTGATGTATATGTTCCTTTTTTTTTCTTAGAAATTTATGAGTTTGTTTTTCCTGTTCCATAAAGCAGTAAGTAATCTACAGCTTATTAATAGACATTTAACATTTTGCTATCAGTTTTCGTACGTAGTTTTATTTCGAAATAACTCGCATCCCAAGACACTTGACATCAACCATAGCACTTGTATAGTGTGAATCTAATCTCCCAAAGAATAAAGAGACCATGAAGTAGAGAGAGATTACGACAGATAGTACGTTAAGTAGCTGGAAAATGCATTCCATTCACGATGTCATATTTAGTACTTTTACCCCTCTACAGAGGATGTCTTTGCATAAATGGATATATAGTTCCTAAGTCACGTACTTAATTATTCATACCTAATGAATTTATGAGAAAACAGTTCTGGAAGTTCTCTTCAGAAAATCCCTCAATAGATCTTTGGACAGTTTTTACACCCACGAATGAAAATATGTTTCTGCCTTAAGTCTCTAAGCATAGAATCAGTTATACTCAACTAGACCAAAAACAGAAATGTAGCTATTAAATTTACAATTTAATTTGCTGTTGGGGATGAAGAGCTAAGAGAGATGGTTCCCCTTTGTGACTTGCTAAAAAATGTCCACAAGCCTCATCATTGATGTATATATTCTTTCAATGCCTCGCTCTCATTTCTTAGCTTCATTCCTGTCTAGAATCGTATTTTTCAAAGGGCAACCCACTGAGGTTATATCCTCATGACTGTTTGTAAAAATTTAACACAATACTGCTTGATGAAATGAAATCCCTCGAGGATACTTAATGAGATTCCATAGTCGACGCAACCGATCGGATGAATAAGATACGAATGAGATCATACAGACTGATATTGCGTGGAATGGTGGATTCACAACGATTTCTGAGGGAAAATGCGAATCATAACATGTACGTTTAAAATACGCTATCTGCTTTGGATCACTTTGCGAGTAGACGTATTTTCTTTCCCCTTCCAGTTCGTAATTACCTCGTAGTAGTTCGTAGTTACGGGTTACCTCCCGTTTTTTTCATATGGTCATCGTCAAATTTGATATAAAAAATTCACAAAATGTTCCTCTGTGTAGATTTCTTGCTATAAAAAAAACACTTAGTGAATTTAACAGTTATTTACGCACCAAGGCCGTTATAAGGGTTCTAATGATTGAGTGACTTAAAAAAGCCTGACGACCTTTGGCCCACGGCCTTTTGGTCGCCCGAGATCATTAGAACCAGTTAGCGCCCATGGTAATATACAAGATTTTATTTTTACCTAATTTTAATGACTTTGATTTACCGATTTACTCATTAACTTGATGTTAATTAACCTCGCTTTGTCTTTTCATATTTCTCCTCCATAATTCATTTTCATAACTCCCTCCACAAGAGACCATACAGCATCATTCGACTGTTTTCGTGATTCCATATCTTGTAACCACGATCCTATCTATCCGGGAAAGTTATGCAGTGTGTATCCGATCTTCGGATCTATGACAATAATTAGCTATGACGTATCATTAAATAATAAATTAAACATAATTTTGGGGCCATTGTACGTTTATTTTTCAATATTCTTTACTATTTTAAGTACTATCATTAAAGATATTTCAAACATAGTCCATTATTAGTCACTCGTCTAGCACCCAAACAATTATGGCTTTTTAAGTAAAATTTAACTACCTCCTCCACTTCTTGTTAGAATGAAATATGTGATGCCCTTCGAATTGCTTATTCACGCGACCTGCCGTGATCCAAGATGTGGTCTCGCATCAGCCCTTCCACAAACACCGCCCTTCCCTTTAAAGGGCAGTCGTCACATGTCGGCAAACGCACTCTCGGGCGCGCCCCTGCTGGCGAGCGACCGAAGCTGCGTCAACAAATGCGCGCGCGATGAGCCGCCGTCGCCAACGCAAGGCACGTTCGCCCGAGGCGCATTCCAACGGGTTGGGAGCGGTAGGCGTGGGGTGGGGTGGAGTGGAGTGGAGTGGGGTGGGGTGGAGTGGAGTGGGTGGGGTTGGGTTGGGTGGGGTGGGGAGGGGTGGGGGGTGTGGTGGGGTGGGGGTGGGGAGGGGTGGGGGGGTGTGGTGGGGTGGGGGTGGGGAGGGGAGGGGTGGGGAGGGGAGGGGTGGGGAGGGGTGGGGAGGGGTGGGGAGGGGTGGGGAGGGGTGGGGAGGGGAGGGGTGGGGAGGAGTGGGGAGGGGAGGAGTGGGGAGGGGAGAGGGTGGGGTGGGGTGGGGTGGGGTGGGGTGGGGTGGCGCAGCGCAGCGGGAGACAGGCCGGAGTCTGGGTCGAGATAGACAGAACGGGGGAGTTGGCAAAGGCTTGCAACGGGGTGGGTGGAGTGGGGGCTGGAACGGTGTTACCGGCAATAGGCAATGCGGGGTCAAGCACTGATAAAGATGGGCGATACAGGGTCTTGGACGTGATTGGAGGTGGGGAAAACGGAATGGGGACCGGAAGGGGGGATGGGTTGGACGGACTTGGTGGGAGACAGGCTTTCAATGCGGAGGCAGGCGCGGGTAAGAAGCGTGCGAGGCGTGTGAGGCAGGCGTGGGTCAGGCGCGGAGCGGAGAGGGCAGTGGGCGGCAAGGAGGGCTGAGGTAGTTACCAGCGGACGTGAAACGCTCTCGTGGCGGTAAGGATATCGCGACCCTACCTGTTGAGCAAAGGTACTGCCATCATGGCAATGTAATCGTCACGAAAAAATGGCTGCTCACTGATGACATTTTTAAAATTTAAGGTCGCATTAACACCTAGGTTGTTAGCGACCATCATTGCATTATGGTATGGCAACGGTATGGTAACTGTGAAGACAAATGATATGGTGATGGTAGGGGGTGAAAGGACGAACACAATCATTCCCGAAGCAGGACTCGAACCCGCGATCCTTCTGTCCGAGATTGTCTCGGCACTACTGCCTTAACGATCTCACTGATGACCTTTGTCTGCATCCAAAATCGATTTTCAGGAAGTATGTTTGGAAAAAGAGTCGTCTTGCCAAATTACTGAATTGTCCCATGAAATCAACAATTCTTATTAAAGCTGTTAATATGAATAATTACATTAAAAAGCGCATTTTAATTTTTTTTAAACAAATTAAACATCATGTTAGTACTTGAATTTAGGGACGCGAAATATCAAAAATTCACATAAGAATTTGCTCGATAAAAATTGTACGGTATTCATTGAAAGGTCAGAATTAAAGCTGGCATAATGTCCCACACATTTCTGTAACTAGAAAAAAATGAAATATACATGAACAACAAACTGAAATTTAGTAAATTCTTACTTAAAATACAAATGAAATGCTCCTCACTATTGAATTCCAAGGAAAGTTCTTTCAGGGCTGAAAATTAGAAGCCGGAAGCAGTGATCCAATATAGAGATGTTCAGTTGGGCAGTTATGAGATCGAACTCGAGAGTACCAGATGTCTTGCATTCTAATGGATTTGGTGTGTTTACCAGCCCTTTCGCAAACATACATGCATGACCAACAGATGGACAGGGGAGGGATGGCGGGTATCTAAACGGCTGCGGGTCAATTTACAAGCTGTATTGGACTGCGGGTCCGAGGACACATGCAAGGAACACACACAAACTGCAAACGCGCCATATACGCGACTGAGTATTTACTTTCTCCCGTTTGCGAAGCACGGTAAGTGTAGTAATTACTATTCGATACACAACAGAAGAGTGGGTAAATATGTATTCATTTTTACAGAACGGTGATCAAGCTAATCCATGGCCTTTAAGACGGGAAGCTTTCAAGATACAGTTTGGCATAATAGCTTACTATTTGCTGATGAGCTCAATAATTGTCTGGGTATGGGTTACTTTCCATCTCTTATATTTTGTTAAATAGTAAAAACATTAATAAAGTCTTCATTTATTGTGACGCCATATTTAAAAATGTTCTACTAGTACATTACTTTCAGTATTAAAAATATGCACAGTGTGAGATTTTGTGGAAACAAGTTTCAACCATTCTCTTATTTCTACATGAAAAAATTTAAACAAGTTAGAACGAATAGATCATTCAAATAAATGTAGAAACGTGAAACGTTTATATCAATCGGCATGTCTAATAACTCAAGTACAAAAAGAGGAATTCCATCTCAAATCCTACATCCTTTGTTATTCGACGCGGGTCTTGGCGTTCGTCGCATTAGAACTAAACAATACTACAAAACAATAGATAATGTGTTATTATGGCGAACTTGTTTATTCATATTTTAACACGTTTTACCGATCAATGCAGTATTAATAACATTGTGAATTATTCAACACGAGACATTACAGTCTCACTGAACTTTTGTTGTATCAGAATTTGACGACACCAATCGATCTGAAATGCATTTCGATATATGATTCGAACTAGATTAGAAATTATTCCGACGCAAGTTTTGAAATTTCTTCCGCACCTTTTCCATCGTCAAATACTTCCTTCCAATGTGAAAAGAAAGAAAACAAAACACGCCAGGGAAGACACTAAAATGCAGCTTCCGCCAGAGAGAAGGTTGCTGTAATAAATCCGTACACCCGTCAGCCTTTTAGTATTTTCCCCCGAGTTCTCTGGTGTGAGTCATCATTGCAAATAAAAGAATAACGAAAAGCGCAGCGATCTCGAGGGAAACGTTCACATCTCGCCCGGAGTTCGTTTATTCTGTGTATTCCCCCTCTTTTGTTTATTCTGTGTACTTTGCTCTCTGGGTAGAAAATAATTTAAATTAACACACTCACCTTCATTTTAATCAAAGCAACAATTGAATGGAATTGAATTGATGCCTATTTTACGTGGCGAGACTCAGGTCATGAGGTCTGCTCTTCCGTCTGACCACGCAAATTTCATTCGCTCCTTTCAATAGACGAGATAGAAACAATAGAGAGAGACGAGTATTTATATTTTTTTTTCAAATGAAAATAAATAGCAGAGTTGTTGATCTCTAATAAATAAATGAATGGAAAAACAATGAATTTATCATGTGCTAACGTCCTGCTCCTTGTACAGGACATCTGAAGTTTCAAACGGACTTGTTGCCGCAAACCTTTAATTGTTGTGAGAGTGAAAAGATATCCAAATAGATATGCTAGTCGAGGAGAGCATGCAACAGATTTGAGTTCTTTACCTATTGCGACTGCCTAAAATGTATTTAAGAAAACTACCACTCGATGCATTCGAGAATGAAACGAAATGTTTCAGGGTAATCGATTGATTGAGTTTCCATGCAGGCAAACTGCCAAGGTTATTTTACATCTGCCATAGTCATTTTACGTACCTACATAGTTTAGATCGCTTTATAATTAACTAAGGTCATTAGTGACCACTATTAATTTACATATCAATAATATTATACCTTATAACAATCAGAATTATTAGATACGAAATTAAACACCCGGTATACATTTTATGAATTATAACAAACAGAAATGTTAAGTGCAATAATTTTTTACGATAATTTAGATCATTTTATCAACACTACCAATATTAAGGTAGTTTAACATTGATTTTGCAACCTTCAATTGAATTAAACTTTTAAAACATTCATATTTGTATATATCGTTTTTGATGCCAAGAAAGTTTCTTATGTTTTGGTGGCCTTAAACATTCCAGGATATGTCTTTGATCTCATTAGAGGAGTGAATGGTTTATCTCGGGAGGCGCCGGTGCTCCTCCCCCACAGGGGGAGAGGAGAGATTCGGGTCGCCTGCTTGCTGGGGATTTTCCTCTTCAGGAAAGACCCCAGTGGGCCACCGCCCCCAGCCGGGACGAGCTCAGTCCCGAATATGTAGTCTACCGACTTGTGTGGTAATGTGGTATCTGTGTGCGTGTGAGTGTGTGTGTGTGAAAGAGAGAGACGAGTGAGTGTGTGTGTGTGTGTGTGTGTGAAAGAGAGAGAGAGTGAGTGTGTGAGTGCGTGTGAGTGTGAGTTTTTGTGAGTGCATGTGAGTTTGTGGGAGTGGGAGTGAGAGAGTGAGTGTGAGTGTGTGTGTGTGTAAGGTGAAATGGGTAGGACAAGGACGAGGAAGGAAATATGGTGCACGGTCCGTTTGTTAGGGCACTGCCTCCGGCACTCGCCTGGTGTTGATCCGAGAAACCACGGAAAACTACCGATCAGAGCAGCCGGCCGCTAGAATTCTCCTCCAAACAGCAGCTTTCTGCTCAGTCAGTATCGAAAACCCCTACCACCGTCGGGACTCGAACTCTGTAACATCCCGGCCAGAGTCGCTGCAGAGTCAGTGGCTATGCTGGGCTCTATGACCTAAACTCGGCTGGTATTTGAAGAAGTAGAGAACTTGAACTTAAATAGCAGACGTCTAAAATCTCACAATGAACACTACTCAACGAGATGCTCCTTTGGTCAAACAAATTTAAACCAAATTCATCCACCACGCACCATCCTCCAAGATAAAATCACGATCCGTGAAAGAACGTCGGCACTTTCCGTCTACCTCCCCCGAGTGACATTCCTTTCTCTACAAGGCTGTATACTCGGTGCCTAAAACGACCCTATAAAACCCCGAATCGAAAGTTCTCGGGCCATCAGAGAGAGTTGTGGGATTGCCTGTCGGGGCGCATCCAAAGAACTGAAGACGTGCCGCCTGTGGCAGTGCGTCTCATTGCGCTATAACGCCAATCAACTTTCTTTGATAGAATACATCAAATGTAGGTACAATAGGTACTGTGTTAATAAATGAAGTGTTTTGCAATGGCTTGTGTGTATAATTGAATAATAAGGGCAATATATAGGCAATAATGTGTGTAATTGAAAACCTGCATGTGTCATTAGATAATCACTAGTGAAAGTTGTCCGCGAAAACACTTAAAGAGATATTATTAAACAGAGTGGAAGTAGGCACTAATCATAAATGTATATTTATATTTACTCATATTGAATTGTTAATTGACAGCATTAATTTAATCAATTATTTGACATTTCATTTTCACTTGTTCGATATGTTGATTTGTTCGAACTTTATTTGGGAACGAAACATACGTTATGCGAACTTTATTGTTTTTTCGGTGCCCTCGATTGAAGCATCAGTGGCAGAACGCAGTATCTGGCTGGCTGGGTGCTCAAGATAATTAACATAAAAAATAGAAACTGCCGTCGCCGTCTCGCTGCCGCTGGGAGGAGGAAAACCGCAGGCACAAACACACGAGTGAGCTCCACCGCGTGGCTCCCAGGGGCCACCTTCCGAAGGCAGGGCCGCCATGAGAAATACTCGCTTTCGGCAAAATGCTCCAGCATCTAGTAAAAAGGCGTTTATTGTAGGTGAAGCAAACTCTCGCTTATGTGTACAAAACAGATCGTTTAGAAAATATAAAGCGACTCTAACCATGCCTGGCAAAGCGAAAACTGAGCAATTCACGTCAAACCGATCATTTTTAAATAGATCGTTATAGATCAAAGATATGCAGAATAAAATGTTTTGTTTTTGTGGTTTATTTCATATTGAATTGACAATTTGGTCTTACTAAAGTTTTATTTTTGCGGTTACAGTAATTGATCTGAACAACTGGCCACGCTGGAACAGATACAATTTATTTCCACCTCCCGAGGACCAAAATACACTACACTTAAGGGAGTAATGACCTGAGCAGTTCACGCACCCGGAATCACTAATCGATCGATCAATTAATTGACTTCCCCCCAAATGAGGTATGACCTGTGGCGCAGAGGGTTCACCGCCCGCCATGCACATCTGGGTACCGGGTTGCAAATTCTGGTGGAGTAAGTGGAGGTCATAGCTGAGTGGCTACAGAATTTCTTGGGTTCTCAGGTTCTCCTATTTTCCCTTCCTTTCTTTCCCTCATCGCTTCATCATTCATCATATTATCAACATCAAGACGGAGATAACTTAAATGGTCCTAGACAATTGCAAAATAATTTGTTCATACAAACGAAATGACTTAAATAGCTAGTATAACATAAAAAACTATTCGTATTTATAGTGGTGAATATGAAAAATATTTTCAAATGAAGCAATGAAGAAATATTTAATACATCCAAGCAGAGAAAAATAATATGGTGTTCTTATTCGATAGTACATTTATTTACGAAAGGGAGGGTATTAATAGTTAAGGTCAATAGTTCAGACAATATATTTCCAGTGAATATTTGTTTTATATTGCTTTGTTCTTACTTTTCATTCCTATATCATAGTTTGCTGCCTGCCTTGAATGACTTTTCGTCACTCCAAATAAAGTAGCTGCTTTCTTTTGTTTTTCTTAAGCGAAGCAAATTTCCATTTACGACCCGCAGTAGCCAGGGAATAGTCGCATAAATTAGTCGAGAAGCGGATCGGAGCTCCTGAACCGGTTCTTATCGCCGGCGAGGAACAGACGGAGGTTTCTCTGCAGGTCGAGGTCAGACCGGCATCCCAAACGTCTAATGGGAGAAAACGACCGAAATTATCACGAGGAAAGGATAGTTCTTATCCACTTGGGCCGTTTAACAACTTATCATCATGCACCAAGCGAATGTGATTGTCTCACGTGTCGTTCGGCGGCTACTACGTAACTGTGCAACGTGTCTTCGATCACGTTCGACGGGCGAAGACCTCACCTGTTCGCGAGGAACGCTTTGACAGTCTTCGACGTCCAAAAATAACTATCGCTCGTTTTCCTCCAGGAGAAACTCCTCAGCATCGCTCTTTAGAAACCTTCTGAGAAAAACTGGGAGATGGTTCAAATTAAATATCGATGGAAGAAGATGAAGAGAATAGGATGCGCTAATTCAAAACCAGAGGAAAGCACCGCTTTCTTAGTATTGCAAATATTTTGATTTGCTGCGTTTTGTAGTTAAGGAGGAATTAGGAACGGTCTTTGACAGACAGAGATTTCGCTTTTTCGTTGAGGCGTTTAAAACGAACATATTACCTAGCTGCTACTTTCATTCTAGAAAAACGACAAATTTCAATGGTCTAACGTGAATTATTTAAATAATACCGATAATATTTGGCAACAATGATTTCAAAATTTTTGAGTTTCAAAAACTTTGTAAATAGTCGATACATTCACTGGGTGTGAAAAGTTTACTGAAGTCTAATTTTTTGCCATATAGAAGAATATTTTTAAATGAAGAAGCGTTATTTAGAATGGTAGTGGTATTCGATTAGTAGAAGTATGAATGAATAAGAGTAATAAGATTCAATGCGTTCTGTAGAAAGGATTCGACCATGTTGACATAATATATAAAACATATTACACTCTCTTCTAACATTGATATTCATAAAGAAATAACTTTTTTACTGTTCGTTATCCAAAGGTCAAATTATCATAAAATACATTATGATTGAAAAATGTCATATAGAGTATACAGAAGGCAACATTGAATGATCCTTGCAGGATATCAATTTTATCAGGCCTTTCATCATTACGTCAAGTAGCGTGGAGTATTTCTGAAATAAAAAAAAGTGCAATTCATGGATAGTACAAGGGATACGTACCATCATTTACGCCAGAGAGTAAATAAACAACGTCTAAAAAAGGTATCCCTTCCCCTTTTTTAATTCCCACCTTAATCCGAAGCCACTTACAATTTTTACTTTATATTAGAACCATCAAACAGAGAGCACACACCACTCAAAAAAGTTGGTTTGTTAAGCAACATACATCACAAAATATAATGCATTCAAATTTTATCTGCGGGGATTTTGAAAATGTTGAAAAACTCGTTCATTTTTTGGCCGACCGCAGCGCTAGTGTTCGGGCAATGCCGCCCCGTCTCCCCACCTCCCCGCTTTCCGCATTCGCAGCTGCTTTGCATCCGCTTAACGCCCTTCGCGCTCACACATACCGCGAGCCCGGCGCACAGAACGACGGGGTACAGTGGCCCCAAACTAGGCATGCAACATCCATGTCGATGTTTTTGTAGAAACATCAATGTAAAACGCCGATATTTTGTTAACATCGATATTTTGGGATCGATTTTTTTTTTGTTGTTTTTTTCTTGTTTTTTTTTCATTCCAATGTTTTGTTTTTGAGTGAAAATTTCCTATGATCACAATACTGTTAAATTTATAATATGAAATAACAACTGACAGTGACACTGTTATTCATATGTTGGAACCAAAGGAGCGCTGTTTGCACTACCTTCATCGACCAAACTATCTCGCCCGAGATAATATAACAAGAGCCGTGCCCTTGTATTTTCTCTTTCTTTGTACACATTTCTCACACTGAGATATGGTCAACAAATACGCTGTGGGCGTAGTGTCTTCTTCTTATTCTCGTACCCCTTTTCGGCGAATGGATAAACACGAATACTGTCAAATTAAATTTTAATGCACACGAATTAAACGTTAGAGGTTACTAATCCAGTCTAAAAATATCGATGGTTTTTAGTCGATGTATTTTTAACATCGATACTTGCTAACATCGATACAGCACAAATTTTTGATTGAAGCACAAATTTTCGCGTTTTGGTATAAGCTACAGAGCTTCATCGTTCCATAAGGGATTTGTGATTGACAAAACAGGTTCGCAACAAATATCCTGATGGTCTTTTCGATTTTCTCACTTTTCTTTCCATCATTATTACAGAATAATTTATCCCACCACTATTATTATTATTATTATTATTATTATTATTATTATTATTATTATTATTACTAATAATACTACTAATATGACTACGTTCATTATATATATAAATTATTTATTACATCACAATTCTAGGCACAGACGTAGATAAAAAGCTTTAGTGCACTTAATCATCAAAAAAAGTATCTCCAAATTTGAAATAAAGAATAACGCCTGAACGTGTGTTAACTGATCAAACATGAACAGTCATTTAAAATGACAAAATAAGAATATTCTCGAATTCAAACAAAATTTAAATGCTTTGTGATTCTTCGCTATATGAGCAGCAAAAACTCGACAGAACTTTCGGAATGAACTTTATTTGGAAACATGGAAATAAAGATAAAATTTACATTCTCCGTTAAAAGAGGAGGGAAACCTTCAATATATTAAGGATGAATGAGAAATAGACATTTTCCGTTAATTATTTTTTAATAATAAATTATACATTGTTCTTGTTCATTCATAGTCACTTGCTTCGAAATCACTGAAAACCGTTTCGCCCTCTTTTGGTTCCCCATCGGGCCACTGCGCGAGAGGCAGCGGGGCGGCGGTGCGCAGCCCACGTGCGACTGACTCCGGCAATGTGGAGCGAATTATTTACATAGCAGCCTCTGAATTAATTTCCCTCGCACTTATTCATTCTCCTCCGCTTCAATTTTTTCCTCCTTTCTCTCGGCTTTTTCCTCTATCTTCCCCTGCCGCATGCTAAACAGCTTCTCGCCGTGCGCGAGGTATTCGTTGCTTGAACACGGCCGTGATCGGTATGCGAGTGACAGAGGAAAGTTTTTAAAAAAATTGACAGCCTCTCTTCGCCCGAGGGGTCTTCCCGCTGACAGCGCCTCTTCTTGTGTTCCCTTCTAATGTTCATAGAAGACTTCCGACGGAAAAGCACGAATTAATAGCACCGCGTTCATGGTGATCCTTTCACCGGACATACTTCGCTATCTACGAGCGGCAAACACACGGGCGAAAGCGCGCCACTCGCTGATTAGACCTGCGAACCTTTCAGATCGAAGACTGGCCATATTCTCTTGGGATATAAAAAAAACTGGAGACGCTAAAGCATAAACAAGCCGGCGCTCGGAAAGCTTTCGCCGAAAACCCGGAAAAAAAGGTCGCGAGGCTGACGCGCGAGCGCTGATGGGGTCAGAGGTGAAACGGGAAGGCGTACCGCAGGGTCCTCCGCCGGAACTGGGCGGCTTCAATTTCGGTGGCTGACGACGAGGCGAAGGCTCGCCCACAGCACCTGTCGTAGGGAAGCATCGGCCGCGGACTGACCAAACTTTCGCCCCGGCTCACTCCCTTCACCTGAGCGCCTCGCTCTGTTTTGGATGTAAAATTTCATCTCTGACTGGAGAGAGTAAAATTATGAAGAAATACGAGAAGATTGACGCCTTGCAGCGTATAATTATAATCGCTGTGTCTGAAGTTATAAATAATAATGTGCGGATTAAACTTTGGGTAGATATTATCATTCTCTCTGATTTATACTCGCATCTACTTTCCTTCGGAGATATTTGTGTTCTCCTTTTCTGCCAAAATTTTGTTAAACCTCTGGAATCTCTCCCAATCCCTCCCAGTAATATCTAAATAGACACTTTTTCGTTTTCAATTTTATCCATTCTACATTATTTCGCACCTACGTAGAATTATATATAAGAGAATTCGAAAATGTTATTGGTCTTTCCCACGTTGGAATCGGAGTCTTCAGAACAATGTTCATAAAACTATTCATTAAAGTATCAAAATCTTATTGAGAAAATTTGTCTGTCAAAAAAATTCGACTTTCCTTATGATTATGAACGTTACTTCGCGTAACAACCAGGTCACTAATTATTTTAAGACGCTTTGCTTTTTCTCCACATTCTATTTTACATTTAAATTACCTTTCCCTCTAACATTTATTACTTCTTGGCGTAACGTGAAGTGATGACTTCTGGCAATTTAAAAAGAGCACACCATGCTGGGGACCCATTTGCTAAATAAATAACACGGGAAACCACATCTGGAGAGAAACCCCCACAGCGACGCCCAGCCTTTTACATTGTTCCCACCCTCCACGTCCCCTTTCCGTTAGCTCTGCAAACGCAGACGTCGCTAACCCTGAGTTGTCGCATAGGTATGCGTTCAACGTCTTAGTCCTAGTGAATTGCACGAAAGCGTAAGTTTATTTTAAAGGGAATTATTAAAAGCATGATAATATTGACAACTTGATTAGGCTTGGAATACATTTTGCAAGTTTTTAATAGTCTACATTTAAACCTCGAAAATCAACCTTAGAACTGATAGAAACAAAGGCTCTATTACGGTGTGGGCATTTAAGAAGGTTGGACAGTGAGCAACTGCCAAAGATGTGGGAATATCATCCTCAAGAAAAAAGGTAAGAGAGAGGAAAACCAAGAAGAAAGTGGGAGGAAGACGTAATATCAATAGATTTAGAAGATTATGCCTGGGAAGATCGAAAGTAATGAAGATTAGGCAGTGAGAAACGGTGACATCTGTAGAATACTCGCTTTACTATGTATTCGGGACGTTGTAATGTTACAATTTAATTGGAGTCTCTTTAGTCAACTGGGTGTTGCTGCCTCCCTCCTACCACCCCGCCGTCCCAATCACCTCATCCTACCATATCCCGGTCGTCCCATACCATCCCACTCACTATCCCCGCCCCTGTATTCGTCATCACGTGCATCTCCCTCACAGTCACGCTCGCCTTTACTGGTGTAACAACATCCGCCTTTCCCATCACTACCGCTCCAGATCGTCTCCCCCCTCCCTTCTCTACTCGGCGTCCTAACCTACTGTTGCTCTCCCTTCCCCCAACATACCATCTCTCCGCCCCTCCGTCACCACCGCCCTGTCGCACTTTCCGTGCCTCCGCCTCCCTCTCACCCCCTTCCTGCCATCCTGGTTGTGTCGGCCTCGCATACAACGGCCGCCTCCAATCACCCGTCACCCGATTCCCTGAATTCAGTCATCGTCTCCAGCCACTCCATTACTATCACTGCCTCTTATGCTGCTGCAATTGTCAGCCTCACCTTTCCCCTGACGGCCGCTTTGTATCCTATCTCCATTGCCCCCTCGGCTTCAGAACCAACCGCTCCTCTTCCAACACATACTGGGAAAGATAGCTCAGGGCGTCAACGGATGGCACTGCAGTCCCTCTGACCGGGAGGTCCTAGGGTTATACTCCTCACAGTGCCAGGATTTTCCACACTAGCTTGTCAGCTAGGTCGAATTCCGTCGCTGTTCGGAGAAGAATTCTTGCGGCCGACTGCTCTGATCGGTAGTTTCCCGTGGTTTCTACGATCAACACCAGACGAATGCCGGAGTAGCCTAACAAACAGACCACGGACCGCGCGCGATCTTTCCTACCTCTTCCTTTTCTTATCCTCACCCTTAACACGCACTTACACTACCATGCATTTCACTACCACATATGCCGTTGGGAGAACGGTCGGAAGCTTAGAGCTTGTCCCGGATGGGGCGGTGCCCTGCTGGTGGGAGATACCTGGGGAAAACCCCGCTAGCTGACGGTAGACCTGCGCTGTCTCGCCTTACACCGGGGGAAGACCGCCGTCACTACACTTACGGGACTAATGACTAGTCGTTGACGCGCCCGGAAACTCTAATAACCAATCAATCCTCCAACACACACACGGCGTTGCCACACCCTCCGTTTGTCACCACCATCATTCCACCCTTCTGTCTCAAATTAAACTTACCGCCTCACATCTCCCTCACCGCCTGAGCATCGGAACTCGCCACTGCCCTCTCCCCCACCCCATCACCCTCACCATCACCTCACCCTTCCCTTCATCTCCAGCACCACCGCCCTTTCGTCGCACTTTCCCGCGCTACGCCGCGCCGCGGCCAATTAACGCGGGCCGCCTTTGGATCCAGCGCTAATGTATTCGCGGTGCGCGAGAAACGAGGGCCGGCCGTATGCCTGGGCGCGCCACGGCCAGCGCACACCCGCCACTGGGCGGACGGACGGACGGACGGACGGACGGACGGACGGACGGACGGACGGACGGACGGACGGACGGGCGGGCGGGCGGGCGGGCGGGCGGGCGGGCGGGCGGGCGGGCGGGCGGGCGGGCGGGCGGGCGGACGGACGGACGGACGGACACTCGGCGGCGGTGGCGGCGGTGGCGGCGGCGGCGGAGGAGGCTCCGGCCGTCAGACCCGCTGCGCAGCGTCATTTCATTTGCAACTCGCCGCCCAGATGCCGTTTGAAACACTAGGGTGGTTTCAAGGGCAGATCCTGTTGCTGCGAAAGCTGATATTAATTTCCTTCCTAATGTAGTGCAGAACTGAAAAAATTCCTCTGTGATGTCCAACATATTTTACCCCGGTGACGTCTTTGACCCACTTTTAAACAACGGCGGGTGCCCAAACAGTATCACTAGTTTGTAAATAGGAATAATCTGGAGGAATCGCTTGCGCTGTATATCGATCTCCGCTCATAGAGGTATCATTAAAGGACAATCACTTTGCACATCTCATCAGACAGTGATTTTATTATTACATAACGTTTTGAAAAAATGCATTTTCCTTTTTATTATTTCTACATACACATCTGATAATGGAGTATCGTCCGCTTAATACCAATCCACACCAATATCTATCATAATTGTGGGGGAAATGAAGATATATATTCCTATATGTTTGGAAAGAAATAAGAAAATATTTTGAAGCACTCATACTCTTTTGGACATGAAATGTCTACTACTCGTATTCCAAAGACGAAATAAATTTTTAAAAAAATATATACAGCACAAATCGTAGAGCAAATATCAAAGGCGCAAGCGATGTCGTGGAAATGTACACGCACGCGAAATTGAAATGCACCACTCTCTTTATTAACTCATACCCACAACGCAAACATACGTTGTTGACCATTGTATAAGAAACAAAACGCCTACCCTGTGTTTCACAGCCAATCTCTTACCACTGCCCGTGCCGAAGCAACGTCCTCCATCCTCGCGCATCACTGATGCACCACCAATACCACTGCCACACGTTGGGTAACATCCTTACAGCACCGCACCGCACCGCACCGCACAGACAGCGTTGTCAACTCCTCGCCCACCTCGCAACACTAACAAGTGCGCCGCGGCGGGGCGGGCGAAACCCCGCCGGGCGGCAGCCTCTTTCTGCATTCGAGATGATCGCCAGAAAGCGGGCCAGGAGCGGAGCGTGCATATCGAGATCTGCGCCGCCGCCTCCGCCGCCGCAGGGAAATCAAGGGGCGGTGCCGTGTTCGCGCCGCTGCGCCCGCCCCCGCCCCCGCCCTGGGCGCGCGTCGCCTTGCGGCGAAAGGGAGTCGGGGGCGCCGCCGCCTCCGTGTTGGATGCTGCTGCCTGCTGCGCCAAATTGCGTCGCAGAAGCAGCGCAGCTCCCTTCCAGCACGTCCTCCATGGCTCGTGGGTCTTAACGTTCTCATTTTTAGTTTTGTAACGAAGCAAAAATTCAATGTCTCCATTTTGACTTAAATACGTTTTTGATTGATTCATTGGTTAGGGGTTCTTGGTGCTTTAACGGATAAAGTCCCGTAAGTGTAGTGCATGTTATCGCATAAAGTGGTGATATCCCCCATGGATGGCGAGATCCGGCGCTGACCTAAACGTCGGCTCCCGGGTTTCCCCCCAACCACGTATCTCGCATCAGAGGGGCCCTGCCCCAGCCGGGACAGGCTCTAACAGTAAACTTCCGACTGATCTCCTGACGCGTGGTAGTGTAGTGCATATATGTGTAAGTGATGAAACTAAACGGGGAGGATAGAGCAAGGAAGCGGTAGGAAAGATCGTGCGCGGTCCGTGGCACGTTTGTTAGGGCACACCTTCGGCATTCGCCTGGTGTTGATCGAAGAAGTTGCGGAAAACTACCTATCAGAGCAGCTGACCGCTAGAATTCTACCCCAGATAGCGTCTGAATTCGACCTACAATTCGTAACCTGTAGCTAACTAGCTAGTGTCGAAAATCCTCACACGGTCGGGGATGGAACCCTAGAACCTGCCGCTCAGAGGCACTGCAATGAATCAATTGATGCCCTGAGCAACCTATACCGGTGGCATTTTTGGGATACCTTACATTTATCGTTTTTTTTATGTCGGTCAGATCGTCCGTCACGTCTGTAACGTGGTCGTTATCGATAATTTAAGGTAGTGTGTTGTTGTAGCATCACTAGCTATTTCTTTTATTAAAGTATTCACATTCGCAAAAGCTGGGGAAACGAGTACATTTGTTGCGCTCTGTCGTGTTTAAACAAATTGCAATTTTGTACGTTTTGTTTCTTTAGCATTTTTTAATTATTTACAATGTAAATTACACAGTTTTAATAAATTATGTATTTTTTAATATGATTAATTAATATATTTTATTAATTTATATTGGTGTTAATAAGTTAAAATTAATAATTATTTTTTTTAAATAAATTAAAATGGGCATCAATTTAGTAAGATACTGTTTGAAATGCGTCATTTACGGTCATTGAACTTTGGGTCGTTTGAAGGTACAAACTTTAAAAATTTGAGGAAACGGGGGGAAACGCTCCATGCCACCCAGTGACGAAATTTCACAATTCAATAAAATTATTAATAACTGACATTTCCTTTCTCTTGCCTATGTGCAATGGATAAGAAATGAGGAAATGAGATAATTCAAATGTGAACTATTGATATCGTCAGGAAAACAAAGTTTCACGTTTAGTTTCTACTGACCGAAGAATCCCAGATTAGATAGTTCAGTCATCTTCCAGTGACTTACAGGAAAAGAAAGCAAGAAATCGAATCACGTTCCCAATAGTTGTATTCTTGGCCAGTTTAAGGTGCTATACACATTCTAGCCAACCTGATCGTCTGTAGAGAAGGAAACAATGTTAACTCAACACTCTTAAATCTCCATGAGTTGCCACAAAACTATAATAATTATTACTATTTATCTTCTCGGCTCTTGTGACTCTCGATATGGTTCTTTGTGTTAAGTTTATGTGCACGCCAACTAGTCACGTAAAGGGGTGCGAAGACTTAAAGAGGCAGTGAATCATGTGTTGAGTGAGTCCGGACTCAAATATTCAATGAGAGTACTGCTAAATAACTACGCATTGTTCTTCACCTCTGTGACAGACAAATTAGTACATGGAGATTACCTTTCCTCTATTATTTTAGTTTATACACTAAATACGACCCTCCGTTAACGAGACACAGTTACGAGCAGTCTCAGGGATCTTAGCGAGAAATACTTCGTTAACTGCTCACTAAGACCATTACATGCAATGATGTTGATGCTAAGCGTTGAAATTAATTTCGGATGATTGGAGAGCGTTGGAAAGTGGGGCAGACTATGCTAGTTCAAACAAAGGCAACGGAGGTGAGATTACATTACCTGCAAGAAATGAGCCCATTCCTTCGATATTACGAGTCGTCTATTTTACGAAGGCGGCAATAACAATTAAGATCGTAGACAACAGTTGCAAAACTTTCACACCTCTTTGAAAAATACTCGTAATAAACTAACATTTGTCCAATTTGCAGAAAAAGGTAATCAGGAATTTGCTAAAAACCCTCTTGAGACTTGTTTACGTCCGCATAATATTCTCAATCGATTTCTTACAAAGTATAATAAGGATTAATATAGTCTGAAAATCAAACTAGCCATTACACAATCATAGCGACACTAGATGCATTTATAGACGCAGTAAATCACTGAACTTCGGCAATTTTGAACAAAATGTCCGACATTTGTTTACAACAAATGAAAGCACTACAAACAGTTCGCAGTGTATCCTTTAGGCAGCAGCAACGTCGCCTGTTGCTTGCATTTTACTTCTTTTCCAGTTTAAAATTGATTATCATGTTCCAAAATGTCTAAAAATTGTTATGATACTCGTAGATATATGAATCACTTAATTCATAAATTTCTATCGAGTGAAGCTAGGGCTAAAATTTAAATCACTAATTCCATCGCTACTTGGCCCACATCCAAGTAGGTCAGATTGCATGAAAGCAAATACATCTTTATGTTTGACGACGGTAAGTGAGTGAAGAGTAATTCTGACACCGAGACACATTTGCGCCCTCACTGCAAAATCGCCCCTTTAATCTGAGGAGTATTTCAGCGACTTTTTGCCCCAATATTTTTGTACTCCATAACGCGCTCGTGTTTTCAATGAAGTAGCTATAGGATAGAAACTCCTGAATGTGTTACGCCGTGTTTGCATAAAAAACGGGATGTTAAGACATGTCTAAGATATGGCCTTTCAAAAATATGAAATATGAAAAATATAAAGAAACACACGCTAACTGAAAGTGGAACATTTGACGAACGAGTAAGTCTAAAAAATGGCTACAGGGAAACTCCTTGGGTACATTGTAAATCAGAATGAATGAATCGAAAGAAGAAAGATTTTCTACTACAAGATTCAAATTTACATTCGAAAAGTAAAGCAAAGTAAATTTAATTTAAATTGTTGAGCATGTAATAATACATTCAGTTAGACGTATTTCTGCCTCCCTTTCAATTTCTCCTTCTCACATCCTTTAGTCTCGTTTTCTTGTTCTCCCTCTACTTTTCTTTCTCCCTCAATTCTTGTTCTCCCTCTACTTTTCTTTCTCCCTCAATTCTTGTTCTCCCTCTACTTTTCTTTCTCCCTCAATTCTTGTTCTCCCTCTACTTTTCTTTCTCCCTCAATTCTTGTTCTCCCTCTACTTTTCTTTCTCCCTCAATTCTTGTTCTCCCTCTACTTTTCTTTCTCCCTCAATTCTTGTTCTCCCTCTACTTTTCTTTCTCCCTCAATTCTTGTTCTCCCTCTACTTTTCTTTCTCCCTCAATTCTTGTTTTCTCTCTCTCTCTCACTCACTCACACACTCACACACTCACACTCACACACTCACACACACACACACACACACACACACACATTCTTCGTGCCTAACGATGTTGAAACACAACAGAGACGTTAAAATGCCCGCAACCCAGGAACCTCCGTGGCCTCAACGAGGGAGGCCCCGCCGAGGACACCGGGCTCGCGCGCCTGCCCCGAGAATGACTGCGCGCGTGGGAAGCGCCGTCTGCCCCGACGCAAGGCGCCTCGACCTTCCTCCGGCCGACGCCCCGCCCCGCCCCGCCCCGCTCAGCCACGCCTCCCTCCGCCGGCCGCTTACGTCACCTTCACGCCCGCTGGCACGGCGGTGACGCAACGGGCAGGCGCGCGCCAGGCCGAGCCGAGACGCATCCAGGCGCCCGCCACACGCACTGCGCACCCTCACCGCCCCTGCGCCGGTCAACTTGCCCGACGTGCCGCACGCCCCCCGGACAAATAACGGAGGAATAAATTAAATTAAATAAACAAGATTTGACCAAGTTATTTACCAATTCGCTCAAATGAAAGAGCGGAAGAACATTTAAACAATATCTAAACACAATGAAGGAGCTGTGTGGCATACCGAAATATTTTTCTCGACTCTCAAACTTGTGAAATGCAGATAGTTGCTATAATAATGATTCAGAGAATATGAAACAATTCAGCTACTAATTATTTAAAAGGTTTCACAAATATAAAAAATATAAAAGAGCATTATGAACACAAGAGTTAACAAAATAATTAAACAATAACAAAAATGTAATTTTAGACTATATATAATGCATGTTTAAAATGTTTACACGTATGCATGACATAAGTATTCTCCGATCCTGTCCAAAAGAATGCCGGATATCTTAACGGATCACGGAAGACTTAATACTACCTTCCCCTTTTTTCGCCATTCCCATCTTTAAGATCTGGCGATGGACACATTTTAAATCGCCATATGCTTCATCTCTCATGCCCTAGAGCAGCTGCGCAGTTCTGCGAGTTGCGCATGTGATGGCATGGAGCACGGGCTACTGTGAGTATTCCTACACGGATGCCGTGGTTTCCATTGAGCTGATACATCATAGAAGAAAATACGGATCTATCTATACATAAAATAGCACACGTAGGAGAAAGTTCTCTAATGTTAATGTGAAGTTATAGAAAAATTTATCACATGCCCTTTTTTCAATTTGAAGAGATGAACGATACGCCGTCTTAGACATAGTCTCATTCGCTCTTTTCTCAATCAGAACGTCATTGGCCGTATAATAACATTTTGATTCTCCAATATAGGACCCTTAAGAGAGAATAAATTGGCCCAGCATAGTTCCCGCTCTGCCAATAGTTTTGCTTACTCCCAAATATCAGAAGTATGACATAAGACAAGACAGATAAATAGCACGTGGAATACAGGAATACCATTTACTACGAAGTTTACCTCTTCCTTTACACGCTCTTGTAGTTCCACTAATTGTATCATAGACGAATTTATAGATATTGAAAATAATGGCTAAAAATCTCAAAGGACAAAATGTTTGGTGGACTTACCAATGCCGCGGATGACATCACAGAAATAGTAAATCGGGTCACGTGCAACCAAGATAATGATATATTTTGTTGAAACCAAAGTCAATTACTCTTCTCCATAATTACCTGCAACACAAAAGAATATCAATTAGATCAAGCTGCAATTTTCATTAAGGTATCACAAAACTTGGAAAGATGTTAATCGTATGAAATTCAAAGAACTTGTCTATTCACGTTAACTATTTTCAGAAAATAGAAATTAAACAACATTTTATTTAACAGTAATTTCAGAGACCAACATGTATCTTCATTTTCGAAACTTGGAAATTGTGAAACCTACGATTAGGCTGATTTATAACTCGGTTATGAACTCTTAGACGTTCTCAGATGTATCACTTGTTTTTATCTACAGATAAGAACATTTTAAATATTTGGGAATAGAACGTAAAGTCAAGCGGAATCGAAAATGATCTTTGTTTTAAATCCCAAAAATGACACTGCTACATTCACACATGTCGAAGAAGAATGACTGAAGGGAATTTCGTTGGAACAGATGGCGGAGTAGCCCACGCAATTTGTACGCAGGATCAGGAAACTCTTCCAGTCATCATTAAGCGTTCTCTCACCATCTGCGGTTCATCAGCAAAATGTAAATGAACCTTTGTAAATGTGATACTTAAGAGGTCACACATTTCTCTGCCAACCATAAATTGGGTGCTCTTTAGGCAATACTTAAATCTATTTGGTAAATACCGGATTCCGCATAAAATATACAGAACAATCCCAAAGAGGCTAAAAAAGTATTTCGTAACAGTAAATACGACAGGATAATAAGAAGAGATAAGACCTCAAATCTCACATTCAAAATATCCATGATTACATATGGGAAAGGTGAATGAAGAAAAACGGAATATAATTTTCAGATATATCAGTTTTGTTATTTATTGAATTACATCTGGTGATCGAAGACAAATTAAACAGCATGACTAGAACTTTAGAGTTTGTGGATTTGCTGGTACATTCTCTAAAGAGATAAACGCATATTTTAGATACGGACAGATAATCGGAAAGTAATGGGAGATCCAAAGATTTGTTTGTCAATTGTCACACTTCCATCATGACACGTAAAAAATAATAGCAATAAGGAATTGTGTGCTAAGTCAAATGGAATAAATAAAAAAAGAAATTACTTCCTAATTATAATTGTGTTATCATCTACATAGAATATAAGTAATAATTGTTTCTTTTTCATGTGCTTCGAAAAGTTTTAAATGCTTTCTTTACCAGCCAACAATGTAGGTATACATACGTAACGACAAATATTAACAGCTCTGATTTTCTACTGAACATCGAAGAACAATGCAGCAAAGAGTTTTTTTTTAGAATATAACATGGCGTCTTGTGTGAGAGTTAATAGTGAATAAGAGTTTCTATTGTATAACAAAGAATTTATTATAATAATATCAGTGTTAATGAGTGATTAATTTCGCGACGTAAATTATCAAACTGAAAATAGGCCTGGCTTATTGTAAATCATACTTTATAACCGATGATAAAATATTTCCTTCCGAAAACTTCATTGCCGTCTACTTCTCGTAATTATTCTTACTGCAGTACTACCCCAGCTTCTTGCAGCTATAACTATTTGACCTCAGAGTTATCAGTGGTGTTCCTCCGACTATACAACCAGCACTAATACCCTCACAGATGGCCACCTTAAAGATCAGCGTACAGCGAGACCGCCCACGAGGCACTCACGAAAACCCACGAACATAGCCCACGACCCACGAAAACAGCACTCAGCGGCCGCCTCGCCCGCCCGGGTGGGCTAACTGTAAGTCCGAAAGTAATAATATTCCGTGAAGAAACACAACCACGCTCTGCACCGCAGCCCTCTCATTGTTTTGAGGCGTTGCTGCGCTGCGCAGACAGGGCAGTTGCTGCGCGCGGAGCTGAGCGCAGCTCTCCCGCTGTCACGCCGCCGGCGGGCGACGGCCCGCGCGCGCACTTCGTGGCCGTGTAATTGCACAGTACTGTTAGGCGTAAACAACACGAGAGAAAATGGCCGCGGGGCCCACGAAAGTACTATTTTTATTTGTCTTTGTGTCTGTCCTTCTTTCCGTCTTCTTCTTCTTCTTCATCTTCTTTCTTCTTCGACGCTGGGCGACGGTCATTTAGTCACTAATTTTCAACTGGGGTTTAATCAGAAAATTCGGGAAGGGAATGATTCATTGGTTGGTGTTTATGTTCAACAAAAACGCATGAAGTAAATTAAGCTTTGTTAATAATATAGAGTATTCTGTGTGCGTGTTCCTCACCCACCAACACCCTCCTCGCTCGATCACTTTCCTGTCGCACTTGCAAAAAACCATATCCCCTAATTCCGCCCTGGCGGATGCGTACCAGGCCCCCTCCCCTCCAAAAGGCCTGGATGTTTCGTTTACCTGTCTTTATTTGGCAAAGTTGATTTAAATACACATTTATGGTCAAATTATGTAATTATTTAAACAATATTGTATAGTATCAAATCTAAAGTACAAAAATACTACACAATACAATAAGAAATGTTTATTATTTAACAAAAATCTAGGTGTCTCCTCCAAAATAGTAAGCTGAATCCGCTTCTGTAATTGCGTGTGCATTTCCTTCAATGACCTCCTATTTATTGTGTATTGTATTAAACTTTTGGAAGAAGTCAGGTGAAAGAGCAGGACCAATGACCTGAACCTCACCACCAATAAAAATAATTTGTTTATTCATTTATAGATGTACGCAGATATATTAATGGTGTAGTTGTAAAAAGGGTATAGAAACCTAACAGTTGTTTATTTCGTTTCTATTGAAATGGTAACAACATTGTTCAATGAAATAAAAGAGATTATTACTCAAGATCAAAACTTTAAATCCAACAAAGAAGTTACGTTCGTATATCTTCGTGGAATATAATTCTTATCTTGGGAAGATTGCATTAAAAAACACATTTTCATAATTAAGCCGCTTTAACCGCCTACGCCTCGCCCCCAATTGCAACAACGTTTAAAAATTACAAACACTCCTCTTCAAGTAAACGCTCCATTTCGTAATATTCCGTTATCCATTATTGCTATTCAGCATGCCAAAACAAATTGAATATGTGTAAGTATAAATTATATATTGCGTACTATATAGTTATTACACATGACTTCAACACATATTTACATTCATATTTCTGGTTCTGTGTATTTTTCATCACCTGATCTCACATCAAGGAGTGGTTGACCCCTGCCCCCTAGACCGTGGTTTCCTAAACTTTTCTAGAAGTGTGGTGAGTAAAACATAGGGTGAGGAACTGCACACTGTAGGGATGGTTAAGTAAAACACAGAGTAGAGTGTGTACTTCGGCTACTGTATCTTTTCTTTCAGCGCCATTTACTTCTTCGCAGAAATATGACTGATAACATGTTATGAAGTCTTGCCAGGTCCTCTGGCCTAAATTTGATTTTCCAGTGTTAATACAGATGAATTGTTTCACTTTTCATGTAGATTTTTAGTTATTTTTAAATATATATTTTTAAAGAATTTTTTTATTGGGGTACACACAGTACTATGACTAAGTTAGGCTAGACTTTCTGCCGAGCACCGCCGCACACAGCTTCACCACCGCTGCTCCAGCAGGCAACGGGGCAGACTCACGACCATACGTTTTTGTTGTTTTTCCATTTTCATTTTTTCATTGAATATAAAACTTTGCATTGGTATTGGTGTTGTGGAGAGTTTTCGTTGGCATTTACAATGTAATAATGATATGAGTCGTCATTGCCAACAATAGTGTTTATTACAATAGCAGCTTTCGATGGCTTAGCCATCATCAGTTTTCTAGTACAAGACAAAATACTGGAAATAGAAAATCTATATCACACCTGGTTAACTTTAGAAAACCTCCATATTCATTCAAATAATAACATACTGAATGAAAACATAAACCATAGCCCCTCTCCTCTACTAAAATTATTAGACACCACTCCCACACCGCGCTCTTCCAGGGCAGCTCAGCAGACAGCGCACCGCATCCAGGCCACTGCCCTCCTCCACCCCACAGCGGGTGCTTAAGCCCCTTGGCTCGCCCCGTCACCGCGTAGTCGCTTTTGCGGCTTCCATACAGTAGGTAAAGAACGGCTCAACTTACATTTTCATGTTTTCTGTTTCAAATTTCACATGATCTAATTCAATTTCATTCACTTTTCTTGTAGTATTAAATGACTTCACATCCCCTTTCTTTTTTTTCAGTTCTTAAAATGTTAAATATATTTTCTAAAAATTGTAAATTATTAGTAATATTTGTATTATAATTTTGTTGTCAAATCAAAAAATATTCACGTTTTAATGTTTGTTTTGTTTTTTCTTGAATTAGAAAACTGATGATGATGGCTAAGCCATCGAAAGCTGCTATTGTAATAAACAATATTGTTGGAAACGACGACTCATAATTATTGCTCGTACATTATTTCATTGGCACTGGTAGTTGTGCTTATCAAAAACTATTTTTCGTGAAACTTAGAAAACAGAAGATGAATCACCATGCCGTTTGTAGACATTAATTGATGTCCCAAGTTACTGAATATTTTAAAAACTATGAAAGCATATTACTGAAGCGTTTGTTAACAAAAAATCCTAAGATACGTTTTAGATACTGGATTTAAATTAGCCTGATAAATGTTCTCCGCATAAAAGCAAATCAAGCCATGAGATCGCCACACTGTTTTAAATTTCTAGTTGTTCAACTCCTACGCTTCTTCATTGCCTACACGTTTCCTTTACATCTTTAAGTTAGTTTTCAATTTTTACCTGAAAGTGTTCTCAATCTCATTCTCTCTTTTTTGTGTGCCGATTATGACTTTCTCCCTTGCTCTTTTACATGTAAATCTCTTTCCATCTCTGCAAGCTGTGCTCGTACATTCTGTTGCCCTGTCAGATTTTGCCAGTATTCACTCTTTATTTCTGTTCGACAAAACAACTATTATTTCTCGTTTTCCCTATTGTCATCTCAAATGCCTCTTTCTCTGCATTCGTACTCGGAATGGTAGATACTGATTCTTATTCAAAAAGGTGGAGGAGGAAGTATAAGTATAATTTATGAACATGAGGACATCAAGAGACCAGTCACTTCACTAAACGGTATTTCTCTGTAGTGCAAACTTCGAAGTTTGCGTAATACACTAAAATATACTTAAGTGCTGTGTACAGAACTACGTTTTTTTTACGGCCTAGCCACCACCTACCAGCTCCCAACAAGAATAAAAAATAGATATCCATTAGATTCATTCCTCAGCATATTTTCAGAACTCAATTAATCACATAGGTGCTCTGTGAGTTTCCTATTCATGTGGATTTAGATTTAGTTGTAAGATTAGCATTTAAGTTAAATATAAGTCATAAAAATACATATGATGTAGTATACATAATACTGAACTATGTACATTCGTTCACTAATAAAGATATACTAAAAAAAAAACTACGTTTTAACAGCTGCATTTTCTTCAAAAATCTTATCATGTATAGATTTCTCGCGAGAAGATAACGAACGCCGGAGGAAGAGAAGGCGGATGTCCTACTGTGGACACACTGGAATTCTGCAATGAGCGCATCCGCCAAACACCGCGACGCCGCGATCTCTTCGGTAGCCGACCAAAGCGAGGACAGATGTTGCCTTCCGCGCACCTGCCAAAGGCACGGGGAGAACGCTTCATGGAGCGAAGCGGAGCCGAACAGCTGTCAAGTTGAGAGACTTCAACATCCTTCTGGAGACGGAATATAAAGAGAAGGCCAACGCCTCACGAAATCAGAAATAACAAGCTCTGCCTCCTGAACGGGAGCACAAACTGTGTCCGAAGAGCGGGCAAGATGATTCGGACGAAAAGCATTCGCAACCAAGCAGTGCAGAAAGAAACTCCGTTGCCGCAAGATTCCATTAGATGCTCTCTTTTATTAAAAAAAGTTGAATTCAGGTTTTGTTCTTGTATATAGGTGTTGTGGTGTGTTATCGTTGGCATTTTTCATGAAATAATTATAGACGTTGTCATTGCCAACAATAGGAACTCCTATTGTTGGCAATGACAACGTCTATAATTATTTGTTCTTGTAATTGGCCGAGACGTCTGCTTGTGTCATTGATTAATTAACATTTTATTTGATCAAATATTAATATTTTATTTTATTTCATAGTTATAACTGTTACCGAGAGAAGTGGCTCAGGGCTTTGCACGCTGACGTCGCATTCGGGAGGCCCGGGTTGTATCCCCGCGCCGGCCATCCTGACCGGGATTTTCGTGGTTTCCCTCTGTCATCCAGGCGAGTGCTGGGATTGTTCTACTGAAAGGCCACCACCGCAAACCGCCCCCGTTGCCAGACCAATTCATTAAGTGAAGTCACAAAGGTTATGCGAATTCGAGACATCGTGGGTTCCTGCTTGAGTGTCCGACTCAAGGCGCCGAGGCCAACTACCCTTTACGGGACATATAATGGCTAAATAAAAGAAAACACAAATACAAATAATTGTAACGACTAGATATACACGTATGTTTTGTAATATATTGCATGTTGAAATATAACTGAATGACTAAAACATTAATGATCCGCTAAACGTTCAAGATCTTTCTTCAAACGTTTTTAAATTTTTTTTTAGTGTCTCGAGAGACCCCTCTCTTTTTGGCTTGTAATGCAGGTACAGTTAAAAACGTATATAAAAATGTGGATAACACGAAAAAGTAAAAACAAGATAACTATCCTATGAGCTCCCACATGCACCCACACCTCATAAATAGATAAAGGATAACACGTTTCGTTAAACAGTTAGAATTTAATGAAACCGTTAGATGAGTGAAATAAATCACGCCTGAATGCACATACATTATCAGTTCATGCATCGACCGTATCAAATTCTACTTGTTCTAACTGTTCTTCAAAGTTCTTCTTCCCCCAAATACACTTTCGAATAGGAGATGGACGGCAGTGGCGTCGTTAGCTCCAACTACTCACACGCGGTGACACTTCGATGTTCCTTGACGTACGAGGCCGTCGGACAAGTCGAAGGCGCACGAGTATTACCTTCCATAAACATCTCCCCACGGAAATTATCGCTGCACATACGGGAAGGAACTTTCTCTTGGGCTTACGACCTCGGGGCCAACGTATGAGACGTCGGCGGCAGCGGCCGTTCCCAAAGCACAATTAGCCTCCGCTCATTGGAAACCGATTTGTGCTGTCACCTCACTCGCTTTTCGTCTCGCTTGAATCTCCCGGCCTCCTGGTCATAGGTGAGCTGCTTTCACGGCTGACCAACTTCCCGTTCCTGCTTGAGGAAACTTGGGACACGATGCCTTTGATATTGACTACGCGAGATGCCTGTGAATTTTCTGGGTGTTAAGAAAGTATTTTCTTAGAAATAAGTTTCCCGTGCATACGCGCTATTTCATTTGTCAAACATGAAAATCACATTTCTCTAATAGATATAAAATATTTTAAATCGGTAATTGTCATCCAGTGTAGAAGATACACTCAATGGTTTAACACGAAATCTTATTTTTATGAATTGTAACATTCGTTTCATTACATGCATTGTAATTCATTCATTAGCACACAGGTTGCGAGCAGTTGCAATTTAATGTTCGTGTGTGGCATTAATCATACCATATCTAATTTATTTTGCTCGAGCTATAAAACGACAGTGGTTTGTCCAATTGCTCTGGAAGAGATTGCATAATGAAACAAGCTGTAAGTGATATTTTAATATCTGCTTTGGTTACATTCAAGATTAATAATTGAAGACGCTTCGCATGCAATTTGCCCAGCGCTCGAGAATAAAATTAAGCGTAATTAAGATAATGAATTCTCGATTTTCCGGTGCTAGCCCTTGTAATGACAGACAAACGCTCCGGCGAACTCGTTTTCACTCGCGCATGCGCGGAGGTAGGTTAATTGGGCTCCTGACACCGAACACTCTTGGCCGCCACTTCCCCGGATTGCGCTGCCGAAAACGCACGAGGAGAGAGTGGCCGTATTGCCAATACTGCGCCCACACGTCGCCTCAAATAAGCTGAGATCGCTCGGCGGCAACACGGTTGCCCCTGCAGCATCGCTGGCAGGAAGGTGCCAGGGTTCGAGTCCCGGTCGTGACGACACTAGGTGCATTGTTGTGCGGCGGCGATGGTGTGACGGTTAGCGTACCGGACTGTTATACCCAAGCTCGCGGGTTCAAACCCGATCGAAGCCGTGGATTTTTAGGGCGACAAAATCCTTCGTACGCCTTCCTTCGGAGGGGAAGTAAAGCCGGCTGTCCCATGTTAGTAGATTTACTTGCATGTAAAAGATCCTCAAGCCTAAATGACGCCTCTGAGCTAAATTCAAAATCGCCTGTTTCTCACCCAAGAAATACCTCCTTCCTCTGCTAGTTGGTGAAAGGAGCGTAGCGAAATTTGCGTGGTCAGACGGAAGAGCGGGCCTCATGGCCCGAGTCTCGCCACGTAAAATAAGGCAAATTCAAATTCAAATTCAAATTCAAATTGTTCAGTTGAAATGAAACACTGTCTGGAAGAGACCTCTAGCGACAGGATGCTCTGACCGGCAGTTTTCTTTAATTTCTCCGCTTAATATCAAGCGAATGTCGGAGCAGTACCCAAAAAATGGGCTAAGAACCGCGCGCGATTCTGCATTTCTCATTCTTGTTTCCTCGAATCATCTTACACCAAGGGGTCCGTATAGACCCCTTGGATGTCGATGAAATTTTGAAAGGGGTCATTAGTAATCAAGGGGTCGATTGGGGGTCAATAGTCAAATATGAACCGACGACTGATCACTATAATCAAGATCCTATTGGTTACAAAAATATTAATGAACTTAATTTTTTCTGATATAAATCAACAAAACACACGATAAAAAAACAAATTCACTCATCTTCTTTCGAATCTATCGTTCATCCTTAGAGTTCGGTTGTTAAGAAAACTCAAGAAATTATAACTATGCTTGCACAAGGATCCTCCTTCTCAGGCAAGAAAGTAGTCTCCGCAATACGCACTGGAGAAATGTTCTAAAAAATACTTATTATTTTATAACTATTACATTACAATGAAGAGAAACCCAAGCGGAAGCGTCTTCGAATATTAACAAACGATGTATGCCAAACAATATTGTTGCAGGAAATAGTTTTCTTTAAGTATTTATGTGCAATTCTTCCTGTCATGATTATGCATGTCGTATGTTATGGATAAAACGTAGAGTCGATGAAACAATTCTCTTACAAGGGTGTCAATGAAAGAAAAAGGTTGGAAATCCCTACCTTACACCCACCCACTCCCCTAGTCGGGAACGTGAGTTAGACCTGGTGGGACGTCCGCCTACACGGGAAGATAGTACGAAAAGAAAAAAAAACAGTAATATGCTTTCACGTCCTATCAGAGAAGGGACACTACCACCTTCTGGGATATAACACTAGCGGGGGAAATTATCATTACAGCAATGACATATCCCGAATCAAAACTCTCTTCTCCTCAACCGCCTGCCATTTCTCCAACCAGAAAGACTGCAATGGCTGAGCTCGCTGAAAGCACCGTATGTCTTCGTTGAGCAAAGAAGCGGGTCTTCAACACCTGCAATCCCATCCCGGGTAACTCCCTTCGACAACTTCCCCCGGGTAACCCTGACTTCGAGTAAATAAAGGTTTTCGCCTCGGTGAAAATGAAGCAATGAATTATGGATATGAGTATCTTCCGATCGGTGATTACACGCCTCACTGCCCACTGCTATAATAGAGGTGTACGTAATGAGAAAATTGCTCTTCGGTGGTCAAATATAAATTACAGTGTTTTTAATAGTGACTGACAGTTGATAAAAAAAACTAATGGTCGAACTTTCTAAAGGATTCGTATAATTGATATTCTGTCACGTTCTATTTAGATGGTGAGAAAATGCGGCGTTAGTAATTTTATTTCACGCTCAAAACTGTATACTCTACTGTGACTATTAAAGACAACAAAATGAATTCTTTTCGCGAGAAATAACTTTTCAATAGCACAATATTGTTTGTAGATACTACCTTATTATTTTGCATTTAGTTCTATATAGCATTCGTATGGTTTGTCTCATATAATTAAGAATTTATCAAAACGCGAAAATGCAAAATATATTTTTTCATAAAACAAATGTTGAGAATGCATTTATGTAAGTTTTTGCTAAAAATTAGGGATTTTCAATGCTTAAAGCTATATTTTTTACAGAATTCGTCGAGTTTAGGTAAACTCAAGTTGGATGACAAAACCGATCAAATGATGCTTAAACGATGAATAACTTATATTGGATTTCTTTTGCATTTATCGGGATTTGAAATAACGCTCCTCAATATCAATTATTGATACCTGGACTTTTCATTTACACTGTTATCGTATGTTTCAAATGCACATATCTAGCAATACATAATTTTATTGGAAATTGAATTGGACATTTTTATTGTGTTTAGTATTACCTAGCCCTAACACACGAAATACGCCTTCAAATTGAAATTGCCATAGATATGTTGCAGGCGTTTGAAAACGAATCCCATAGATATGGGATTCCTTTTCGATACGTGTCAGTAAAATCGTCAAAGGCACTGAAATATAAGGACAGTTCTTCCCCGTAATTGTGTTCTCTTAAAAACTAATTTGTCTGACGTGCTGGTCGATGTGAGGTTAAAAAATAAAATGAAAATAAAAATTAGTTCCATTGATGGAGAAAGCTCCTCCATTTCCAGCCCCGTACCTTTCCATTTTAGGAGCGAAATTTGCAAACCTCAATTGCTACTTTTTTTCCTGTCATCGACATAGAATGCTCTCAGCAGTACGCTAATTCTCCACATTGGTTCTCTCATCCATCAATAGCTCAAAAGATTGTTTGACCCTAGGAACGTGAACACTGCAACATCGCCAACACGTGTGCACTTACTATTAAAACATTAACCCACATCCAAACTAAAACATGTGGTCATAGTACTCCTTTACCCTCGCAACAAGTCCTGGCTTCAGAAAAAAAGGCGTCTCCATGTTTTCCGAGGCACTTCACCGAGCGTCTCAGAGAAACGAAAACCGAGCTCGGGCGGTCTCGTCCAACACACATCGGCCCCCGCGTTCGGCCGTCGCCCGTCCTGAATTTCGCGCACGACTTGGCATCGAGTGGGGCGGCACACGCCGTGTCGTTCGCACAATGCACGCCGCACCGCACTAAATGAACAGACCCAATCTGAGAACCTTGGACCAGGGGTGTCTAACTTGCAAGGCCTCCAGGAGCACAACTATAACCTTTAAATAGGTTGCGGGCTAGATTTTCAATACTCGAACTATCCACACCGGATTTCCCCTTATTGTTGATCTCGGCATTTTACCCGGGGGCCCTGAAACGGAGGGGGGGGGGTGAAGTGAATGGATCCATGCGTGACGTCACACCGTACTGTGCAACAGTAACGCAGTGAAACACATTCGGATTATTCTAAATATTTGAATTTACTACAAAAATGTTATTGAATCTAAACTTAACCCACTATTTTGACATTAAGAAGGGTTGACCTTGACAGGACTCCTACGCAATACTAAGATTAATTTAACCATGCATTTGAAGTAAATCAGCTGTTGCGATTTCATCCACTCTGGAGCTTAAATATCCCTACAGTGACGTCACTATAGGGGCGTTCCCGATTGTCCAAGCTCCACACGTCGGAGTTTATCGCTCTTATAAACATATATATCAGGCGCGGATCGACAGGGAGGGAAATGAGGAAAATCTCCCACTAATTTTTTTCTGTAACTATTAATTGTAACTTGTCACGAAACTTTGAAGAAAAAATGTTTTCTGATCAACATTAAAACGAAGAAAATCGTATCACATCATGAGCTGAGTTCAGCCTTTTACATTTTACAATATCTGTAATATGGCACATTAGACCGAAATATTTTGAATTTCCCCTCTTCGCCTCTCAAAATTTGTCTCTAGATCCGCCCTTGTATGTATGCATGAATGTTTATATGTATATATATATATATATATATATATATATATATATATATATATATATATATATGTGTGTGTGTGTGTGTGTGTGTGTGTGTGTGTGAATGTGTGTGTGAATGTGTGTGTGTGTGTAAGCCTGATTCACTTCGTTCCCCGTTCCCTCCTTTGTTCCCTTTCTTACTTCCTGTTTCCTCTGGTTGCCGTTAGACAGCTCGCGGGCGGGCGGCGCTCTTAGAACACACACTCCCGAACGAGCGCGGCTCCTGTGGTGCGCATGCGCGCAGCGCGGCGCGGCGCGAAGCATCTGGCGGGCGGTGGGTGCTTCCTTTCGGGAGGCTGCGTGCGCGCATCCAAGGCGGGCATTTAAACCAAACGAATGGGTAGGGGTGGGGGAGGGGAGGAGGGTTCAGCTCAAGGACGCTCTGCGACCGAGTGACACGGGAGCGGAGCCTCAGAGCCTGCTGCAATGCACATGGGACGAGGCGGAAGGTGCATATGGGACGAACCGAAGGTTGGGGCACGGAAGTCAGCAGAGAGAAGGGATCAACAAAACACCGATGGTCCAAATTAAAACATCCAAGTTAATAATAGGGACTTTAAACACAGCGTAGCACACAGCAATAGGCAGGAATATTCTCTTCTATGCTTCCTCAACAAAACCTATTCTGTTCTAGTGTTTGCCAGTTGAGGGGAACGATCCATCGACCGCTGCGCCCGAAGCTGAGTCAACCGCGACGCGACGCCCCCGTCACCCGATGACTCGGGGGATCCCGCAACGCGCCGCACCTCACGCGCTCTACGTGGCATGTGGCCTCTGCCTCTGCCTCCGCCTCCACTTCCCAAAGGATGAGAGAGGCGGCGCTTTGTTCCCACCGCGGAGGCGGAAGCGGTCAACCGCACACTCCGGGACCAGAGTCCATCCTCCTCCCCCCACCCCCAACTATCGGCTAGGACTCACTCCGGCACAGCGAGTGGGAGAAGGAAAAAGAAGTAAATTCTCTTTTCCCTACTCTTTTACCAGAGATTCGTCATCCGAGAATGGTGCAATGCACGCAGCGCGGAGGACACGTAGTGCGTGGAAGTGCATACAGTAAAGCAGCTGTATTACGTGTCTCAGAACAAATGTTATACACTTCTACAGCATATAAGTAGGTCGAAGATAATCATTTTTGGTTAATGAACATGTACATGGAAATTTCATATTAAGAAGTTACACTCGTGTTTGGTGTGTGCCGAAAATCAATACACAATGTTCCCAGTCGGGAGCAATTATCACATATGTTATTTCGTTTTATGAGATTTATCAATGTGTGTTCATTGGGAAATACTGATTTACATACCCAAGAAATTAGTAACATTTATTCTGAGGTATCTGTACGTCTGACGTTAGGATTTGTTAGAACCTATAACTCTCTTGGAGTTTATCATCCTTTAAAAAGATAGCAATAAAGTGAGAGATAGCACGAAGGTAAGTTAATGGTATGCAAACGGAGGTAGGAAGCCAGGATAATTATGAATTTGAGGGACAAGTGCGCTAGGAGACAGGAAAAAAGAGAAGGTATATCCTTGTCCATGTTCTCGGTGTCACTGAAAGACCGCGAAATATGTAATAATGTATGAATTAGAAGGGTATGCTTCGCCAATTGCAATGCGGCGCTGTAGACGAATCATAATTGATTGAAATAAGATGATTAGAAATTAATTTTCTAGCATGAATTCCATTAATATTTTCCAAACATAATATATTATCAACATGCAAAGCAATAAAATATTATTATCCAAGGCGTAGCCTGATTAGGGATTAAGGTTAAACATAAAATTTGGGTTGCATTAATCTAATTTGTTTGCGTATCAGCTTTGTTTGGTTTCTGCTCCTACAAATGTGCTGATATTATGTTTTCATTATTCACATCCCCTACTGTCTCCTCATGAATATTGGTAGAAAAAATCCTCGAACTACTACCAGAAAGTGTAAGGCTCTCAAAGTATATACCTGTTCAGCAGTGGAGGGGGGTAGCTAATGGGCTTCCAAAACCCGATTTAACGGGCTCGGATCGCGGTGAAGGAATATCGAATAAAGTAAAATCTTCAAAATCCTTTGCTAGACTTTGGCATGGGAAAGAATCTTTACTAAATTTCCTTCAAAACTCAATCTTTCGTCAATTCTTCTCCTAATCAGATTTGATATTCACGAAGACACCAGCATATGGCTATGACAGGAGTTGTGACGGTCTCTGCTGGCAAAGTCGGGAGTCAGTTGAATTCGTTTTTCCACAAAATTACACATAATCATCTCATAACATCACACAATCAACATAATTGAACATAACAAATCCGTAAAATGCAGAAATGAATTATCTTGTGAATAAAACTTAAATAATGTTCCTCTTTCATCTGTATTAATCTCTCTTCAAAATATAAAATAAGAAAATTCGAAAACAAAAATGTTCATTTTCAGTTTCATACTCACACTTTTACTTCACACTGCCCTAAGAATTCTATATGTTATCTCTAAGAACTGTTTATGTTACATTTGTATAACAGCATTCTCACTAGCGAAAACGAGTTGCCTTGGCAACAAGTCTTTTCTTGCGGAAGAGAACCCATCGCCAATACAAAGACAAGTTACCAAATAAAAAGATGGGATTTATAATTATGTTCATGACTTTCAGAAAAATTCGTCTTTGTTAGTACTTTCAAATCGTCATAGAAGTCACCGTTGCGAACCATTCGCACATATGACGGAGAAAACTGTTTACTCATCGCGTTCTTCACATACTACATCAACTTCAGCGTTGACAGACATTCGTATAAACAAAACTACTTTCACTAATTCCCGAACACTTAAAATTGCGTCATTTTCTCGGTGCTCACAGCAACAGACACGTCGTGCATCACTAGCAATTAAGCAACATACGATTATGGTGGCGAGGAACTTTCGAATAGCTTCAAGAGTTTGAAGTTCTTTAAATACAATCTGCTTATTATACTTTACACAGGGTTTAATCATTATTGATAAATAAATGGATTATTTAAAAACGTCTCCATCCACGTTAAAGTAATCCGCAAAACGAATCCCCAGATCTGTCAGATTTACAAGAATAATGCAAACCAGGGAAAGAAAACAAAACTGCGTAAAATTGAAGAAAAAAATACTGTATCTGTCCGAAACTATAGATCTACTGATTCCGGGGCAGCTACAACTATTCGTAGAACAAAACTGGCGTTTTTACAAAAAACAAACTCATCGCAACAAAGAGCTTGTCGACCAGTCCACTTATGAGCACTTCATGGAATTTCTGATTTGCATCTTCATAGAGATACAACAGTCAGTAAACATTAATTCCAATCTTATAACGGTCCACAACCCAATACTAGTTTCAACCGCCGCTACACCAACCGATTAAAAGCGCCTGATTATGAACAAACGATTACGTGACGGTTCGAACAGGAAAGCCCAACAGTGATTTCCCTCGCCTGTGGCACGGCGGCGCGTGGGCGGAACCGGAAGTAGATAACAGGGCGCGCAGTGGAACGCGCGTGGCGCTGCCGTCCGGACGCGTTCGTCACGGCGGTCACGGCTGGCCACTGGCGCGCGCAGCGGCCGCGGCGGGAACCACGCCGCACCTGCGACTCCGTGTTGCCTCACGCCCCGACCACATCCCTCTTGCGATCCGGAGCCAGCTCAAATTGCGGCAATTCAAGTTGCAAGTGAACAAAATCTAACTGTGTGGAATGAGTATTTAGTATCAATTCCAGGTGTGTGAATTTTAGGTTCCTATTCCCGTATGTGTAGTGCATGTTACCTTCCGAGAGGGGGGCGGTGTTCCTCCCCCGAAATAATACGATATCTGTCACCGACCTACACGTTGGCTTGGGGTTTTTTCCGTTTTTCAGATATCTCCCCCAGAGGAACACAGCTCCAACCGGGACAAGCTTTAAGGTCTAGGGTTGTCTCCGGACATGGCGGAGGAGTAGTGCATATGCAAGGGAGAGACGAGGGCACAAGAGTTGGGAAGGAAATATCATGAGTGATTCGTGACCCGTTGGTTAGGGTACTGCACCGCCTGATGCTGATTGGAGAAACCGCCAAAAACCATCGTTTGCGCAACCAGACGCAAGAATTCTCCTGCAGTGATTCAACTGTTCTGAGCTGTGTAGTGTCAATAATTCGACACCGGCGGGATTAGAACCCGAGGACATCCCGGCGAATGTTGTCGCAAAGCAAACATTAAAAAGTCACATGGATGGTTTTTGGTTTGCTACTTACGGAGACTTTTAAAAAAGATGCTTCAGCACAGCTTCTTAGGTTCATAATATTAAGCACTTATCTTGAGATAAATTTAAAACATTATTTAAAATGATGTTGAAATTTATTTTTTAATTTTTAATTTTGAAAAAAATAAATGCAGAGCAAACTGCTTCTTACTATCGTTTCTTTCTGTGAAGACATAATTATTATTCGCAAAACAAAATTATAATTACGACATATTTTGTTAAGACGTAACTATAATTATTATTATAATTTGCTATTTCAAATATGTGCAATTAATAACATTAATACCTTCATTCTATGGAAAAATAACTTTGAAACGAATAGACGTAGCAGTGAAGGATATCTCAAAACTAAATTCAAATGTTAGGCAACTGTGGAAATAATGTGTGACCTTTTAAGCAAAAAGGAAATGTGACAATGTGTATCCTGAAGTTATGATGCAATTTTTTCCTGATTTTTTTTCTGCTGGATGATGCAAGGTTAATATCAACGTTCCATCAGCCTTGGTAAGAAACGTGTAACATCGTACCATACTGTCTGAAACGATTCTCATGTATGGATACGATAAAGTATTTCAGGAAAATTTCAAATATATTTTGTGAGAACATCAGTGATATAGATTAGCGTTGCTACATCGACAACAAACCCTCAAACCTTCGCTGTTCAAAATTAATCCAACGATGTTGTTAAAACTGCTGCCCAAAATTATCGATGTTTGCAAACACAGACGATTTCAAAAAAGGGTTAGTAACTTCTAACCTTTACGTTTGCGCGGAGGAGAACTTACTTTGACAATGGCCGTGTTTATTAATTTAATTACGATTTAACTGACAAACAAACATAAAAGAATAAATCGCTTAACAAAACTTCAGCTGCCTGAGTGTTCAGGGTCATCTCTGGGAATCAGTGCCTCGAGTCCCCAGTCACCTGGGAATCACTTCGCTGTAGACGGATGCGGGAAGAAGGGGGGGGGGGTATGTCTACTGCGCATGCGTTGACCGCTTCTTCGCGTGCAAAAGAGCAGCGAAGGTGTAGGAAATACCAGGGCATCGGGGTCAGCACTCGGGAGAGAGAGAGCCTTCTTGACGAAGGCAGTAAAAAAGCGTTTGTTTCATTCGAGCAAGATAACGAACTGTGATATAAGTTATTATTTCATATTTTATCTTTCATGAAATTGTAATTATGGAACTTTTTCCATTCATAAATAAAACGTCAAGGTCAATACATAGGTGTTAAAAAACATCGGCTTTATTAAATCGATTTTCAAAACATTTCTGTATAATAAAAATTATATTCCTCTAGAAAAACTGCGTCGCAAATGTCACATTTTTTTATATAGAGAGGGCAAGGTTCGCCAGGTGGACATTCGAAAGAAATACGTTATCCAAAGTGAACCTGAAATGTGCGCACAAATCGTGCCAGACGCAAAGTAAATCTCTCTATACTTAAGCAAGCATTTGTCGTTCGAGAATATTATTAGTCATTTCAGAGGACACCACCCATACGACGCAGCGAAGAATAACCACACGATAAATTCGTGTCCGAAGGCAATTTGTCGCACCGTGCACCGGTGGCACGCGCGTGACTGAAGAGGCTGTCACGGGTTGTGTTGAGGGAGAAGCGTGGGGGTGCGGGCGGCGTGGGTGGGTGGGTGATTTCCGGCTGCGCTTGCGCAACACACCGGAAGCGCTCGCGTGACGGCGCCAATCGCCCCCCCCCCCGGCCCCCGAGCGCTCGCAGAATCAACCCATCCGCCGAGGCTTCGCTAGTATACAGAGATTTAATTATTCGTGCACTTGACGTAAATCAGCTGTTCTCGATTTCATCCAATCGGGAGCTCGAACGTCCCCATTGTGACGTCATGTAGCGACATATAAGCTCCCGATAGGATGAATCCGCAACAGCTGATTTACGTCAAGTGCACGAATAAATAAATCGTGCTACACTATAAGAACGGACCGCTTTGACAGTTACAAGTTTGGCCACTGCTGGCAGCATATGTCCACACACTAATTTTGTCAGTGCGTTCGTTTACAGTTAGCCGATCTGTAAATGGTTTTATCACTATTTCATGTAATGTCATCGCCCTGCATGACGTTCATTTGTTTCCAGTCCTGTAAAAGATGACACTTCTGATAGTATATACAACGGATATACATCGGGTAGCGCATCGGGCTGTTGTACCAAGTTTGCACGGTTGAAACACGATCAAAGCCATTGATTTTTAAGGGGGAAACTAACGTTTCGTACGTCTTTCTTCGGAGGGAAAGTAAAGCCGGCTGTTTCTTGTTGTAGATTTACTGCATTTAAAACTCCTCAAGCCTAAAAGAAGCATCTGAGCTAATTTAAAACTGGCTAATTCGTCACCTTCTTTCTTCGCTAGTGGGTGAAAGGAGCGTAGCGAAATTTGCGTGGTCAGACGAGGTGCCTGAGTCTCTCCACATACAATACGTCATCATTTAATTCAGTTGAACCGCAGTTAGGGTTTCATACAGACGCCTCCTTGGGGAGCGGTACCTCACCAGACTATCGCAGACGTCAAAATACACCACCGCATGGGACCGGTTGCGACGGCCCATGGCAACAGCTGCTGTCACTGTCAAGTCTCTGGCCGGGAGGTCTAGGCTTCGACCCCCGACTGTGATTGACTTTTGACACTAGCACATAGATTGGTAGACTAATTCATTCGCTGTCTGGAGAAGAATTATCGCGGCCGGCTGTTCTGATCGGTATTTTTCGTGGTTTCTCCAAACAATATCTGGCTAATGCTAGGGCGATACCATACCGAAAGGGTCACACACTTTGCAGGTATACTGCTCAGAAAGGTTGTTTTAGTGATTCCCTTGAACACTTCCGGCATTTTGCCGGAGCACCTATCTATCTATATGGTGGAATACGGCAACACCCAATCTTGCAATTACCTTCATATCCATTTGTCCCAATTACGGTTTCAAAGCCGCGATGGAATTATTATCTTCTTCCTTTAAATCAGCATTGGCCAAGGGAAAGGGGCCAGCATTCTACAGAGGATTTACCTTGGCTGTTAAATAATAAGAATAATAAATTAATCATATTACAAGCCAATACCTTTGGCTGAACTAACACTCTCACCTATTTGAGCATATTTTACAAAGTAGTAGTCTTTATTGTCCTTAAAATACTTTCTAAAACTTTAAAACAAAGAAGTTCTTTTGAAGCCGGCCACAGAAAAGAACTGGCAATTTCAAACCCTGAATTTATTCAACATACTATTATCTGGCAGTCGGAAAACGTTCCAAAAGAAAGAAAGAAAGAAAGAAAGTGCGGGGAAGAAAAGTTTTCTTCAGAGCACTTGTTTGGACACTCGTCTTTAAAGCTCTTCAGGAGATGTTATTAGTCTGGAATGAAGTTTTTATCTCGTAGAAGATTTTTCTCCCAACTCTGCACTACCCGAGAAAACGTCGTAATCGTTGAGGCGATGAAATGTTGTAACGCGAAATTTGCAATAAGAAGGTAGAAAACTACTCGTTGCGCACGGACCGTGTCTTGTCGCTAGCTTTGAGAACCGTCCTTGTAGAACACTAGGACGAAACATTTCGAGGACTATTGTCCAACTTAGTTTTACGCTTCAAGCTATACAAAGATTCTTTTATTGTTGGAAATCATAATGACTTTGACGAAATGTAGTATGCCTCATTAATAAATATTCTGAAGAAGTCGAGCACTATTCATCCACTAGATTACAAAAGAGCAATATTTGATAAAGACAATTTAAATGAGAAAGGATAAAAGTAAAGACTACCGCCCAAAACTTTTCGATATGAAAACGTAAGCACATCTTTAAGGTGTCGTACGATATCATAAACCCCACTAGAATAGTTTCCCCGTATTGAATATTGACTTGTTAATTTCTTTCGTAGTATTGCTAAATACAATATATAACAGAATGATTTAAATAACAATATAAAACGAAAACAAGGAAAGAATTCGCCTAACATATTCCGGTCACTTAGAAAAGAAGTTTATAAAAGGGAAAATTCAGCAAGAACCCCCTTACACAGACACTTACATGCCCTACCCTACCAAACATGTTGGGAGCTTGGAGCTTGTCCCGGTCTCACCGGTGACCAGGACGGGGAAAGATACCGGGGTAGGGAAACTTCACAAGCAGACGTGTTGGTCGGGGCCGGATCTCACGATATATTCACACCCGTGATAAAAAGGGACTACACTTAAGGGAATAATGTCAGTTGACTCGCCCGGAAACCCAAAATAATCCGTCTTTGTCGTTTTGAATAATAAATTACTATTTTTGTGCATTATATTCTGTCCCTCTCCCTTATTCGTCCGATCACTATGCCAGAGGGGGATACAGCCGATCATTTTAGAGGCGCGATCACTTTTTTTATTTAACGTCATTAGCGTTCACTATTGCATTTAACAGTATGGTAACTGTGAAGATGACATGATATGGCAATGATAGGGGGTTGAAAGGACGAACACAAACTCAACCATGCCCGAGGCGGGACTCGAACCAGCGATCCTTCGGTCAGAGACTATTACAGCGCTAATGCCTTAATGATTCCGGCCATACATTTTTGTTAAATAATAACCATTTGTTACTATATTGTATATTATTATGTAGTGTATATACGGTATTATACAATCTAATTTTTTAAATTACATAAGTAATTATAATTAAATAATTACATAAGTCAAATATAAATATTTATTTCAATCAATTTTGTAGAATTAAAGAAGGTAACAAACGAAAACTCTAGGCCTTCCGGAGGCCCTGCAGATCTGCTACTGCACAGTGCGCAGCCGCTCGTGCCGCGCGTGCCAAGAATTCGGGCGGTGGGGGGGGGGGGGGTAGGGGGCGGGTCGGCTCGTCTCGCCACTGCGCCACGATCTCACACGACCTCGCGTTTCCACAGCGCCCGCAGAGGTCGCGTGCCCCGCTCCACGTTCGCTCTTTGCAGAGGGCGCACTCTACACTCGTCTCGGCTCGGCTTCCCCCTGGCAGCTCACGAACGGGCACGAAATGCGACCCGCATGCGAAGCAGACACGCGGCATTACATTTTCACAGGCGGCGCCGCGGCTTTGGTGGCTTAGATTTGTTCCAAACGCGGAGCGAAATCGTTAAAAAATGTCTCTTTATGTGCGTGCGGGAGAGGGGGTAAAACGTGCGTCGCTTTATTGAAAGAGGGAAAGTCACATTTCATTTTTACTACTTCAAACGAAAATTCTTTTATTTTTGAAGGGGAGGAATATTAATGAAAAAAGTGCTACTAATGGAAACGGGTGTACAGTTAATACTGCAACGTGTCATCGTCCTATAACGATGGGAACAATTAGGGATGTTAGTACAATCCTGAACTAGTAATCGTCAAGCGGCACATACTTTCGGGCATTATTTGTGACTTTTGCAATTTTTCCAAAATTCAGAGAGTTCAATGAAAACTTGCACGATTTTTGTAAGTGTATGTTTCTTTATCTGAGAAAAAAGAATTAAAGAAAAAAGTGGAGCCATTTTTCAGAACATTTGGAAATAAGACTTCATGTAGAGTACCCTCAAAAATAACATAAGCCTTTCAAATTCAAGGACTCGCGACATCAACCAGATCGATCGGTGAATGTCGATTTTGGCGAAAATCCTACTAACGGTTTTGCCACTAACGTTGTTAGACACATGTGTTTTGCTGTAACCGAATTTTTCGGTATGAAGGACCCGCAAAACTTTGATTCTGACTACAAAACATATTAAGGGAAGTTATTTACTCTACACACAGGAATACATGTAGTTATCGGAACAAGAATTATCCCCTTTTTTGTACCAGGGACCTAGAAAACGAGCTTTTATGTCAAAAATCACCATTTATTACAGAAGCATTACAATTCTTTCTCTATACTACGGAATTAGTAAGGAAGAAAGGAAAAGATTGTTGTTCTCTTTTCTAAGTCAAGGGATTTTACTGGGGGGATTTTTAAAGTCAAGTGCAAGTCATCTCATGAGCGACGCTGTTATCGCAATACGCAAGAATTTCGTTAATGCGGAGAGTACTTTATTAATTCTACGTACTTGTCACTAATACCACCCAAAATCCTTGAAGAACTGCTGAATAATTCACGAAACCGCGAATAGAGTTTTCCATCTTCGTGATATACCTCCACCCCGTGAAAAAATAGGAATCGCATTACACAAACACAGCGTAGGAATCGCTATACGTAAACAGAGATAAAAATAGACAACATAATCAATCATATAATGCCATCCGCAAATAAACTCACGTAGTTTCGTGGCGAGTTGCAACCAATCTAAAACCAAACCACAAACGCCCCGTTTTCAGCGTAAGATAAAAACTACAAATGTGACGTCACGCGGGGCTGGTGTGGTTTTTGTTTGTTTGTTTGTTTGTTTGTTGTTGTTTTTTTTTTTTTTGAACCGGAGGCGGCGGCAGCGCATGCGTCTGGTCCGGAGCACCCGCGCCGGTTCGACCAGTCTGCGTGACCCAGCGCCCGGCGACCTGTTGCCCAAGGACGCGCTCCCGCCGGCCCGGCGTCGCCACGTGACCGCAATAAAAGATGACTCACGTCTCTTCCTTCTTTCTTTGGATCTAGCGTGTGTTTCAGCGATGAAGCGTATGAAGGGGAACGGTTAAACAAGTAGTGCCAATGCCCTACTGGAGGTGTAAACCGCTACATGTAGTTCTCACCTGAACTAAATCAGGAGGAAGAATATTAATCAGAACGTCCATTCCTTATATCTCAACACGTCAGTATTAAGATAGTATACTTGTATTCTTTGTCTTTGTGTCTTACACCGTCTACCTGACTTAATTAACTATCTAACCTCCACAAAATACATCTTCATGTATCCTGTCAACAAGCTTTAATATACAAATTGATACTGAATCGCATCACTAACGATAATTTATAGCAGCATTCTGCTTATGAAAACAAAGTGTGCTGAAGATAAGAAGGAATCAAAGATTCATTTGAAAGTCCAATGTTACAAGCTGTATTCCATTTTTCCTTCGCTGCACTTGGTTTATCGGGAATACATCTTCGTATTATTATAAACGATGTGTCTCCAATTATAAATCTGTGTTATCATGAATATCTTAATAGATATTAAATATTCATGATTCTCTCCCCGATACAAGGTTACAAAATATATTAGCAAATGTTCCAATTACAAAAATGTTATCACGGAAGGTGCATTTACATGATCTCGTCATGAAAATGAGATCAAATATCGAAGTACGTATTTATTTTCAGTGTTATATTTTTCCGGAAGTTTTAGAGCTGTAGAGAGTACACAGTACAATTCTCGCAAGTTTCTTAGCTACTTACCTACGAAATCTAGGAGATGCACCAGTAATTGAACATAGCGGTGGTCGAGACAACCGGGAATTTCGGCGCATAGCTAAAAGAATCGATTGAACTTACAATAGTCAAGAAAACAGTAATGTACTGAAACTGAGAAAGCTGCTTTCTGTTCACGATTTTACCTGCATCGTCAAATTAAAACGATGATCTACTCCCCAATATAAGTGCCATTTTTACACGCTCAGTTTAAAGCATTTCTAAATTAAAGGCATATGTAGTTAGTAGGGAGTTTGTACCACCTCGAACGTTAAAGCACTATCGATCTTCTGCGCTGGCGCAGTTCAAGTTTCGCACCATTTTAATGCATCTGCGCATGCGCAGAAGATCGATAGTGCTATACGCAATGGCGTGCATAAAATCCCTAGTATATAAGACATGGCAAGTATCTGGACACTCGACCTACAACAAGAAAATTTATTGATATTGGCAATTTTCAATTTACAGTTTTTCTGCCTTCATTTATTGCCAAGTATCTGCGGTCATAACCAACGGTTCCGATTCTTCCCCGTGTGAGTTGCGATATCCACGTTCGCATTCATGCAGCCGTCATCATCACTTGCAGTAATGAGCACGTGACTGCGCAATATGGCGTGACCCTCGCAATACGGGGCGAGTGGCCTTTGACTGGCGCGCCGTCAGTCACAGTCATGGATCGCGACGCGCGCGGTCTACTGCCTTCACACGAAGTTGGCTCAGCGGTCAGCGGCGGCCACGGCGACTACCGCCTACCGCCCAGCGCGCCTGCCCTGCCGCGACCGGCACGGGGAGGGGGGCGTATGGCCTCGATCTGGAACCGGTTGCTGCTGCAGCCGCCGCCGCCGCCTCGGCAGCACACTGGTCCGAAATACGCGTGGAGCAATGATTGGAATAAATCATTCAATTCATTTGAACAAAAACAAAAGGATTAAAATATCGATTGGGAAAATTCAGATTTTCAGAAAATATGACGAACACACTACACAATGCAGGACGAGATCTTCTGTAATCTGCTTCGTTCTGTTTGTGTACAGAAAATATTGTCGCAAGAGCCAATAGAACTTTTTCGATATGTGAATATAAGTAATGAAATATCGATTGGGAAAATTAACGTTTTTAGTAAGTATGATGAACAAACTACAATGCAAGAGAGATATTCTGTAAACTGTTTCAGAACAGGAAAATATTTCCGCAAGTGATAATAGCACATTTTCCATATGTGAATTTACGATGGATGTAAAAAACCTGACGAAAAAATTAATAAAGGAAAGTTATATGTGTTGTGTCTTTTTATTAATAGTTACAAAACTAAATAGTTGTTTGCGACTCATTCATAAAATAAGTGACACAATTTGTGAGCATAAATTTAAGCATTTAATAAAACAATCTTCGCACAGTTTAGTCATTAATAATGCATACATGCAATAAAAACGCGAGGAAAAACTAAAGCATTTAAATATTTCAAAAGGAAGAATAATACATTAAGTATTGGGAACGTCTTGAATAATCTACATTTTAATTTTGCATTCTGTTAACTAAAGTAATGCTTAATTTTCACATTCTTCCAAGTCAGTTTGTTTATGGCCGTTCAATCCGGGATGACATTGTGGAATTTAAAAATTCATATATTGCTATTTATTAATAAATTACACTGTCTTTTTAAAAAAAATCTCTACTTGGTAAAATATGAGAGAAAGAAGAGAGAGAAAGAGAGAGAGAGAAAGAGAGAGAGAGAAAGAGAGAGAGAGAGAAGAGAGAGAGAAAGAGAGAGAGAGAAAGAGAGAGAGAGAAAGAGAGAGAGGGAAAGAGAGAGAGAGAAAGAGAGAGAGAGAAAGAGAGAGAGAGAAAGAGAGAGAGAAAGAGAGAGAGAAAGAGAGAGAGAGAAAGAGAGAGAGAGAAAGAGAGAGAGAGAAAGAGAGAGAGAGAAAGAGAGAGAGAGAAAGAGAGAGAGAAAGAGAGAGAGAAAGAGAGAGAGAGAAAGAGAGAGAGAAAGAAAGAGAGAAAGAGAGAGAGAAAGAGAGATAAAGAGAGAGAAAGAAAGAGAGAAAGAAAGAGAGAAAGAAGAGAAAAGAGAGAAAGAAAGAGAGAAAGAGAGAGAAAGAGAGAGAAAGAGAGAGAAAGAGAGAGAGAAGAGAGAGAGAGAGAGAGAGAAAGAGAGAGACCGAGAGAGAGAGACCGAGAGAGAGAGACCGAGAGAGAGAGAGAGACCGAGAGAGAGAGAGACCGAGAGAGAGAGACCGAGAGAGAGAGACCGAGAGAGACCGAGAGAGAGACAGAGACAAAGACAGAGACAGTGAGAGAACGTAATTTATCTGTTATCTCTGTGCCTTGGGCGCACTGTGCGCGGTGAGCGCGTGTGGTGCGCCGAGGTGCAGCGCTGTGCGTCATCGGCGGCCGGCGCCTGCCAGCTAAGGCCACGGCTTCCGCTGCGCCTCCCGGGCGGCGATCGCCCAAGAACGCAGAGCTAAGGCGGAGGAACACGTCACATTGCAGTCGGTTGGGGGCTGGTGTTAGTGAATCTGCTACGGTCATTAGTCCGGTAAGTGTGGTGCCTGTTAATGTGTGTAAGTAAGTGGTGAGGATAGGATAAGGAAGAGGGAGGAAAAAACACGCGCGGTCCGTGGCCCGTTTGGGTTCTGCTCCGGCCTGCTGTTGATCGGATAAATCACGAAAACAACCTACCAGAGCAGCCGGTCGCTACAATTCTCCCCTAGCAGCTGAATTTGACCAGGCTGGCTGTCTACCTAGAGTCGAAAATCCTGCCACCGTGAGAACTAGAACTTCTCGATCAGAGGGACTGCAGTGACATCAGTTGGTGCCCTGAGCTACCTCTCCTGGTCGTTATCCTGCGATTAAACCAGTATGTCCGTTGACACTTAACCAGCCGTGACGCTATCATCCAATCATGAGCTATAACGTCGCCACTAAACTCCCGATTGGATGACAGCGTCACAGCTTACCCAGTGTCGACGGGCATTATGTTTCAATCGAAGTATAGCACGTTAAGTACATCCAAATTATGGGGTCCCCTTGTAATGCTAAAATACTGAAAATACGTAATAAAATTATGGGTTAATAAACAAAACCCTTTGCAATTAATAATTTCATATGCAAATAATGATGCAAATTTGTGAACATATAAACATATATTGTAGGCGGGCCCTGCTTCTCGAATACACATGCTACACCTATCAATACACCTCTGACGTATTTCCTCAGTCGTCAGCATCGTCATTTGCAGAATTTGGTCATCCCCATTTCGCCTTCATTATTTAGTACAATATTTATTTTACAGGCAGTTCGTTCTTAAACACGTACTAATGGAATAAAGCTTCACCAATAGAAACTCGTTGCATAATATAATTTTAAACAACACGCTTTGGCGCATCTTATTGAAGTATTACAAGCTGTTAAGCTCTCCGATTTGATGTTCTTTTGAAATCGACCCTAATTGCACTTTAAAGGTAATGCGGGTCATAGCGTTCAAATAAATAGTTTTCCAAGCCATTGGATATAACAAGAAGTCTCCTAAATAAAGTCGTAAAAGGTTCAGCTGAAGCAATTTTTATGTAGGTAATCTTTATCTAGATTCGTTTAGTACTGTAATAGATCTTCATGAACAGAGTTCTAATAAAACCATATTTTATAGACTTACGTAAGCCTATATGTTCCTTTAATCCTGGTGTACTCTTTGACGCTCAGATCCATACATTCTATCAATTCGTTTACTTTTTTCTGTTTCCTATCACAGGCAAAATGAACAATCTCATCTACAAGTCCAGCACGATAAAAAACAAGTTCTTTTTCTTCATCTAAGACAAAATATTCCTGAAGATAATACTGTGTATGAGTATTCTGCTAATCGTTTTCACAATGACACAAACTGCAATTCTAGTTTCACAGGAATGAATCTGACATCTATGAATAAATCGTTTAGAATGTTAAATATATACCTAAACGCCATTCTATTCATAACCTTCTTTTCAACAATTCATGTACTCTTATACGTTTACTGCAAGAATGAACACATTAAATGACTTTAGAGTTAGAAAATTAAGCCTGCAAAGCTGTATGAAATAATATTTCATTTGTAAAAACAAAAAATATCACTTAATGCGAGCAGGAGAAAAAACACAACACAGTTCTCGGCAATATTTTGTTATTTACACAACGCAATTTCAGACCAGACAGTTTATATTTAAGGCGTCCCGGTGTGCTCATGTTCACTTTTTGTACAAAGGATATTCAGCCCCAGACAAAGGATATACATTCATACAGCATCGGACAGCGGTTTCCATGTTTTTAAACGTTATTTGGAGGATGGTCAGATTAAAAATATTGTTCAATGAGGAAATTAAATATCGTTTAATTGAAATTTCTTTCATATTTTAGAACACGGTCTGATTTTCTTATTTTTTATTTTTCATTTCTTATTATTCCCTGTTCTTCTGTCGTGTAATATTTCCAGAGTTTTAGAAGGAAGAAATATTATTTGATGGCACTATATAATCACATTTAAAACTCTACATTGATGGTTTTACAACGATTCGGACTTGATCGCCTTGCACAGTTGTTTATTGTAATAAAATATTCCACCTTGGAATTCTTTTGTTACAGCACAGATGTTGATATTACACGCATTTTTAGAGCAAATAATACTTCAAAACAGAGCTCCTAAGTTAATATAATAAACACAATTTCACAAAATCCAAGAAAATCACACTGCAAGAAATTATTGAAAAATAAATTCTACAACGCATTGCAGAAAAACCTAAGTAAAAGTTATGCCATAGTTAGTCGTAACAACAGCATCACCGTGCAACCTGCAAGTAACGAGCAAAAACTGTTTTAATAGGAAGATGAAACACGCCTAACGTAAAAACCTTTCAAGCGCTGTGATTCCAAGAATCCTACACGTTGCATGACAATTCCGGTTCTAATACTTGTACGTCAGGTTGTTTTACTAAGAAACAAGGCAAGCCTTTGCTTAATGAAAGCCATGTCTTATGAATGCTAAATGTAAGAAGGATCTATTATTGAATGACTATTTTTAATTGAAGAAACGGAATGTTAACTAGAAATGAGTTCCTATGTTCACAATAAAATAAGAGTTACACATTCATTAAACACTAGGATGCAATCAGAAAATGATATAATGGGCATACAAAGACGTATGAAGTATGAAATGTAGGGTGAACAGTAAATACAAGCAATAGCATGGCAGGGCCGACAGGTATTCATAGAGCAATAGTATGGCAGGGCCGTAAACAGAAATTCAACACAACTGCCACAAACGAATGCCAAAACTCCGCGACAGAGGACGTCGACATGAGCGAGTTGAAACCGAGAAAACATTACCCTTTTATATTCTCGGTCTTGGAAATGCTGGTATACCACCATCAAACATTTTACATTAATCAATTTAGTCCATTTTCATTCGTCATCTATTCATATCGATCTTAATTTAGAATGTCTTAAATGATGTAAAATTGGCATCATCTTACGGTGGATGTAGAAATTTTATTTGGCACGCGCAGAATGGACATCGGTCACATTAAAACAGCAAATACAATTAAACGAGTCTGTGCTCAAAACCCCGACTTAATGATGAAATAGTACTAATAACGAATCATGGATATTTATGACCCAAAGGATTCTTATTAGAGCTACTACTTAACATAAATCTCTAAAACGGTTACACCGGTTTTAAAGTAGAAGCGTGTCCTGCCAGCCTACTCTTGAAATGCGTTGCCTCTGTCGCGTGTGACCACTCGTGGCTGACTGACGTTGCCTTCGAATGTTTCATGCATCTAACGCAGTCGCCGGCGGGGCGCACCGGGCGGGGCGCGGGGTCCACACCCCGTGATCGCTCTCGCCTGTCACTTCCCGCTGCGCCCGCCGTCAACGCTACTTGTCTCTGACACTGGGCCACGAACCACCGTTAGGCGAAAAAATAGAAAAAGAAAATTAGGTGGTTCTATTTACTTATTCACTTATTCATTAACTTATTCACTTATTCATTCATTAACTTATTCACTTATTCATTCATTAACTTATTCACTTATTCATTCATTAACTTATTCACTTATTCATTCATTAACTTATTCACTTATTCATTCATTAACTTATTCACTTATTCATTCATTAACTTATTCACTTATTCATTCATTAACTTATTCACTTATTCATTAACTTATTCACTTATTCATTAACTTATTCACTTATTCATTAACTTATTCACTTATTCATTAACTTATTCACTTATTCATTAACTTATTCACTTATTCATTAACTTATTCACTTATTCATTAACTTATTCACTTATTTATTGAGGTTTAGAAACCCTTCAACTGTTAAGATCATAGAGAAGATTTAATGAGTAGATGATAGCGACAATGCTGACGGAAAAATGGTTGAATAAAAAGAAAGTGAAACGGGAGGATCATAGAAAACCAGCAGAAAGCAACCTTTGTCCACCACAAATCTCATTTGGGCTGACGCGGAATACTGCCTCGCCGTGATGTCACGAGCCCACCGTTCAGTTGATGTCGTTATGAAATGTCACGAGTTGGCCGGAAGATAAGTGAAAGATGAAAACCGGCTTAAAATTAATGTAGTAACAGAAAGAACGAGACTGACAGTGTCTCTTGGAATTAATAAAGTAAAACTTACGATCTAAGAAAGAAAAGAGAAACAAAACAATTATAAAAGTATTCTACTATGTACTAAGTGCCGGGCTCGAGCTGTAAATTATTAATGAAAATTCTTAAACAACAAAAATAAAGGTTATAACACTAATGAAGAGATGCACAATGAATAGTGTTGTATATTCAGGCCAAAGGAAACAACAGTTCGTAATACCAAGTCACTTTATTCCACATTCCATAACATAAGCCAATATTCAAAGCCAGGTCGCCGTTTGCCAGAAGATGTCCCTTTACCAAGCGCAAGTCACAACCACCAGAAGAATAACAATAAATGAATGACTAAACGCTTGTACAATTACTGTATTGTGATGTTCGAATGTCTTTTCAATAGCTCGGCACCCCTGGAGACAAGGACCGGTACCTGATACGCGGAAGGCACTGCTCTGGTGCCGAATGCTGCTGGAGCTGCCTTGCTGCGATGTGGCAGCGATGCACACGACACATACAGGGGAATGCTCCGAGTCGCGCCGGAACTCACGAGAGAACGAAAATATACGAGTAAGGCACACGCTGATGAGCAGCCAGTACCCCGACTGATGCGTCGTGGCGTCACCTTGCTGCACGGCACTAAAAGAGTTCACATGGTCGGCAGTGGCATGTCGCGTAAACCTCTGCGGATGAATCTCCACATAACTGAGGAGGGGCGATCTGTCATCTTGGCGAATCTGCGCGGGGCGCGGTGGTAAAAAGATGTATGCGTACAAAACCGCCCCTCCCACGCCGCGGTGGGGAGGGGAGGGGAGGGGAGGGGCAAGCGAGACACGACGGCCGCGGTGGGCGGCGCGGGCGGTCGACTTGCGTGCGTCATAGTACATTACGAAACGATGAGATGATGGGAACTAATACAAGAGTGTGATATTACGAGACGAGCATTATAAACTTCACACGAGTGAATTAATACCCATTACATCGAGCTTCATACGATACTTTTTCTACGACTTATGGTATCTTTTGTAAGTTTAACTTTTATATTGAATTGTTTCGTGACATTTGACATGCTGGTTTCAGTCAAGATCACCTAGCAGACAGCTGCCTAACCCTATCCTAGCAGGGGGCTTTGGTTACCTGACCGCCTGAGAGGGAGTACTACGCTAGTTAAATAGGATCAATGTGAAATTACGAGCCAATTTATTTAAAATAGTATCCCACGTAAAAAATTACTAACAATAAAATAAATTGAAATTGACAACCATATTGTAATATTAAATGCAATTTTAATGTACACAATGGAACGGAACATTTAGTAGAACGATTCTCAAAGATTAGTTGCTAACACTCAGTTTATAAACTTCTCTGTAATTGCTCAAGGACCTGCATTATAATGAAATCTGTATCGTAATGAGAATCATTATGCGATGGGTTGCAACCATGAAAGGACAGGATTATACAATAGGTGTATAATTTCTATCCAACAACATTCTTTGTGACAGGAACTTATTGCCACGAGTGACTCAAATATATCTCCCCGTGAAATTAAACGATAAAATGTAAAAAGAACCAGTAAATAAAATTAACTGATCACACTGACATTTTATAACGTTTTGCTATTTATTTAAATAAATTACTATTATTATAACAATATTATTATACAATTTACTTATTTCCTTCACCTTGGTCAGTTGAAGTGGTTTATGCTTTGCGGTTACGCAGTAAAAGTTCTTTGGTATCACTGTTTACGCATCCGGTGAGGTTATGCCTTGCAACGCCTCGAGACTTTTACGCGCTCTTTGCCTCGCGTTGCAAAGAATAAACGAACAAAACGCGGACGGTGTCCGCACGCTCCTAGGATCGTTATCGAATTCCAGGGCGAAATACACGGAGTGGCCGAAGAACAAGAAGAAGGTGAGCGGTACTCAACGTACAGTCAGTGCTTGCAATAAAATTGTTCTGAATAAAACAGTACTGAAATGGCTATAACAAAATAATGATACTACTTTGTAATTGAAATACCTACTGCATGTCTCTTAAATATTAAAGCAACGAACCGGTCTCTCTCTCTAGACATGGAACGTGGCTTCAACAAAGTGAGGTGAAAAAAAAAGTATGCTACTAATTATTATACAGTAGAATCTGAAGGCAACACTAAAGGTTTTAGTAGATTCAGTAAAGCATCCAAAAAGTTTCAAAGTCAAGGTAGATTAGTTTACAAACTTCTTTCAAATTCTCCCAGAATAAAAACAGTTTACAATATAATCACGAAACATGTATTTCGTATCTTAAGCAATTAATTGAACGTTGATCAATTAATTACCTCATTATGATATACATTTCAGTCAATATCTAACAAGAATGTATAAAATATTTAAATAAAAACCCAAAAATATAAATTAGGTTGACTACGAGAATTTTAAGTACAAGCTATACCACTTTGTACCTAATGGCAAAAAATTAGAAGTAAGAAAATAATAAACCTAACTGTGCAATTTTGTCAGGAAGGTTTTGTCGACTACTGCCAAATTTTTATCAAATACTCGTATCTATCCATATAGAAAGCCATTTTCAAAAGTGTTAAGAAATCGTGGGTCAGAAATGCTTGATCAATTCTGTTATGAATTCCTAAACTTACGTACATACGATATTGCAGCATATACGATAACTTTCGAAGACTGCAAAGAAAGTAGATGTCACCGCCGTCAATATAGACAACTCAGCACTGTCGCCTTGGCTCAGCGATATGCTAATGTGTGGCGCGAATATTTTCACTTTTACTTCAAACAGTCTGAAGAAACGGTTCAACATTTAAATATACTGCAGCAATATATGTGAATCGCGTAATGCCCACGATGATTATGCAACTGTCAACACCTAGTACCTCCAACTCATTTTTTGAAAATGTATTTCCGTCGTAAAATTCGTTAGACTTAACCTTATACAATCACGTTCTATTTTAAGTTATTTTTATTTTTAGATTATACATATGAGCTTCATTGAACGGTACTTTTACGGATGCAAAACCTGAAACAAATTTAAAAGAAGTTCAGTGTCATGTTTGTATTTTTATTCGATAGAGACATAGAAATTATTGCTGAATAAACGAAAATAATAATGATAATAATAATAATAATAATAATAATAATAATAATAATAATAATAATAATAATAAACAAGGACAAAATAAAAGTTTGAAAATTGAGAATTTGGATGCTGTGAAGTTAGTAGCAACAAACTTTTGACTTATTTTATTGCGAACCTACAAATTTGGTGCCATTACATATTTTTACGCATAATTGTCAGACTTTTATTATTATTTACTTCTTTACAGAGGAGTCTTATTAGTCATGCCACACGCAATTCTTTCGGTCTATATGCACTCGGGACGTTATGCTGCACTGAACTTTCAAAAGCGTTGCCAATCTCTGTAGCAGCGACCCACTTTTCCACTTGCAATTTGCATGCTGCATATGCGAACATGGCGCATATCGCGAGAAATTTATCAGCAGCCGCTTCCCCCCTCCCCTGGGCAGAGCAGACGTCTCACTTTCGTCTCCCGGCGACGCGCTGCCCCACGCCGTCCGATTCGACAGGCAGCAGCGATCTCTTGGGCCGTTCGTGAGCCAGCTGCGTAAGGTGGGGATTTATGTAGTTTGTTATACACGTGGAGCTTATCTCGCCCCGAGGGGAGGACGGGCGGTTTAGGAGGCCGCGAGGCGCGACGCAGGCGGTGATTTCGGCTTAATTAGGAGGAGCTGCCCCCACCCCCACCGCTGCGCAGGAAGCCGAACGATGCGGACAACGAGTGGGCTCGTTTGGCCCGGTTCCACCCGGCTTCACTTCTGTCTTCGTTGACTGTCACTCTCCATGCCCGCGTGGGAGCGGGAATAATTGGCATATTCCTTGCGAAGATTTGCAATTTTTGGGAGATGTGGGGCTTTACGTAAAGAAATGTAGTTACCTAGGAGTAGTCGCCTCGAGTTTTCTTCACATCCAGTATTTTAAAAAAACGTTTCCATATCAGGGCATGTTTTCTAAAGAAAGTACGAAGTGATGCAAGTTCAAAACGAAACAAATTATCTTTTATAGGATCAAACAGGATATCAACTACATTATGGAACCTGGATAATACGAAATGACAATTTCAAATGCATTTATATAACAATTATGTACATTCAAATTATATTTATTTACAAATATGTGTGTGCCCAATTTTGCGCAACGATTGTCAACACGGAAGATTATTCTTGTCAACAGAAAGTCTAAGAAACTAATATCAGAAAATCATTTGTAATCGATTATATCTGGTTTAAGTGTTTGTGACTGTTCTTTCGATCATATCTGTATATGTGACTAACATTCTTCACACAAATTGATTGCAGTGCCTCCACCTTACTGTTCTCTTAACTCAATGGTTGGGAGTTCCCATGGCAAAGTAACGGCGTCACACACGTTTTATTTTAATCGGACTATAACAGAGACGACGAGGAAGAAATCCCATTACCAATTACCCCTTTTCACCGTGGTGTCGTGACATTTATTACAATTCATTAAGAGCTACGCCTCAAGAGTCACCGCGCAATTCTCACGGAAAGAAGCACACGATCCGCTTTAATCCCCATCTCAGGCTTACGATCCATTTGAAATCGCAGTCCGATTACGGAGCCTCCTCCCCCGCCCCTTCCTGCAATCCGCAGGGCTCCCCAGCCAGCCACCCACTCGCGCCTCGTAATTCACGCGCACTGCAGGTTTATGGCGGCAGCACGGGCGCCCGAGAAGCCATTAAAGTTTCATTTCTGCCGCGGGGACGCGTCGGTGGCTCTTCCTCTCGAGGGGCAGAAACTGCACATCATCACGAGAGGCTGCCCGCCTGCGAGGACGCGCGCAGAGAACAGAGAACAGAGAACCCTTATTTCATGAACGCGCGTTCTCGGGAACCGCTGTCTTTTCGCGGCCCTTGGCGTTCGTCTGGTGTATAAAGAGAGCATCTTACCGAGATTAAAGTTCTTGGTCGTAAGAGAAAACCGGAGAAGCTTCTTTTTTGTAATTAAAAATATTTTAAATATTTTTTTTTGTAAAATATAAACAATTGTTCTCTTTTTATATTCCCATTCTGGGTAATCTCGTGCGAATTAAACCAGTACTACTGGTATGCGTCATGGAATAAGCACCTATTTCTTCAGTTTAATTTGCGCTAGCATGAACTGAGGTGGAGGCACTGAAAAATTTGGCAGGGTGTTCATGTCTCTGTAATTTTAAGGGGGGCACGCCCCCCAAGATGTGTTGAATCGCAAATATTTGGGGGTAATTAGTTTAATTTTGTTGTTCTTGAAATTGGGAATGTGATAGTTTATATTTGTAATGTTACATTAATTCATTCAGGGGTTGATTTAAGTTTTATTCTTGTTTTCTTATTTACGTAGGGAATACTTTTCATACAAATTAGCATCGAATATTTGGTAATTCGTTCAAGACGTATTCTCAATTTTTTTTATCATTTCTGCAAGCAAAGTATTTCGCACGAAATGGTGTTTACACTACAACATAATTATATTTAGAAATTTTGTGGTAATCTTGCTAAAGAACGGAGTTTTTCAGGTGCGCCTAGGGTGATCTCCGTATCTCAGTTTCAACTGTACGACTCACACGTAGAATTCACAACTAAAGTCCATATACTACTATTTTCTAGTCTCCGTACAGATATCTCAATATAATAAAGGAATATAAAAACGGAGTTATTGTGAATTTTATATTCAATTACGTGATAATAAACATACATGAATATAACATGTAATGTTCCTCAGTAACATTCTTCAAATGGTGTCAATTTTACGAAACAAATTTTTAGTCCGTGACAATTGAAACATATGGAATTAAGCATGTTCTAGTTCCACACTATGACGACTTTTAGTTTCGCGGATCAAGTGCTAAGATTATTCTGCGTGACCAAACGGGTCCATATATTAGTTTTAGTTGGACTGTCTTATCTGTGTTGCTAAAAGGTTTGGGGGATATAAATAATTACCATCATACCAACACAAGGAGGTTTAAAATTCCGTAATACGAAAAGCAAACAGTTCTTGCGAGAACGAAGTGATCAATTTTGATGTGTAACGTTTGCTAAGCCAAGGCGCAAATAAGCAGATAACGTATTGTTGAATCCACACATCTTCTCCCTTTCCTTTTTCGAAGAACTGCTGTTAGACACACAGAACGGAAAGAGCTTTTAGAGTCGTCCACGTCTGCCCCAAACCGCTCATTTCACTTTCCTTCCGAGAAAGGGTTTACGGTTAGGAGCAAACGCGACGCGCGCCTCCCGAGAGGACGGAGCCTTTCCTCGCGTGGGCGCTCTGCAGCCGAGGCACTTCCGGAGTCCCAAGACACTCGCGTCTACCCCCTCCTCTTCCCCCTTCCGCAGCACCTTGGCTCCGTACAGGGATTTGCACATTTTGTGTGGGTGCACAGGAGTGCAGGAAATAGTGATAATCACACTTCGTTAGGTTGGATGTGGTGGACCGAGTGTTATTACTGGTAGTGCTCGCGCAACTTTTCTTAAACTATAGATTAAAGAAATGAGGTTAAAGTAGGGATATTAGTTACGAAATTGGTCACTAGATTTTATGAAGAAACGCCAATCTCTGAAGAATCAGTCACGTCTTTGCAACGCTCTCAATAATTTGCGTTCTAACTTTCTCCCGAATATGCCGGGAGACCGGCTGGGAGCTTCGAGAGTGTCCCGGCTGGGTGCCTGCGATTGGTGGGCGAGACCTGGTTGGGGAAAAGCTCCTCTAGCCGACGGTAGATCGGCGTGGGATTTCATCATCGAACGCGGTTGAATATCATCGCCATGTCTCGAGAGAAAATATGCGATACATTTATGGGACTAATGATCTTATCCGTTGATGAGTACGGGTATTAATTAATCAAAAAATGGAAACCACGCGTTTGGAGACCCGTTTGGTAAGACTGCTTCAGCATTCGCCTGGTATTGACCACAGAAACCACGGAAAACTAACGATTCGTCCAGCCGATGGCTGGAATTCTCCTCCACAACGCGTCTAAATTCAACCTAGGCATAAATCCCCAATAAATTCTCTCCAGAACGCGTCTAAATTCGACCTAGCTATAAATCCCTATCAAATCCGCCCCCGTGTCGAACACAGCATCAGACCCTCCCGGTCCCAAGCGCCGCAGCGGCAACGGTTGTTGACTGCGCGCCTCCTCAGCCGGTTATTTCCCCCCTGTCTCCTCCTCCTCGGCGCGCGCGGGCCCGTTAGCAGCGTGCGTCTTCTTCCTGCTCGCGGCGTCTGCGCGCGGGGGAGGACTTCCGGCTGCGCGCTGACCGGAAAGAGACGCGCTAGGCGACGCGACGCGGCCGCAATTGGCCGCCTGACACCGCCTCCGCCGCGCGCGCCACCCGGCGCCCGAACCTGCGCCCGCCGCCGACAGCCGTCGCGCCTCAAACGAAGGCGGTTTTCCTCGGAAAAGTGAGGACCGTGTGGCTGGCCGACACTGCCACAAGTGGTAGGGTAGTGTATGTGTATGTGTATGTGTGTGTACGGGGAGAGGAGGATACGGGGAAGGAAGGATTTCGCACGACCGTGCCCCATTTGTTAGGATACCACTCTATCATTTACCTGATATTGGCCTGAGAAACCAAAGAGATGGGTCGGCGTAGATGCAGCAGTGGGTTGTCTCTGCTACGTCTCTGATTGAGAGGTCCTAGGAATCGTGTCCACACGACGGTCCATTTTTGATTGTTTGATCCTTAGTAATTTCGGGCGCGTCAACTGCTAAGGTTGTTGGTCCCGTTAGTGTAGTACAATGGTTTCTCCTAGGGAGGTGGCGGTGATCTTCCCACAATGGATGGCGAGATCCGGCACCGACCTACCTGACGGCTAGCGGGGTTTTCTCCCAACCACCAGAGGGGCACCGACACAGCCGGGACTATCTCTACGCTCCAGGTAAGTCTCTCTGCTTGTGTTGTAGAGTAGTGCAAGTGTGTGTACAGGGTGAGGATACGACAAAAAAGAGGAAGAAAAGATCACGCGCGGTCCGAGGCCCGTGTGTTAGGGTACTGCTCCGGCATTCGCGTGGTGTTGATCGGAGAAACCACTAAAAACTACCGATCAGAGCAGCCGGCCGCTAGAATTCTCCTCCAGACCGCGGCTGAATTCGACCTAGCTGACAAGCTACTGTCGGATATCCTGCCACCGTTGGAACTCGAACCTAGGACCTCCTGGTCAGAGGCACTGCAGTGAGATCATCTGATGCACTGAGTTACCTCTCCCGGTTGCATTTTTGAGACCATGTAATTCCTGGGTCGAATTCAACCATTGATTGGAGACGAATTCCAACAGCTAGATGATCTGATCGGTTTCTCAGGCCAATATCAGGTGAATGATTGAATAGTACCCTAACAAACGGGGCACAGCCGTGCGCAATCCTTCCTTCCCCATCTCTACCTCTCTTCTTACACACACACACACACACACACACACACACACACACACATGCATGCACTACACTACCACTTGCGCCGGGAGACCGGTCGATAGCTCACGGCTTCCGCAAGATGCAGGAAATGCCTGCGGACGAAGGTGGACTGTCCTTTCTCTCTACTCAGAGTTTAATTTAACGTTTAACGTTTCTACGTTCATGAATTCATTACATCATGGAATATATCTGTGAATATAAAGAACACATACAAAACAGGTACAAAAAACGACAACTACAAAACTTTCTCTTGTTTCAAAAGTTTAAAAGAAAATGCCTGTCTCGAACTCTCTCTTTTTTGTGTTAAAAACTCCCAAAAAGAGAATTCCCGAAAAAAAGTTCGTCCGGTTATTTAATTTACATTTTTAGGGTACATTCCTCGTACTTCGTAGAAGAAAGCAACAAGAAAGAAATGTGAAGAAAAATCCAATATTACGTTCGATACTGTTAAACTATTTCCAGTAAAGGATAAGAAATATAATGCTTTTCTATTGAAATTAACATAAAACCGGTAATGAATCGTACAAATAATATTAACATAAATGCGCAACATTATTTATTGAGAAACAAGGAAAAAACTTCAGACAGTTCATATCTCTACATGCGCTAACCTACTAAGGCATTGCAGTATCCAACCGCAGTCTATCATGATGGTTACCGTTCGTGAATAAATTGATACGTTTCGACACAAGTCTGCGCTGGATTCACCCGTGAGAGCAGTTGAGCAACATATCATCCTCTAACAAATACTGGAAACGCCTACGGAAAGAATTGACCTCCACCTGCACAATCAGCCAACCTGCTAGTTTCGACGTCACTCTGAAGTTCCGGGGGCAACACACTGTTCCGGTAGATTTTGTGACAATCAATGGGTGCTTGGAAAATTCAGCGGGATAATGTGCTCGTATATATGTACTATAGAGTCCCTTTGTTAAATGAAATGAATAGGTGTGGTTTGTGATCAACGTTGCATAGCTGAGGGCATGAATAGAAATTATAAAAATTCTGAACAAAGTACAAAACCAATTCAGCCACAACTGTCACTACAATGAAAGCACTAATAACAAGGTCGATTTCACTAAGGCATTGAACTGCGACAACAACAATGGAAGAATGGTTAACATTAAATTAATTACCGTTAACTTACGAGTGATTGAGTGAGGCAGTTTAGAGATATTTCCTTACAATTCTATAACATTGTATAAACACTTTGTGGTATTAAAATGTAAATTTCTTTGTAAATATCACTCCCGGCTAGAATTCTAGTGATTCTTTTAGAAAAAATCGCCGCACATTATTTCAAAATAGCAAGAAAACTCACATCAAAACCAAAATCTTCCTATAAGTTTTCTTTAAAATATTTCGAAAAACGATTGTCACAAGAATATTAGGGTAGTTTATTTTCATCAAGTGTATATGTATTAATATTCTAATTAAATTAAATATAATAAAATGCGGTTTCGTGGAAAGGGAGTTCACGCAAACATAATAATATTAAGTTACATTAAACAGACAATATAAGTAGATAAAAATAAATCGGAACTTTACTTCTTTGCCTTTTCTTACAAAATAAAAACAGATTCAGACAAAATATTTAGAATTGTTAACTAACGAGAAATATTTAATTACAATAATCACTCAAGCAATTGTTTTTAGCGCAGACTTCGCACTCGCGAGGCTCGGGTTCAATTGCCGTGCCGGCATCCTGTGCGAGGTTTTCGTGGTTTCCTTCTGTCTCGTGAAAGGCCAAAACAGCAAAACCGGGGTTGCTAGCCGAATTCGTTAACTACATGAAGTCACGAAGGTTAAGTGAATTTGAAACATCGCGGGTTTCTGGTTGGGTGACCGACTAGGACCCCCAAGATCCAACGGTGCCAAAGGCAATTCCCTTTACGTGATATACATTGGCTAAACACAAAATACAAATGAGAGGAACCGAAGAGTTGCTACACAGAAAAACGAATTGTCTTCGATTTCGAAACTCAGCGGGCCGAAGCTTACCAGCGCCTGCTCCTTTTGGGAAAATGATCTCTTTGTTGCACTCAGAACCAATGTGATGTGGAGCATCAGCAATTCTTGACACGTTCTACCGGCCTATCTGCCAACGACGCGGCGTCACCCGGACAGCCTAGAAGTAATGGACGTGAGCCGCGGAAGCCTACGTGTACGTTCTACCATTACCAGTATTATATGAATACCATTACTATCACTGTTACTATTACTATTATTGTTATTGTTATTATTACTATTATTATTAGTATTATTATTATTATTATTATTACTATTTATTGGCAACGTTTTACTTCACAAGAATTGGCCTTGGCCTTCGCCCCTGCCCCGAAGAGTCGTAGGGCTGCGGAGGAGTCGTAACGCGGGGTGCGTGTCGTGTCGGCTTCAGAGAGCCAGGGTGCGCGTGGCGTGGTGCGCTGCCCTTGCAGGTCATCCGCCGACACGACACGTCACGCCACCCCACGCCAGCCACGCCACGGAAGCGAGCAGCCTCACGCCCTCAACGCGCTTAACAAGCCTCCGATGACGCACGCCCTCGCTTGTTCGCGCTCGTCACTTGTTCCAGAATAGTGTAATGAGGATCACGGGCTGATCAACCGAAGCCCTTAAAGAAAATGTCTTTTTTTGGATAACAACATTATAAACAACCTTTTCTGTTGCACGAAATCGTTCATAATCGGATATTTTATGGCACAAATGATTACGTTTTAGAATTTTAAGGCACGAATGATTGCGTCATCCTACGTTCAGCCAATGGCAGCGAGAGAATCGGGGGGAAGTAAAGGTAAACGGAACAGCCGAAAACAGTTTTCTCGTAACCGAGACGTCACAAGAAAGTTGTTTCGCAAACTTAAGTTTGATTTTCTTATAAATTTATAATACTGTTATACAAAAAATAGCGTATGCAACTGGTTTACAATGTTGCTTTGTTGCAATCGTACAAATTTGAAAAACCGCTCCAAACTTCGTTTTCAAAAGGTGTACTCATGCAATAAAACATACGATTATAAACGAATTGCATAAACAACTATGCCAGAACGGAACTGCTTGTATATGTTAATGGATATAACTGTCGTGCTCACATTACATGCTTGGCTCAGAAATCTCTGCCGAATAAAAATCTTCAAAATCATTGATTCTCTAACTTGTAGACCCCTCGAACCTCCTCTGCTAACATCATTATTTTTGCAAACCCAGTCAAGGCAATTGAAGAATGGGCCTAACAATGTTGTAAGCGACACATTCTAAATTTAACAGAAGATGCTAGAATCTTATGAGTAGCTCTATGTTAAGTAATAGGTTATCCTATTTTTGAAGCCCGAATATTTACATAAAAAGGCCAAAATTCCCAATGGTAAGGATCATAAAATTCAACATTGTTAAAAAAAACAGAAAATTAAAAATGGCTTAGAACGTTACGACCTGCGCTTCAATTCATATAAAACAGTATTGTAAGCGATGTATTATAGTATGATAGATTTGAAGGTGTGTCTAATGAGTAAGCGTTGTGTCACGTTTTGTAGTTCCAAAAATTGAATTGATGTGGATTCTACAATTGGTTGAAGTTATGAGCAACATGTAAACTTTACGAAGTTATGGAAGGCATTTAAATAAATCTTTGAAAAGCGCACAAAAGCAAGCGTGAGTAATCTGTTTAACTCGGCAGAAACAAGAGAAGCCTGGATTGCGATAGTAATAAAGAGTGTGGCTACTAAAGGATATAAAGTTCTACCTTCGTTTAAAAATTTTCCTAGACACGATAACATTTGCGGATCCCTAGAAAACGCTGCGCGGGATCTCGATGGTTTGCGCACACACTTCAAGGACAAAACTTCAAAATTCAGTACAAAATACATTGGCTTTGTTTTCTACATGAAACGTTTCCTCGTAGCGTTCACGACGTAATAATCTTCAAAAGGGACATACTTCAGTACCCCCTTTAAAATTTCTCATTTTTACCTCAGTTTAACGTGAAAATGAAATATAAAAATAGTTAAACTTTTCTAACAATTTCACTTACTTTACGAAATCCATAAGCACCTGAAATAGTGAGAGGCAAATTCTACATTCTGTCATCCTCCGAGTTTCAGTACTGTCCGACTACTCGAAAGGATTCTGGCAGATTATCATTAGTCTCTGGTACAAAATGTGTTATATTCGTTCTTTACCCTCATCCATCATCTGATTAAGTGCTCTACTCCCGGCGGCGACTCCACCTGAACCACACCACTCCTTCCATCTTTCACTCTTTTCATCGATCTCCCTCCAATACGCCCAACGGTACAGAACAGTAAGAGTACATCCTATCATTCACGTTACAATCTCCCGATTTACATACCCACCGACAGAAGCGATTTCCTTCGCATCCACCACTTATCCCCGAGCCCTCGACGAGCGCCCATAAATTCCGCACTTTCCCTCTCGCAGGCGGGCGCGCATTCTGCTCGATACAGCACCAGCTGCGGCGAGGTCTCCCGATCCAGATGTTCGCCAGCGAAAGCCAATCTTCTCTGCGCCGCCGCCGTGTCGCGACGCGATGTCCAACCTCTGGTGGTCAACGGGTGGTTGGTTTCCCTTCTCGCGTCCACCACGGTCTACATCCCTCGCCGCCCCAGGCTCCTCGCCCCCCCCCCCACCCCTTTTACTGCTTCAAGTTTCACCCCGGGAGCGGAACACGGCACAGCGTCCTGTTGCGCTTTTCTTCTATTCTACGGTTAATTAGTTTTGTTAAATGTTAAATGAAGTTATTTTTTCAATACAAAATGTACAAGGAAAGGAAACAAAGTAAAACAATACAATTTTCATTGAAAATTGGCCAGGGACAACAGTTTACAATACGTTTAGGCAATTCAACTTCGTTTCCATCTCCTCTTTTCTGGGCATTAGTAGTAATTGTTCAACTTTGGGGTTGATGTATAGACGGATTGGTCACGGAATAGTGACTGCAGAGAAGGGAAGTGAGCCTTCTCAATAATTTTTTTCCACTACAACTAGGATTCGAGTATTGCTCCTAGTTTAGGAATCAAAAATATTACATGAGAGGATATCTCGATCATGGTTTTCTCGTAATTTATTATCGCTTCTTAGAACGTAATGTTATTTTTTAATTTCATTAAATCCAGTAATTAATAAATACTATTTAGATTCAACTACAATCGTATTTTTATAAACTTGACGTCGACATACCGAAAACGAGAGATAATGATTAGATTTTCTTAACGCTATGCTGTACTTGATGTTGCGCACTTAGGATACTATAACTTACACGTAGTTCATCTTGACGTCTAAAGTGCATTCAATATGAAAGAAAAGTAAAGCAGAGGAAATTGACCAAAACTTGGCTCAATTGATTATATTTACCTCGAACACAGTGTTGTTCTAGCACAAAACACTATTCTTTTATCTAATCTCGCCATCGTCGATCCAATATTCCGTTGACCATTGAAATAATAGAGTTGAAGAGCCCAGTCCAAATCGGGGCGAAGCGACTGCCACAGCTGCCTCGCTGGTCACGTCAGATGACACGACCAGTGCATGTCAGATCTTTCTCCGATCACGTGTACCGCTACGTGTCTGACAGGAGCCTCCAATCAAACGCACGCTGCATTTCCAGACGGCTCTCCATCACGTATCCATGACCTACTCGCCGCCTTCATTATTCTGATCCAATGAGTAGATTAATCCACAGTTGGACCTAATTTTGTTTGTTTCGATTAATCTTGGTTTGTTACTACGACCCGAATAAAAAAATCTACTTGATGTGGGACAACATTATCCTAATATATTACAATAAATTCCTACAATTATTTGCCATCAAAACGTCATTTCCAATAGCAACACATTCTTATTAATAACTTCAGAAAATATTTGAAGTTCATGTTAACATGTACTGCTTAATTCTAACATTAATATTTTATTGTATATGCATTTTAACATTTAACCAGCTGGTAACTGCAAAATTCGTCATTAACAAGATGCCTTTTCATATTCATTTTAAGACTGATTCTTTGAAATACATCGTCTTTCGTTTACAGATTGTTGCAAACAAACATTCAATGTCATAACATTAAAATAAACAATGGCATAAATTTAATCCTTTAAAGCGACAAACATTAGTTCAATCAAACATTAGTTCAATTTTAAGGAATATGTTAACATCTGTTATCTTGTTTAATTGTAAGTTTTCTGACTTCTTTCTTTTCAACAAATGTGGACTCTTCATTTTTACGTGAAAAAGACCCCCAACTAGGATAGAAAGCCAACAAAGTAAATTGGTGAAAACATATTTTAGAGTCTGTTTTAATAAGGTCAGAAAACTATTACGTCAAAATTATTTCGTCAAAAATTATTTCGTCGGCAAAACCACAACCACAGTGCCGCTGTTCGTGGTAAAGGATATCCCAGCTCGTTGTATTGGAAACCACTGTAATTATTCTAGCGCATTGTGGTTCAGCTATAATTAGATATATCATTGAATCAAATTATTTTTCATGGATGATAAGCCATGCCAATATTGCTGAAAGGGAGAGAGAGATGCCTTTCCGAATGACATACATTTGGAATCTTAACACCTGTTCATTATCAAATCATATGTGACGGACACGACAACATTTTGTCCCGCCAGATAACGTAATGTCCCCGCCCACCTCCCACACAACCGGCGCCGTTACCTGCGTTGCGGCATCTGGAGCCAACAGCACTGCCGATGTCTGAGTGACCGCCGCCTCCACAGTCAACTGGCGCCGCCGATGTCACCGCCGATGTCACCGCCGCTGTCGTTTTGCCGTGGCATTGCCGAGACGAAGCTCTAAAGCGCTGTGCTCCCCCGCCGGCCCCTTTCTCTCACGACCCCCGCACCGGCTGGCCGATAGATGGCGACAATGATGACGGCAGACGCAGCGAGGTGGTCGGAGGCAGTCAGTCATGTCGGCGATGAGCTATGGCAGCAGACGCTGCTTCACGACTATCGGGATTAAAAGGAGACGCAATACAATTTCAAGAAAGTTTAATGTGAGATGAATTTGGGAATTTACATATCACGTAACTAGCCGCTTTCATAAAAGGATTCATTCTAATGAAGATAATCGAATGTGTTATCGATGGTTTTACGTTAGATGGTTATCGATCGATGTCACCAGTTTTATCGACGTCGATTGCCGCTGCCACAGCCAGTGGGAGGGGAGGGAAAGTGGGAGAGGAGGGAGTGAGGGCAGTGTAGCCAGGACTGTCGGGTACAAAGGTGGTGGTCGTGGTGGTGGTGGTGGTGGTGGTGGTGGTGGTGGTGATTGTGGTGGTGGTAGTGGTGGTGGTGGTGGTGATTGTGGTGGTGGTAGTGGTGGTGGTGGTGGTGGTGGTGGTGGTAGTGGTAGTGGTGGTGGTAGTGGTAGTGGTAGTGGTAGTGGTGGTGGTGGTGGTGGTGGTGGTGGTGGTGGTGGTGGTGGCGGTGGCGGCGGCGGTGCTGCTGGTTTTGATGGTGCTGGTGATGGAGGTCATGGTGGTGCTGCAAATGATGGGATGATGGTATTGGTGGTGGTGGTGGTGGTGGTGGTGGTGGTGGTGGTGGTGGTGGTGGTGGTGGTGGTGGTGGGTATGAGGTGATGGTAGTTGTCGTGCTGCAACTGATGGGGAGGGTGCTGCTGCTGCTGCTGGTGGTTGGGATGTGATGGAGCTGCAGCTGGATGGGGGGTGCTGCTGTTGGCTTTGGTGATGCTGTTGATGGGGATGGTGGTAGTGGTACTACTGTCGCTGGTGGTGGTTCTGGTGGTAGTGGTGACTGCAGCGTCGGCGGCGAGTTCCAACGACAACAGCAAATGCCAAGGCAACGGTAACGGCGCCGGTACCAACAACGCGGCGAGAGCAAAGACGGCGGCGCCGGCGGCGGTCGCTCGCCCGCAGCGTCCCTTCTTTCGGTCACGCGCGTGGCGGCGGCGGCGGCGGCGGCGGCGGCGGCGGCGGCGGCGGCGGCGACGACGACAAGCGGCGCACCTGTGCGAGAAAGCGGCGCCGCCCGAACGCCGTGTCGCCCGCGCAGCGCCGCGCTCATCGGTTCGTCTTCACTGGCTCGGAAAACCTGACATTCGCCTCCTCTTACACCGACACCCCCACTGTTACTTTTCGTAATACTCTACGGTTATAATATTCATTTGGCGCGACCAACAAGAGGAACGATAAGCCCCTCGTTACGAACAATCGAAGTGACTTACAGCTAAGATCGCTTATATTTAATATCGCAGTAATATTTAATATTTAAGTAATATCGCATATCACTTATATGTAATTGAAACTCTTCCAAGAAAAAGTATATTCTTATTATAAGACGTTTCCTGAAAATATGATATGACGACACGTATTGAACGAGACACGGTCCATTATACAAATATCTGTTTCGGTTGATTTTGAACATCAGAAGGGTTTGTTATTTACTGTTTATCGCACTAACAACATTAATAACTATATTACCTTACCCAGTGCTTCAATAGCATTCTCCTTCGTTATCATATGCAGTATACCTAGATTAGTATTTACATCGAAGGAATATCTTCTTTGGAAACGAGAAATTTCAAGTGAATTTTGAAGCTCGGCGTAACATAATAATAATAATAATAATAATAATAATAATAATAATAATAATAATAATAATAATTACGGAAACTATTTCCTTCAGTTCTACACAATTTTGTTTCTTCATATTTTATTATGTATTACTATTAAAAGAAAGTAAATTGCTGTCAAATACGTAGACCTTTATTAACAAAAAATACATATTTCCGAAGGAACGTCATCTTCGTCGTCGGTTAGAGAGTGAATTTTATAAATTATTTCCACCACTCATTCGTATGCCAATATGGAACCGTCCCTCACTAGAAGGTCCTCCTCACTCTCTCAAAAAGAAATAATATTCGAACATTGATAGTCATACGAGTGGAATGTTCGCAAACTCCCTACGCACGGCGCGGCGTCTGATGGACAGCCCGGAATAAAAAGGCCTCCAACGACCTACTGAACGTCACCGTCCACAGGAACACGCGGTAGTTTTGCAGAAGACCGGGTCTAAAACCACTTTTCCCTCCCATCTCTCATTCCGCCTCTCCGGCCAGGCCAAGCGCGCGAGTACCCAGCGCCGGCGCCTGGAATGAAATTTGAAATTTCCCCTGCGCGTCTTCTTAATCGCAATCTCGCGAATTCGTTTATCTATCGGGTTCTCCGTACGTCGCCCGCGGCAACGCTTAAGAAACTCATTTCTTGCGCCTTTAATTAAGGAGCTTCCAGGAAATTTCGACGAGGGTGTGAAAAATTAGGGAAAGCGGCAAGAGCGGGGTGAGATGCTGCCAGGACTTCGCGAGGGCGCTCGACGTCGAGAGGAAGTTTTGAAAAATTCCCAACTCTTCCAAGACGTATTATGCTTCCAAGTCTTCGTAACGTACGTTTTTTATTCATTAACAATTTGCCCTTTTCTATGGAAAAAGTCTTGAAATTTTGTGCAGATCTTTGACAATGCACTGATGTAAATATTATCAATTACCTTGTATATCAACGACGCATTTTGACACAAAGAAAACTATTTGAAAAGACAATTTAATAGTGAGCACACAAAACTCACTAGAAATGACTAAATTTAAAAGGAACTTTCTACAAATAGTATAATATGAATACATTAAAAAATTATGTATGCCACAAAATAGGAATATATAATGGCATTTTGATATGTTATAATTTTTTTGATATGTTATCATCATTGTTATCATAAATGCATTAATATTACTCTCACTGAAACTCGGACATAAATGTTACTTACTATCTCTTTAGCAAATGTGGATCGAAATTGTTTCGCCTGAGAAAATACTTGCTCAGAGTTTCAAACCTTGTAGTTGGCCTTGTTTATCCAAACACCAGAATCCATCCATGTCGAGTTATGGATGTCCTCTTTGGTTCACAACATGTTTAACTTTGACTACACGATACTCATTTTGAGTTTGTGATTTTAAATTAGAAAATGCGGCACCCTGTCAGCCCATCCCCGTTAGCCATTTTCAATACTTCCAGACATTATTTTTTGTATTATTTTACAAATTATTTAAATAGTCCGCGATTCAACCACCCTAATACCGCAAAAAATGTATAAATGTAACAACTAAAATCAATGAATTGCGCCTAGAACTTCCAGAGGAAAAAAAACACGAATACTTACTGACGGTCGAAACTGATTTTCACGTAAGAAATACGGGAGGTTAGCGCTACAAGAGTAAACGAATAACACGTAGCTAAGACTCGAGCGATCTCTTCCCACCTCCCAAATTTCCCCCGGAAACGACGCGTCGGCCGCGATGACCTCCGAACTTTAGCTTTTCCAAGACGGAGGCGTCGCGGCGAGTAATTCGCGACGCCGCCTACCGGCGAGTTCCGAAAGCCGACGCCGCCGAGTCCGCCGAGTCCAACGCGCTGGAATTGAACCGCGGATGATCTCCTGATGCTCCGATGAACACACAAATTCGCGCGCGCAGAAAGAAGAGTCGACCGCGGAGAGGCTCGCAAATTTTCTCCCGAAAGCTGCAGGGTCCCGCGCCAGGAGAAGGGTCGTGGCGGCGGCGACGCTTTCTAACCGATATCGGCGGTGGCTCACAAATACGCCACGACTGCGGAGAGAATGGATTTGATGCGGTATAACTGAGCACGGTTTGAAATAAAAAAATGAATAAATATATAAACAAAGAGAATAATAATGACCGGATAGCCGGTTAAGGCGCAAGCTTCACACCAAGAGTTTGTAGCTTCCGGTTTCACTTGATATCACTTTATGAAAAGGATTCTTGAGGAGTGATGAACATTTTTATTTTAAGTGTAAAAAAGGAAATATTGCTGCAATTGTTTTCGGGCATTTGTCCACACAAAAACAAAATATTTTCAATATTAATTACAAACTTTGAAAGAAAATATAAAGTCCTCAAAATACCATTTATCCACATTTTGATTTTTTTCAAATTTTATATATGCATATTACAATTTTTGTCTTCTCTGCCCGTGGAAAGACTCGCTTTGAAGCAAAAATGCCATCGCGGTGACGCTTTCTACGGACGGGCGTGCAGGCCCCGACCCGCCAATACGCTCCGCCGGCGTGGAGAACGGATTCGGTGACGGATGGCCTAGCGGAGGACGACGGTCGAGATCGGGGGGTGGCGGGGCGGGGCGAAGTGAGGCGGGGCGGAACGGGACGGGGCGGGACAGGACGGGGCGGGACAGGACGAGACGAGACAAGGCGGGACGGGGCGGAACAGGACGAGGCGGGACGGGGCGGGGCGGGACGGGACGGGGCGGAACGGGGCGGGACGGGGCGGGACGGGACGGGCCGGGGCGGGCCGGGGCGTGACGGGACGGGGCGAGGCGGGACGGGGCGGGGCGGGACGGGGCGGGGCGGGGCGGGGCGGGGCGGGGCGGGACGGGACGGGACGGGGCGGGCCGGGCCGGGCCGGGGTGGGACGGGGCGGAACGGGGCGGGACGGGGCGGGGCGGGCCGGGCCGGGACGGGGCGGGACGGGGCGGGACGGGGCGGGGCGGGCCGGGCCGGGGCGGGACGGGGCGGGACGGGGCGGGGCGGGACGGGGCGGGGCGGGACGGGGCGGGGGGAAGAGCGGGACGGGGAGAAGAGCGGGACGGGGAGAAGAGCGGGACGGGGAGAAGAGCGGGACGGGGAGAAGAGCGGGATGGGGAAGGGCGGGGCGGATCGGATCATACGAAATCTGTGTTCGCGGGCCGCCCGTGGCCAATTTGTGCCTGCGTCGCCGATAAGAACAAATGACCGCGACGTGAGGTGGATGTAGGACAATTTTTGGCTCCGAGTACGATTTCCTCTTTGACGGATGAGAGAATTCAGAGAGATCGCGCAGAACTCGGTCTGCCTCGAGAGGGCGTTCTGGGCGAACCGGACTGGTAAGAGCTTTTCGTGGTTTCGGGAGGGGGTCAGTTCGAAAAGACGTCTGCTGTAGACCGCAACGATGCTCATTGCGAACATGGTCAATGAATTGGGGGCTTTCAATTTCTAATTTTCATCGAAATAGTCGATTAAATTTTTCCAATTTTATTTTTAAGCCAATTTTATTTAAATGGATGCTTCCCTTAGATCCAAGGTACTAGATAAATAACTTCTTGCTCTGATAAGGCGCCTGGCGTCTCACAAATTTGATTTTACTGACCTGCGTTACATACAATTTTTCTAGGCCTACAAATAATTCCTTTTTCTGTCATCCATTGCCGGAGTAAGATGTGTGTCACTCGGATCATTCTGATGACGTACACTAATAAAACGTTCAATAAACGTCTGTAATGATCCTTATCACGCACACTTGAGTTTCAAATCTGTGTCTTTAAAAAGCTGAGGGTTTCATTTTCAAAAAAATTTAGCTTTCTGCTCAACCTTATTTCGTGAATTCGTTCTTTGAATGAAAGGTAGTGCTCCCACATAGCGGAACGCCAACGACTTTCTCGTGTACATTGTGTAGAGTAATTCTGCAACAAATCAACGTGGAGTTTTTGACGAAGTACCTACACACTGATCCCTGAAAACATGTCAGAGTTTTACGTAAGATTGGTAATTTTCGTGCAATGTTTAGAGAGATTGTGAAAATTTTCTATAAATAAAAAAAATTGAAAAAAATGTTTTTCAATAAATTTTATACATTCACAAAATTATATGGCGACTTTTCAATTTTCAAAAATTAACGTTATAGGTACTCTTTATGGATTCGTTTGAGACGCTGAACTCCCCAACAATCATAGCGGTGTTGTGGCATTCGACGCTCTACAGTTTAAATGCCAGGCAGAGCAAAATTTTTGTTGGCTATAGGCAATTGGAGAGGCGTGTGTTGAATCAATCAGGGATCGAAGTGAAGTATTACGTCGGTGACACGGAAACCGAATCTGTTATAGAATGTAATATAAAATAGAATCGATTTCAAATGTGCGATATTATCGCACTGATTCAGCTAGCGTTACAAATAAAAAAAATAAGCCCCACACTAACGCCACTATTTTAATTTTTGAAATAAACGATGTGAATAGCTTTTGTGATTCAGTTGCTTTCAGCTGATATTGAATTACAATTAAAAACTAAACTAAATTCTTCACACTACAAAGTCTATTCCATTAAGTCGACGACCATTGGTTGATGAGTAACTTCTTTGTATGACAGCGCCAAACTTTACAAAACAAATGAAAATATCAACATACATGTATTAAAAGTTAACTCTTGAAAACCGTGGAATTTTAACACAAACACAATAGAGAAACATTTGATTAACGGTGCATCTTATTAGTCTAGCAATAGCTTTTTACATGTTTAAAAGTTTCGAAGTTGTTAAATAAAGAGAAAAATTTACGACGGGTGCATTTCAGATTTATAATAAACATGAAATTAAGAAAAAATAATTCTAGAAGATTTGATCACCGTAAATGTGGCGTCGAGAAATATTCACCACACCTGAAGCGATATACTCTGCATACAATCGCGGACACAAGTACTTCCATGCAGACTGTCCGCCCTCGCATGTTCCCGCTAAGCAAGTTCCCGCAGAGGTTTACGGCGCGGAAAGGAAGGCGCATAACGCGCCGATGGGCCACGCATCGGAGGGAGGCCGGCGGCAGCGCGTATGCAGAGCGCCACGATCGCGCGCCGACGAGAGAGCGTAACTCATCCCTAACGGGCGGCGGCGTCGGCGGCGAGCGCAATTACAGGGCTGGGTAGCTCCTCAACAACGGGAGTGGCCGCGCCTGGAATTATAATGCAGGAGGCCGTGGACGTGAGGCTATTATGGGCGGGCGTCAGCACTCCGCAGAGAACGGCGCGCTGGCGAGAGACGGTGGGTAGGTGCGCGGGCGAAACATGAGCATTGCGAGCACGCGACCAGGCGAGCGATGGTGTGAGCCACACGAAAAATAACCGGAGAAAGGGCGGACTGGAGAAAGGGCGGACTGGAGAAAGGGCGGACTGGAGAAAGGGCGGACTGGAGAAAGGGCGGACTGGAGAAAGGGCGGACTGCAGAAAGGGCGGACTGCAGAAAGGGCGGACTGCAGAAAGGGCGGACTGCAGAAAGGGCGGACTGCAGAAAGGGGCAGACACGGTGAGGCCGCTGTCGGGAGAAAGAGGTTGAGCGAATTCGCGGTCGGCAGGGTACCTCCTAAACAAGAGGAATGGCAGCCAATACAATTAAAATGCAGGAGGCAGTGAATGTGAGCCTGTTGTGGGCGGCATTTGCACACTGCAGAGAATGGCAGACGAGTGGGAGAGAGAGAGGGCAAGCTAGGTAGGTGAACAAGCGAAGCATGATCTTGGCGAACGGGCGGCCAAGTGGGCGACTGCGATGACATCAGGGAAAATACTCAAACAAGAAGGAAGGCTGGCGAACGGGCGGTAGGGAAAATGGGCAATCGGGTTGATGAGCGAATGACGGGGTGGACAGGAGCAAATAGCGAGAGGACGCAGGTAGGATTAGCGAGTGAGCGTACACGAAGATGATGGCTAAATGGTGAACGAGTGGGAGGGCGGACGTATGAGCGAGTGTGGGAAAGGCTGGCGACGGGGGGAGGGTACCGGGGACGATGAATGGGTGTGCGAGCGGGCGAGAGAACGGGCGAGTGAGCGGGCGAGAGAACGGGCGAGTGAGCGGGCGAGAGAACGGGCGAGTGAGCGGGCGAGTGAGCGGGCGAGAGAACGGGCGAGTGAGCGGGCGAGAGAACGGGCGAGTGAGCGGGCGAGTGAGCGGGCGAGTGAGCGGGCGAGTGAGCGGGCGAGTGAGCGGGCGAGTGAGCGGGCGAGTGAGCGGGCGAGTGAGCGGGCGAGTAAGCGGGCGAGTAAGCGGGCGAGTGAGCGGGCGAGTGAGCGGGCGAGTGAGCGGGCAGGGAGTTACGGCAGGTGAGAGGGCGGGCGAATGGCCGAGCGTGGGTGCACTCAGGAGGGTAAAGAGCGACAGGTGAGAGTGGACGAAGTGTATGGATGTGGGTGAGCCCCTAGGTGTTTTAATGATCAACCTCCCAGAGGTAGGAGATATATCAGACCTTCGCTCCCTTTTCGATTCGGCTTCTCTATTCCCTTCACAAGTTGCGTTGATGTCTCTAGATGCTCTAGTTACTCTCCAGCAACTAGAGGTACCTTGTGTTAAATCTGGACTTCTTTGCCAAGAAAACTAATTTTCCATATGCAAGGTTTTTATCTATTAACGTAAAACTACAAGTTGACCTCACAGTGGTACTTTTTTTGCGAACAATTTCTTCAATATCTGACCCTTTCCGCACATTCAAGACAACCGTGACAACTTTGCCATTGCCATTTGAATGTATTATTTATTTTATATTACAACTTATGAAACACGTGACAGGATGAAACAGAGGCGATGATGTTAATGTGAATAAATGACTCAACCAACACCTAAATCCTATTGTTACAGAGAGACTTTTATAGAGCACCGTAACTGCGATTCCCGACTTCCCCTCGGAGAAAAAAGCCAGCATAGCTCTTCGAAGGCAACTCAGCACTTTCCGTATCGAGGCGAACTTCCAAACAGACTCCAAAACTCTTGCAGCAGCTAAGCTTCCGCTGCAACCACGCGATAAATGTAAGCACATGCGAGAAGGCACTAAACAAGTCGGGATAAACGATACGAATCTTGAAATATTTCCTAGAATATTCATATTACGTTCATAAATGGGTATGGAGTTGCGCTAATTTTAATAATATTGTATAAGTGAATATTACCAGATTAATTGAATTAACGTAAGGCACGAAATATGTTTGCAACATTTAAGACAAGAACACTTTATTTAATAAAAATATTTACTGGGCGCTCTTATGAGCGGAAAAGGAAAAATAATGTTACATGGGATCCACGATTTTTCCTGCACGAACGTGATACAGGAACTCTTTCGTTCTTACAAACATGCAATATTTCATGGGTAGGAAAAGAAGTTACAGCACGCAGGGTTCAAGCAAGCAAACTGGGAACTTTCCATTTCAATAACATATGACCATAAAAGTCGAAACATTTTTTTAAAGTAGGAAGTTGGCTCGCATTTTTATCTCACGTGAGTTTTAAAATTTGAAAGTATTTTATGAGGAACACAACTCCATTCTAAAAACATACTTTCTCATTCTTTTAATGCGCGATAAGAGAACAGCTTAAAAGAAATCTATCTCTTAAGCTGCGAAATATTCAACGTTTTAAATGATTACATACTAGCAAATGCTGAGATAATTAATAAGATCGCTATGAGGTAGATACCTTCTAATAATTAAATGCATAAAAGGTGTTGTTTGGTATTAAATAAACTTAAGATCTTTTCGATCGATACCAAACAACACCTTCTATTTATTTAAAAATAATGATATAATTCTATACCTACTTCTGAATATTAAATGCAGATTTTCCGCTTTCACACATTACATACAATTCATATGGTTCATTTATGTAATAGCCAGAAAATAAATAGTTAAAATAAACGTGGGATAGATTAGTATGTACTCGGCTTCTGACGGCAGGTTTTTCCCCCTTCAGGGGTTTTTTCCTGAGCCGTATCTTATGGTCTCTTTTCCGCGGCTTTGATGCGATGGAGAGACCATTTGGGGTGAATACCAGAATTCGAAAGATTAGAACGCGAAAGGATGTAGGTATTGTAATGGCTTAAAGGCCTTCGGCCTAGCCACATAGGATCAAATAAGCTAATTTGTTTGTAATAATTACCTATTAAATAAAAAGAATTATGTACTATATGAATCATTCTACTTCAAACGTATGTACTTTCGAAAGCTGCTTTAATGTATTAGAATAAAGCAATCTTCATTAATCATCCGCGAATCTGTTTGGCTTTGAATGTTGTTTCCAAAGTGTCGAGAGTCGGGCCGGGGAAAGGGGGCAGGCAGTGCATGACACGCGTCGCCGAAACGAGAAATGTGACTCGAGGAGCGGCGCCCACAATAGGTCATTTCGCCCACCGCCGCTGACATTTGGAGAGGAGAGACAGGGGGCGGCCGCGAAACGCCGTCGCGGGGAAAATCGCCTCCAGAGCCCAAAGGCAACGAACCTCTCGCGACGGGCGACTGAACCCCAAAGGAGCCACTCCGCACGCGAAATCTCTTCACTTCCGGCGGCAGCACAGAGGCGAAAACCGCTGACGACACCTCTCGCCTCAGTCCATTTCGGGGTTTTATCTCCCTGACATAAACATGCCGCCGACCGGAGTGCTGTTTTCGGCTGGAAGAGATAAATGACCATCCCCAACATTCTATACAAAACCATGTTGCATCTTATACAACAGAGTAATCTGAAGCACAAAGCATAAAGGAACCGTAGACGCTGATATATGATACATAAAAGAATCTCATAAAACATTTATGACTGTGATGAATGTCCCGAGGATGTAGGGTAATTCAGAGAGCAATGATCCAAGGAAAGCAGGAGTAATAAGCGGTGTGTCTAAACTACGAATTGATGCGAAAAGAAATGGTCCCAGAGAAATTGAATGGGTTCACACGTGAAAACAACAGTTAACTTTTACACCTTGCGCTGTTAAATAAGTAACAGACCCTTTCAGAAAGAATAAATCTTAGTAACGAGATGCGCAGATAAATCCCTTTCATGTTGTAAAGTGTTTCAATATTACGAACATGTTCTAAAATAATATTCGTAAAATATGTTGACGATATGAACGTATATTTATAATAAAATATTGTAAATTTTCATGTTATTAGTACAATTAAATATTTGTAACTTGTTAATACTTTACAATATTTAATATTAAACGTCTGAATGTAATTCACTTACTGTAATACATGACAAATCCCAATAGTCATCATTGATAAATGATAGTTCGTGTTGTCTTTCATATCATTTCTAAATAAAGGTAATGAATAGCAGTAATGAAATTTGACAGACTAATTTGTTCTGCCTTGAGTGGAAGCGTATACATCTATAGCAAACTTATATTCCTCATATTGGTAATAATAAATTTTCTTACTCGCCAAAAGTAAATATTTGGGTAATTGTACGATTAATTACAGTAGTTCTCCATCTTTCCCATTTGTTTTACCACAGCCGGTGGTTGTCGAGGTCATTGTCGGTGTAGAACTTTTCGCTCGGGAAAAATGCGGTACCGAATGATTCACACTGCAGCGAAAGACAAAATTCAAATCACGTATGCATCACCAGAGCAAATGAGTAAATAATTACAGAATAAAGAGAGCATATAGGTGCTGGAAATCGTGCACCTATATGCTCTACGTATTTTGTAATTTTTTATCGCTGTCAATCGTCGAGAGCATAAATTATTGCAACAGAGAATTATTAGAATAACACATAATTAATTATTATCCAATCAGTTTAATTGAATTTAAAAAATTCGAGTGTAAAATTTAACGTGTTATATAAGTGTAAAATGTTATACTCTTCATCGTATACTGCGGAGTATGGTATTGTGCTGGTGAGAACTTGAGGTTGCTTCAGCACAGTGTTCTCACTTTAAGCGAGTGCTGGTTTATTTAATTTATGTTGATATTTTCCTAAGGTTCATTCACACATCGACCGAAATAATGTAGAAATGATGGAGAAGATGAATGCAGAAAGCAAATTACGATGATGATGATGATTATTTAAATAAAGATTGAACTATTTGAATAATGGATAAGAAAATGAAAAACCATGGTGCAAATTGTATTTTGCCAGCTTATGTGCAAATTAGCTACGAATAAATACCACAGAAGCTGCTGAGTCTTGAAAATCGAACACCAAGGTGAAAAACAATTGCTACAATCGCTACTATTGGGCGAGTGAGTAATGATTTCGGGCGCGATAACTACTCAGGTCAGTGGTCCCGAAAGTGTAGTGCAACCTCTGTTCGGGAGGCGACGGTGTTTATTCCCTGTTTGGGCGTGAGATCTGGCGCGAAACCTAGTAATCGAGTTAGTGGCGTTCTTCATATGTCTCTCTCAGCGGAGCATCTCCACGGTCGGCACAAGTTCTATCCGCCCAATTTATCTTCTCCGTCACGTGTGGTAACGCCTGCGAGTATGTAAAGGGAAAAGGGAAAGATCGAGGAAGGAACGAGCGATCATGTGGTTTTCATTACAAAAAAATTAAAAAACTCCGAGTAGAAGAGCTACCCATGTTTGAATTCGTCCCAGCTACGAAGCTACATTTAAAAATCTCAGACTTGATTTCAATCTCGGACTTGATTTTAAAATTATTTCAAACTTATTATTGTAACATTGTATGCATTTAACCTCTGATGTCTATTTATAAGTTGCTTTAAATAGCGTTTGCTTTCCACTAACTACTTACCTCTTGTAGATTATATTACATTTACATTTTTTAGATAACATTACTTTTTAATACTTTAACTATTACTACATAACTTTTACTGCATTACTCTGTATATTTATGACATGTGGTTAGGCGGAAGAGCGGGTCTGATGGCCCTTATTAATAAAGGCATATTATTATTATTATAAAAAACAAAAACCGTCAGGTCTCGAAGCATAGGTTCTCCCGGTCGACAACGCTTCAGAAGCAACGGAGTGGCCACTGAGCCAGCGCAGCTAATGGCGATCGCTTAGCTGAAAGGATCGCACTTCAGGCGATGGCAATGCACTCCGTTAGCAAGGCCATGCGGTTGCGTAGCGGTACGACAGCGCAGCGGTGTGGTCATCTGGAGCGTGGACCACAGACGCCCGCGGCGCCGCCACGACGCGCCCGCCCGCCCGGCGCGCCCGCTACCCGCCACCGCCCGCTCGCCCGCCCGTCCGCGTATCCCGCCCGCCCGTCCGCCAATCCGCCCGTCCCTCGCCCGTCCCTCGTCCGCTCGCCCGTCCCTCGTCCGCTCGCCCGTCCCTCGTCCGCTCGCCCGTCCCTCGTCCGCTCGCCCGTCCCTCGTCCGCTCGCCCGACCGTTCACTCTCCGGCCCGCCCGCCCGTCCGGCCTCCCCGACCCGTCCACCCATCCCACCTGCTCACTTGCCCGCTTGCCCATCCACTCACCCACCCGCCCGTTCGTCCATCCATCCATCCACCCACCGACCCGCTCGTCCGCCCCTCATTCCACTCATCCCACCAGCCTGCCCGCCCGCTAACTCGTCCACTCACCCGCTCGCCCGCGCTTTCTAATGACACGGCCCGCGAGGCGGCTGCGGCGGCGGCGGCAGGGTGCGGTGTGAACAATGGCAGAGGGATCATTACCATTTTACGCCGGTGGCTTTTATTGAGGCTAAAGACCGGGTGGCGGAGGAACAGGCGACTAACAATCGGCCCCTTTGACGAGCGACGGAGCCGGGCGCTTTTTGTCGCAGGCCTATGGCTTTTCCCTCGCGGGAAAACGGTTCTCACGATGGTTTTGTGCGAGGGAGTGAGTACCAGGTGCAGCCGACGTTTAGCAGAGAAATAATTTATCACTCGTCCTCCGTGGATCGTAATCTTAATTGGCCTTCATGAATGCTAATAATATTGAACCAATTTTGCAGTAAATTTATAATATTGCCGTGGAATGGTATGTGCTAGAATTTCATTTATTCTATATTTCTGCTGCATTCCTCAGGAGATACGCTGCACCTTTTCACGGAGTATTTTTCTGTTTCTTTGTTATGGGAGCGCAGTTTCATGGGTGCTTGATTGCATTGATTATTTCACTCGTAACATTAAAACCAATAGTGTTTTACTATACCTATAAAATCACGGCGGTGTATCTCAAGAAGTTTATCGCTTCTTCTATCATATTTTTCTTACCGCTTCTAGATCTTAACAACAAAATTCCAGACAGAAATTAATAAACGAAGTCCAAAAGGATAGCACTCAAACAATAGCAATCTATCATTGAAAATCCAGTTGAGACACCAATGTAGGGTATACATTGATAGAAATGTCTTCATTTTGACGTTTTTGATACAATCAGTTGTAAAGTGTAATAAAGTGCGGCTGTTAGTTGCAGACAAAAAAGACAAAGCTCAGCAACGTAGCGCAATAATTATCCGCTTCCAGTAAATTGCAACGCCACTAATCAAATGAAAGAGCAGCAATCAGTGCATCAATAACGGCGTCAATCGGCCGGATGATCTATTTTGCCCCAGAATTTTATTACTAAAAATGTGTAGGTACAACATGTTTAGGTACAGGTTGAAAAGAAATTGTTTTCATCCACGAAGAAATATGCAGGTTTAATGACCAAATATTAAATATTTGAAAATAACTGCATTATACAATAAAATTAAATGTGAAGTGGTAAGTGTATTTCTTCAGAAAACAGATCCGTGTGATAGCAAAAATTGACATCACTCCAACGGAAATGTATTAATGCAAACCAAAGGGAAAATGCTTGGTCATCGTCGCGTCGTTTAATTTCTTCGTAACGTCATGGGTAATTTAATTAAATTTCTCTCACAAACACGTTTCCTTTCTCTTGTTGTACTTCTATCGATATAGAAAATATGACACTCATACTTTTTCGCAGATGGAATCTTCGTAATAATTATTGGTTCGAAATTTTCTGAAATGACTTTTCTGTCCAAAGATCTCCCTGGTTCAGTCATGCCCACGCTGTCAAATTGGACGATCGGGCAAAGAGGAAGGCGGCCTTTAATTTTGATCGTCTGTCTAGTGGAAAGAACGCTATGTGTGTGTTGCGTAACCCCATTATTACTTTCGGCATTTGTCTATTGACCCTTTTCTTTCCCATCCAGTACGAAAGACAGGATTGAGAAATAATACTTCAGGTAATCATACGAGTATATTAGCATGTTATGATGCAGCATGTAGGAAAACGAAAAACATATAACTATGTATAACTCCTAATCAAGAAGTATTTCGAATAACAGTGGAATCGTCACTTGAAAATGAAAAACAGCTGAAAAGAGTGAAACCATGTTTTCACAAGTACATCCCCACAGGACATTTCGCCGCCACACTTGGGGGTCGAGTGCGGTCATCGGCCTCCGAAGGACGTCCGACCCTCAGTAGATTGTACAAAGCTCAGGAATGGGTTTCGTTGATTCGTTCCTGTCTCTGAGTGCGTAACTGCTGCGATCATTTGGTTTTAGTGTAATGTATGTTTTATTCTGGGAGGTGGCTGTGTTCCTCATGCTAGAACACCGACCTAGTCGCTGGCTCGCGGGTGATTTACTCTCTAGGTATCTCCACCAATGAGGACCACTGCAGCCGGGACAAGCTCAAAGCAAGCTCAAAGGCTCGACTGGTGTAGTAGTGTAGAGCGTGTAGGTGTGTGTGCGAAGGAAGACGAGGGGACAAAGACGAGGAAGGAAACATCGCGTGTTGTTAAGGAACTGTTCTGGCTTTCGTCAGGTAATGATCGGAGAAACTACCGAAAACAACTAGTGAGAGCTGTCGGAAACTTGAATTCTCCTCCAGACAGTCGCTGAATTCGGCGTAGCGTCGAGTCCCGGCGGCGCGCTTTTACTAGCGGCATTACACCAGCTAGAGACCCTAAGGTCTATATGCACAAAATTAAGGACTCTGACCCCAAGACCTGTTGTTCAGACACATCACTGGTGTTGCCCTGAGCTATTTCAATTGGTTTAAGCAGTATTTAAGAATCTTCTTAAGTACTATATACTTTTGTATTAGGAAAGTCATCGGATTGAAAGTTTCTCAACATAAATTACAGGTCAGTTTTGAAGAGCCGTTGTTGGACATCTACGTGTGAAGTGTTGTCTAAGCTATCCGGGACAAGCCGCGTCACTGACATCTCGTCCCGGATAGCCTAGACAAGACAAACTCCGGCTGCGGAAGCTACGTAACCACAACTACTTGTGAAATATTTTATCGTTTTTTGTTGTTTTTTTGTTGTTGTTTTTTGTTTTTTGTTTTTGTTTTTTAGTTTCTTGAAAATATTAATTGAATGTGAAAGCATAAACTACCGATGTATATTTAATAATTTCCATTGCCTAATTGATTTCCTACCTTTTATGTGACAGTGAATGTTTGTGCAGAGCTCAGAACATAATTGGGGATAGAAAATACGGCGATATTTGTCCTCAAGATCTACTTTTGTACAGAAAACGCAGCAAATAAAAGTCGTATGATCTAAATATATATTACCCATTTGCGTGAGGCTGCCTCAAGAACTTGCTTGTACAGGCAGAAACCGTGCCACCACTCTCCCTGCCCTTGAATGCATGCCTACCCTTACTCCCTCCAGCGTACAGTTCAACTTGCCAACGCCCTCGCCCTTCATGTCGTCCTACCTCTTCGTCGTCCTCAGAGCCCTCGCCTCTCGACGCCCTCACAGTGCTTACCGCCCTCGCCCATTGAGCGCAGCTGTGCGCGAGGGCGGAGTCCGGTGCGGCGCTTTGTGGCCACACGCCCGCCCCGCCCCGCCCCGCCCCGCCCCGGCTTCGCAACTGGCGCGCGGAGCGACAGAGATCAAAGGGCGCGGCGTGTGCAGGGGCGGGGCGGGGCGGGGCGGGGCGGGGCGGGGCGGGGCGGGGCGGAGCGGGGAAGGTCGCGACGGGACAGGGTGAGCAGGCCGGGACGAGCCTGAGGCTGTGGAGCGGGACGGGACGGGGCGGGGCGGGGCGGGGTAGATAGAAACGGGCTGGAGTGGGGCGGGGGCGCAGTACGGAACAGTATGGGACGTGGTGGGGCATGCGAATGATAACAGAACGGGATAGAACAGGGTGGGATGGGACAGGCGGGGCGGGGCGGGGCGAGGCGGGGCGGGGCGGGACGGGGCGGGGCGTGGCGGGACGGGGTGAGCAGGCCGGGGCGAGCCTGAGGCTGGGGGGCGGGGCGGGGTAGATGAAACGGGCTGGAGTGGGGCGGGAAAGGGCAGAGTGGAGGGCGCGGGACGGAACAGTATGGAACGAGGTGGAGCAGCGCGAATGATGACAGAACGGGTCGGAACAGAGTGGGACGGGACGGGACGGGAGGAACAAAGCCGGATGAGACGGGTCGCGATGGATCGAGGAGAGGGGGAGGCGGGACAGAGAGGAACAGAGTGAGAACGGAAAGAATGAATGAATGAATGAATGATGGAAGGGAGAAAGGGTGGAAGGAGGAAGGAAGGGAGGAAGGAGGAAGGGAGGAAGGAACAGGGTGGGCGGTCAGGAACAGAGAGAAGAAGTGGGTTGGAGGAGAAACGAGGAGGCGGGGCGGCCGACCCAAGTCACAAAGCAGGGTCAGAGGTGACTGGGCGGGCATCTGTAAAACAACGCGCGTCCAGCAGCGGCAGCGCTGACGAGAAGTGGGGTGGGGTGGAACGGAATGCGGTGGGTCGCAGGGGAAGTGGAGGCGGAGCGAGGCCAGGCGATAAACACGCTCGGTCGCACGGGGCGGCATAAGTCGAAACGACAGATGTGAGACTGAGATGGGGCAACGTCTTACGAAGTGATTTTTCGTGGTGTGGCGGAATGGAGTACTCTGTAGTGACGCGATATCGGTAACAAAACATCGATGTCAGTTAACATGGAGTTTCAAAATTAATACATCGATTTTAATAATATATCGATTCAAAACCATCGATATTTTTACACTGGATTAATAATCATTTACATTAAATTCTTGTGCAACAAAATTTAATTTGACAGTGTTCGTGTTTATCAATTTGCCGAATAAGGGGACGAGAAGAAGGGACAGAACCTACGTCCACAGGATATTTGTTGACCATAACTCAATGTGCAAAATGAATATGTAGAAGGAGGAAACACAAGGGCATGGAGGTCATCTCGATCGAGAGAGTTTGGTCGACGAAGATTGTGCAAACAGCGTTCCTTTGGCTCCAACACATGGTCCAACAGTGTTACCATCAGTTATTATTTAATATGTTATTAACATTTATTAATATGTTATGTTACATTTTAAAGTATTGTGATCATGGGAATTTTTCATTCAGAAACAAAACTTCAGAAAAGAAAAAAAAATCGATCACAAAACATCGGTATTAATACATCGATGATTCTGCAGAAACATCGATGTTTTAAAAGCCTCGATATCGCATCCCCAATACGCAGGAGGGTAGTGCTAAGGGGCCGAACAGAATTTTGTAAACCAAAGGGTCAGGCGGGGAATCGTCCGATAGATCAGAGCGGAGGTAAGGTCGAGGTGAGGTGCGTGCGCATGTGTGTGCGTGCGTGCGCGTGGAAGGGGGTGGGGGGGGGGCAGGGCGGAACGCCCTGGAGCGGGGTCCGAATGGGCGGCGTGCTGCGGTGTGAATAGACACCCTGTCAGCGGGACCCCGTCAGCGGGACCCCGTCAGCGGGACCCCGTCAGCGGGACCCCGTCAGCGGGACCCCGTCAGCGGGACCCCGTCAGCGGGACCCCGTCAGCGGGACCCCTTCAGCACGGGGCGGGGCGGCGCCATTGTCAAACGCGTGTTCTCGCCGAGGACTTATTTGGAGAACGGCGCCAATATCTAGGTCGTCCGGTTGCTGCCGCTGCAGGAGCTGACGCACGTGCTGTCAACACGCGGAAGAGGTAGCGCGCGTGCAACTCGCAGGCGAGGCAAGGCTGTCGCACGCTCTCGGCACGGAAGTCGCCAGAAGGTCATGAGTGTCTCATTATGAACCACGAGGAGGAAGTAAACAGAATAAGATCAGTGAAGGCCCAGCTCTTTTTACGTTCATCGAAATCAAGGCTAATTCATATCTTTCTAATAACGTTTGTAAATGACTTTCGTATTTGGACTTACATGGATTGCAAAAATCAGAAATTAGACAACAAATTATGAGTCATTCATATTTGTATTAACGCACCTTCCATTTACAACAGCTGCAGTATTAGATTCTTAAATGAGCTATAAAAAATATAGCACTAACAATTTCTTGTATTCCCAAAATTTCGTTCTTTGTGTACAACCCTTAGTTCTGGTAAAGTAAACTTATCTCACGAAAGAAAACCCCAATAAAAAAGTTGATTGATGGTAAATTTATTTTAAACTTTTAGTAATGTCGTAAGGAACAGTAATATTATTATGTAACAATTACGTACATGAAAGAAATGAAATTTTAACCAGAGCTGAAACTGAGTTTGGGTACGAGAAAACACTGCCAGGTAATTATAATAAAGTCACAGTTCGTTAATGATAGAATCGCTGATTGGGCAATACTGTACTTGTTAAAAGTCATCTAACGAATAGGCATTTCCTGACCACGATGCAACCATATCAACATCACAAAGACTATACACTATTGTTGTTTTATCACGATTCTTTGACGTGAGACGTGACGTTCATTAAGATAAGCTACCGAGCGGCTACTCGCAAAACATGCATCGAGGTTAAAATTGAATAACAAATGCTACTGTAGAACAAGGATTCATTCGCTAAGGGCTCAGAGCAATCAACGTCAGCCTGTTTTATAGCATCGCTTGCGCTTTTTTATTTTCGACTCGTTAACCTACTCCCTCACCCTCACCGACTCGTTAAGCTACTCTTAGATGATCAATGAATGACAACTTTCATTTCGAATCTCATTATTCTAATTGTAATATCTTAAGTTAATTATTTTAAACACAATATGGTCAGCAATTCCTACGACTAATAAATGAAATACTATCACTTAGTAAGAGAAAAGTCATTTTCTTACAACATTTAATAAACCGTACGGTTTTATCGTAATATTGCAATGCATATACAATTGTGCCATACACTAGCCATGAATAAGATAAAAGAACCTTCGTAATCCGCATCATTTACGAAACTACAGCGCCATGCACAACGACTCAGTGTAAAAGAAAGGAAATTAAATAACTTAAGAAGTCCTACAGTCAAAAGAAAATTGAGAAATGTCTCTATTGTCAAAGAGATTACAAGTCAAAAGAAGAGAGAGGCTTGAAATGCATTGCGGCACTGTGCGTGGTTGGTCAGCTTAGCAGTCCTGTGGACAACGGCGTTCTCACAGACTCCCACACGGCACTGGCACAGTCCCGCCTCCACAGCACAAACGCCATCTGTTCAGGACTCGTCACAAAAACAGCCCACTAGCGTTCCACCTCAGTCCCAGCCTCTTAACACCCACTCGCTAATCATACTGTACACCCTGCCAACAACGAGAACGCTTTGTCATCCAAATCTGAAGTAATTTGCGACAACACTCAAAATGTGTCATCATTACTACCTTATCGCCAAAATCACTGCAATTCTCCCGAGAAAAAAAAAAGAAAAAAAAACAGTGACTGCAGAATGAAACAAAACAAGGACGTGGGTTTTAAAGATGAATACGTATAAAAAAAGAAAGCTATGGTACATTTCGTTCGGTTAAATTACATTGTTTCGTCGTACGTTATTTTTTTTTTTTCTACATGAGAGCGCTGTTTCTCTTGGTCATGTATTCAAAGACACGCATTAGAGCCGTGATATGCGAGCGGTGTCTCTTTCTTTCCCTAGCGTCTTTTCAATCCTTCCTCATTATCTCCAAGAAAGTGAATAATTAGTCCCAGCGGCGACGATGGGAGCCGCTTTCTTCCGTCCTTGATCCGCCGCCCGCGCCGCCCCCCGCCTTACCACCCCCGCCACCCCCTCCCCGCCCCTCGCCGCGCGTCCAGAAGTTTCCCTCTCAACGCGACCGCCATTAGGGCAGTGACGAGGGAGAAGTCTGTTGCCCGGTAGCATACGGCCCGTCTCACGTTTTTTGTACTCTCTTTGATCCCAGGCGGAGCTCATAGTTTGAAAAATATCCCTCCCGACAGCCTCTGATAAGGGTTCACGGGACATGGCGTTCAGTATTTTTGAAATGCCATTTCATAGTGAGCATTTACTTTATAGAAATAAGTAATGCACTCGAATAAAAGCAATTTCAACAATTGTAAAAGCGTATTCTATCCGAATTCAGTTCGTTCTTATGAATATAATTATGTCAGTGCGCAAAGAATAATGAAGAACCTAGCGAAAGGTTCTTCCGGCACCACCATCAGCATTCCCTTTATGCAAGAAAACGGCATATATGAACGAGTTCATTTATGGGTCTTACAATCTCTGAAAAGGTAGTTGCCATTGTTACGACTGTGTAAATTATACAACAGAGATTGTGAAAAGCAAAACATAACGACTCAATCTAAGAAATTCGACACTAAACGTCTCACAGTTTTGCAGTAACAGTTACTCGAAGTACTCAACAAAAGAATAACTGCAAATTTCAAAAAAAAAAATCTGTTGCAAGTACTAAAAGAGGATTGTGCAGTCTGCAGCCAACTGACGGGAGTAATTTATGTTAACGAAAGTTGAGTAAAAAAGACTAATTCTGTGTGGCTAGGTTTCTGAAAATAAGGAAATAAAAATATTGCTTCAGATACTATGAGCTTTGGAGCTTCATTGGCTCCTTTCACCTCACAACAAAAGGATCCAGCAACCTAGGTCTTTAAGACTAAAAATACATGCAAAAATCCTTCGTTGTTTATCATATTTATCGCTCATTAAGTTAAATGTACGTAACGTTACAAATAGATACAAATTCCTATATTTTTTAAACACCATGAGGACGATTCTCATCCCAAAAGTTACAAAACCGGAATAACAAGTGACACTACTATGATTATAAACACTTCTTACAAATTAAAATGTGCCTCACAAACAAAATAGTGACAATATCTTCAGTGTATCAAAATTCTCCTTAATCTTCCACTACTGCTATATTAATTTTTTTCACATAAATAAGTTTGCTTCATGACGCAAATTATTTTTCCTCTTCATAAGTGCCCTAATCAAAAGAAAAATCATTAGAGAGATTGTATAAAAAAGCATTTATCACTTCTATGTCATATTAAGTGAGGAAGCAACACCCATATTACTTTTTATGGAAGCACTTTAATGAATAAAGATGCAGAGAGAGTGTGAAATATAAATTGCTGTCTTCCGGATTATCGCTCTCACGATAGAAAACCACCATGTATCTTTCTTACACATGCAGAATGAGTGTGTTTAACTCGACTCAGAAATTAAATATATCATTCCTATAATTTACTCCTAGGACTAAGTGAATACCTTTTGTTCTTTTTAAAAGCCGGACGCATTAACTTTAATTCCAACGACCAGTCTACAGAGCGAAATTTCAATGTACCTATGTTTTCAGTATTTTGTTTAGATGTTGCAAACTCTTTGCAAATTAATATCGACCCTAGAAATTAAAATGCTGTACGCACACAGCAAAGGGTTTGAAACGTATTCTATAAATACATATGCATACGGCTGCAGCAATCATGCAGCTGAACAAAACCACCTAAAATCGTTTTCCAAAAAGTGGCGCACACACACTATTCAAGAACAACAAATTATATTCCCTCTTAAAATGCTGCAATGCATGTGGGTGGGTGGCCGAGTGGGTGGGTGGGTGGCTGGGTGGGTGGGTGGCTGGGTGGGTGGGTGGCTGGGTGGGTGGGTGGGTGGCCGAGTGGGTGGGTGGGTGGCGCGTGACAGCGGCTGCGTGCCCCACTGACCGGCGCTCCGCACGACGCCGAGCTGCGCCGACCCAAACGAAGCGCCGCCAGCCGCTCGTGTGCCGCGACGCCGCCCCGTCTCCAGGCCAGGGGTGGGCAATTCAAATACGCAGCGGACAAGTAAAGTCGACATCATTAATTACAGCGCGAGAAAACTTTTTGGAACGTCCTCAGGAACGTTTACCTTTCATTTCTACCCCTCGCGAATTTCAAATTAAGTGAACTTTACCTGTCACACAATGACAATACGGCTAAAATTCTTCTCTTCTCTACGCTTGCCATCGGGTGAGTGAAGCCAATCCGCCAATGCCGCTGCGAGCACGGTCGTTTTTGCCTTTCCCCTGCATTGTCGTTGCTTCCGCCGCCGCCACCGCGGGACACACGAAGTGGACAAGGCCAATGAACGGGCCTCGCCGTCTCGTTACTGTGTTCGCCGAATGCGGCGGCGCGGGCGTGAGGGATTGCGGCGGCGCAGGCCACAATGGGGATAGCGAGGGCGATGGCGAGGGCGATGGCGAGGGCGAGGGAGATGGCGAGGGAGATGGCGAGGGCGATGGCGATGGCGTGGGCGTGGGCGACGGCGTGGGCGTGGGCGATGGCGAGGGCGAGGGCGATGGCGAGGGCGGTGACGAGGGCGATGGTGTGCGCGAGAGCGAGGGCGTGCGCGAGGGCGATGACGAGGGCGAGTCACCGACGGCGGCGGTGGTGGTGGTGGTGGTGGTGGTGGTGGTGGTGGCGGGGGCGGGGGGTGGTGGTGGGGCGGGGGGTGGTGCTGGTGGTGATGGTGACGTTAACTGTGGAAGAGAGCGGCAGTGGCAATAGCGATAGTTGTGGCGGCAGTTGGCGGCGATGCTGGTGACGGCGAGGGTGTCTGACGATGGTGAAGTAAAGGTGGGAACTCTAATGGAGATAAAATGGGATATCTGTAGAGTCGCGTAAATCGAGAAAACGAACTTAAAAAATGAAATTTTAAAAAAATGCCCTTACTTGTCCTCTTGAGGAGACTGTAAAGAGGTAAAGAACTTGACATTGGATGTGCGAAAACAAAATACTGGTTGCTGCGATAATACGTAACTACTTGCAGTCTATATGGGGTATAGTGACTAAAATGATTGAAAATAAAATATGTAGCATATCATTAAAAAACAGCGAAATTTAATATGCTCTGTCTCTCTCTCTCTCTCTGATTGATATAAAAATAATAGATTATTTAATGCATCGAATATTCTAAAAGTGAAATCTTGGTTTTAGAAAAGAGAAATTTCACGACGTTGTGTTCAAATAGTGGAGCTTTACTTTTACAAATAGTTCCTATGGCATAATAGTTTTCAGGTTTCAGCGACATTTCCTTGGAAATTTTATCTTCCCGGAAGCCATCCGCGAGAAGAATTATAAAAGGCAAACAAATTCTTAAGAGGGTTTATGTCATAGTAATTAAAATTCTAAACACTTCGCAGCTTCGGAGGCAGGCGCGGGTGTCAGCCTCCGAGAACATTATCTTAAGCAATTTTTCTCGTATTTCCTTCCCGAGGCGGAGAATTTTCTCTTTCGGGCAGAAGAAAGCATCCTTCGAGGAAACGTCAACCGACCACTCAGTCGTCGGAAGCAACGTCGTCGCTCCTTGACAACTGTCTGATGAATGGGGGAGAAGCGGCTGCACCGTTAGCGTAGAATGCCGAGGAGACGGAGCGGCAACGCTTTCGTGCCTCGGCAACTGACCTACACTTTGTGACCTCCCCGCCCCCCGAGGGAAGTCCGGGCTAGTAGGAGCACTCAGTCGCTCGCTGCCCCGGAAGCCAACGGAGGGAAGAACCTGGCAGCGCAATCCATTAGAATACCGGGATACGTCGAACCCACGTACTTCAGTGTCCCCACAGGTGTTAAAACAAAGTGGGCTGTATAAAAGTAAAAATAATTTACATGTTATCAAGAATTGGCCTAAATGAGCAGACTTTTTATACCATTGTAATTATAACAAGAAAATTTACATTTAAAAGTAATCAAAGTTATTGCAAGGAAGGAGGGATCACATCCCTTTCTTACGATAACTCTAGTTACTTTTAAACGTAAATTATCTTGTCATGACTACAATTGTATAAAACGTCTGCTCAATTTGGTCAATTCTTTGTAATACGTAAGAGTAAAAAGTATTCCTGTAATATCAAATTTATTCACCTTTTCATGATTTTTTTTTTAATTTAACTATTTGACTCACTCTTTTACTGTCCGTGAATGGTGTAATGTGTTTCGCTATTTGGTACGAAATTTTGTAGTTCAGGGGCATAGTACTTTCCTTTTGTGGTTCTATCTTAACGCAATGTACAGCTTACAAGCAATTACACGGGCTACAACAATTCTTGGTAGATAAAAAATCGTGAGGAATTGTTAATATTTCTAATGCAGGTACAAAATACGATAATAATTTTTCTTTTGTAAATGGAAAAGTAATAATAATTACGTTACTAGTCCCCTTAGCTTTTCGACTGAGAATATCATTTTTCAGTCGAATTCCCGCATAATGCTGCAGTAAATTAAATGTCTTTGTAATTGAATGCTATTTAGTGGCAAACTAAGAATTTTGCACATCAACTACCACCTTCTAAAAAGATACACCTCTTCACACAGAGCATTAAAACTATTGAGAAGTTTATGTTTCTTCAAAGACCTACCCGCTTTGTCCTTTATTTCTCCTCTAGTAGAACACTGACTATTCCCACAATCGTCGCTGTAGCGGTCGTTCCAAGAGCGTGTCCTACAGCCCTGCGGCCTACGTCCCCGATCAGGCTCGTTGGACAACCCTGCTCCAAGCGAGGCTTCAACCGAGACTGAGACGTTATTTTCTACCGGACATTACATTTACTACCGGACAAAAGAGACACCTGCTTACCGGCCCATTACATTCATTTATAGCGACAGTTTTTCACGTTCACAAAAAACATTAAAAGCCGATCCCTTGTTTTAATAAACTGCTTTCTGTCTTCTAGATTAAAATTTTCACAAATGTCAATCACACATGCTTATACGTGGAAACGGTACTTTTTAATGTGAATCTAAGTAGAAATCAGGTTATAAATGTTTAAGCTTATAAAAACGAAATAATTAAGAATATATTAAAAAAACGTGTTCTTGATCTAAACTGGATATTTGAAGTAACTTTTAAAGATTTATTGTTTTATCGCAGCAGTATATTGAATATGCCTTACTTTAATTTATTTTTCAATATACTTTTAAGTAAACGATATGTTAGTGTTAGTATTTAAATTTCATTATTTACTACCTACATAAAACTGATATCTAAATCTTTTCACTATATGGGGCATTTTTTGGTTGAGACCTTTCAAATTAATGATTCACAGACCACGACCCAATGTGAAAGGAAAGTTCCTTTTGAAAGGCATCATTTCTTTTGACCATGAAATCTTTATTACAAGCTTTGAGTTTGTCTGAAGAAACTAGGGCGCAACGCACAGTGAAGCAAGTACGACAAGCGTCAATGATCAAAAGTTCATAAAACCATTTAATTTACGCATCTCCTGATTCCTTTTTACAAGAACAGCATATACATTTCATATTATTACGACGCTCATTTTGTGTCTTATTTACAAATGTAATCTGTAAAGCTAGAAGTACTCTTTTACAATTATAGTCAGCAAAACACACATGCCCATTGCAATACACAAGTATACGAATTTTCACTTAATACACGAATTCAAAATTGAGCGAATTGCAGTTTTTGAATAATTCATTTTATTATTTTTTTACGCTTTTATTAAAATTTGAAAACACAATTGTTCTTCCACTTTCAACTGTTCAGGCTAAAACAAATTTTATTCAATTAGTGTAATTGTATTGGTGAGTCGTCACTGCACATTGTACAAGCAATCGCAAGAGAAACACGAAACACTCGCGCAGCGCATCTGGGGCGGCCGCGGGGCGTGAATCGCCGGTCGCACGAGCGCCCGCCGGAAACGCAGTGGGCGTGCCGCAGGGCGTCATTAGCGGCGCTTCTATAGGCGCGGATGCCTTCCCATCGGCGCCGCATCGGCCCGCCTTTCCCACGGGCCAGGCCGGGCCAGCCGGGCCCACGCCGCGCCACCGAACGCCGCCATTGTCTTCGGGAGCTCAGCCAAACGAAACCGAGATTTCACTTCCTTCGACCCTTTTTCCGTCCGGCGGCGCTCCGGCGGTCTCCGCCGCTGTCACTATCGCCATCGCAGCTCAAGCCGCTGCCGCCAACGTCGCCGCCGACGTTGTCGCCAACGACCCCCGCCAACGACCCCGCCAACGACCCCACCGACTTGCCCGCCCACGTCCCAACCATTCCCACAGCCATCGCCCCCGCCGCGCACCTCCGCCATCGCCGCTGCCGTCACCGCCGCCTCCGCCTCCGCAGAGCGCCGTTCATGACTTTCCGCGCGCTGGGCATGAAACGCGCGCTAACTGGCGCCGCGACAGGCGAGCGGCGGACTGCGCATGCGCGGCGGAGCGGCGCGCGCCCGCGTTTATTCCGGATGAGCTGCGCGCGAAGTGGACCGCGGAGGGCGCGCGCGGGAACGCGCCCCGCGCGACGCGCATTTCCTTTCCCGCCCGCGTCGGCTCGCGACGTCACGCCGACTGCAGGCGCCCCTCGTTCAAAATCAGAGAGAAAGCCAATTGCAGGGCTTTTCAGTCATACATTGACGTCGCACTAATAATGCAACGCAAATATCTGGTATTACTCTACTTCGAGAAGTAAGTACTTAACTCTGCCCGCCGCGCACACCCACACTTTTTTTGTTACACCTCATTTGCACTGGAATACATAAGATCCAGAGAATGTGTTTCAATTTTTAGGAATTGGGAGAAAGTATTCTATTCTTTACGTATGTATGTGTTTGGCATTTTAGGATCGTAATAATCGGATTTTTGCCATGGAGCGGTGTCCCCAGGCCTCGGTCCTATTTTTATTTGTTGTCCACGTCTGGGGGTTAAGGAGATGTATTGCGAGCTTGACATATATGGTTGCGTAGGCTTCCGCGGCCGGATTTCATGTTGTCTAGGCTATCCAGCAGGAGCCGCGTCAATGTCATGGTGGCTAACGTTTCGGCCAGCGTATTGTGGCCTTCTTTAGCAGTACGCTCTGAAGAAGGCAACAATACGCTGCTCGAAACGTTAGCCACCACGATATTAACGTGGCTCGTCCCGGATAACCTAGACAACATGAGCTTGACGTATTCCCATCACCGTACCTAGCTCGCCTCGTCTGCCTAAGCTTTTTCTTTCGTTTCAAGGCTCAAGAAACTGAAACGATTTGTATTAAAAAGTTATAGTTTCATTTTTGCCACAGCTAGGAATCGAGCCCGGGAACGCCTCACACAAAGCTAGCACGCTGTCCAAGAGTCACCTCATGGGGCAGTGTAGAAATAGTTGCTTCAATTATATTGCAATTTATCCGGGGGTTGGGCATTCTTACATTGGTGTTCTCAAGATTAATGAATTGCATTGGTATGTAATAGTTTAAAGGTCTATGAGAGAAAATTTAAAATAAATCAAATGTAAGAAAGTACGTAGTACATCTCAAAGTATTTAAATTAACATATTATTAAATTCTGTCAAGAAACGTTGCGAAACAGTTTTCGAACAACCTCAGAGGTATTTCAGAGTTATTTACCAGCACGAAAGAACACACGGCAAGATCGTTAGACAGGCGATACGTGACTGTGTTTAAAGGTTTCTACCCACATTTCCATTGAAAGTCATTGCAGAGCACGATCACTGTATGCCATTCGCAGCGCTTCGGTACATTCTTGTACGTCTCTTCCGTGAAAGAATGCTCTTTTTTCAAATGTCAGCCGCTTCGCTTTCGTCACTAAGGTCCTTGAGCGATAACGGTAGAACGTTAACTTAAAACGATAGCTCGCAGTTAGTTGCGGGTTTGTTGCCGTAACTAGGAAGTTGATGGGACTGGGAATCAACAAGTTGCGAACTTAAAAATATGTTTATCAGTCATTACACTTCTAGTACGTAATTTTCACCGCTATTTTAAAAATGTTCCAAGGGGGGTTTAAATAAAAATCAAATAAATATAAAGTAAGTTCTTAAAAACTTATATTTTCTTAACAATAATTTGAAATGTTATTCGAATTTCTATTAGGAAATTATAATTAGCTGAAAGGTATAAAAGTGAAAATTTAATGATCAACAGATGAAATTTCTCACGACAAAATGACTTCCCATCTCGGATGTTTTAGTTTTCATCAGCGTCTGCCGCCACAATAGATCGATAACCCAAAATTCTCGCAGTATATAGCGATTTTTATAAGAATGGACCTAAGTGACATTTCGCTAAACAAATGAACATCACCTGTAATTCAGAGAAGTATCCCTCCGCCAAGCAGCTGTTCACCCACGCCCCTTAGTAGTGTTTGTTTACGGCTCTCGCGAAGATATCACTATACAGAAGTCTAAGAGTTTCGCTTAGTTTTCACAAGCGCGTCACAAAAATAAATATAAAAAGCAAGGCACGGGACCACGAAACTCTCTCGAACACAGCTCGCCACCTTACAACGCAGGAACCACAAAAACGTGCATCTTCACGAGTATGCATCTCATATTCAAAACTCGATTTTCAAACAAACATAATACTTATCACATAAAAACTAAATTCAATGTAATGTTTGTAAAAAAATGATTTTTACAGGAGAGCACATAGCTCTGCACTTCGTAATTTCAATTATTTCTCGTGGCACACTATATTTTCGTAGGATGAGAACTTCACAAAAAGAAGAGTCGAAGCCATTTACAAGTTAGCCAACTGCAAAGGAAGGAATGGAGGAAGGAGAGTCTATTAGGTTCAACGACCACAGAACCTTCGGTTGTGTTGCCAACAGTAGCAGTCAAAACGTCCTATTCTTATAAACATCACTCTACACCACTTTCTCCACACAAGTAACAATGCCTTTGTGGAAAGGAGTAAAATGCCCTTCTCCGACAGCGTTCGCCTTTCGCCGCTTTCATGCGCACTTTGCAGCGATTACTCAGAGGACGATTGGGCCGTCGGCGACAGCGCCTCCCGCGCTGCCCCCCCCCCCCTCCCGCAGCGCGCGCCGTTCAATCGTCCGCGGTTCGATGATCGCGCAGCGAGATCGGCGCACGCTTCCGGAATGAATAATCGAATCACGCGCGGGCAATCGGGTTGGTTCCAACGAGCCTTCTCCGAGTTGCGTAACGGGGAGGTTGTTGGTTGTTCGGTAACGTTTATCTTGGCATGGGCCAAGCGTGGCCAAAGGATGGATGAAAAAGCGCAAATAAATGACGCGAGATTTGGAGAAAGTTTGAGAAAGAAAATGTTAGGTTCAGTAATAATCTACGCATGAATACACTTTCTACAAACCATATTTATGCCAATTTGTTTTCATTTTGAGTCAATAGAATTGCAATAATTAATATTTGATATACAGTGTATGCATTGCAACTTTATTGCAAAGTAACCATATTGCTTCGTATGGCTCAAATACGGTATCCATTAATTTAATATCCATGATCACTTATTAACTAAAACAATAGGGTTACTCTGTCAGCAAAATGGTCAAAGCATGATGACTCATCTTACCTGCAATCGTAGCAATGCGATGTCTCAATATTCGATATATTTCACAGCTTACCTGCAACAAAAAAACAATAATGTGAAACGACTGTATTTACTTAAACTACAACAAAGTACTTCAGCGTATTTTAGGTACAATATACTATCTGTTCATACGAACGAATACCGCCTGTGTGTGTTTAAAGAGAGAACTTTTCAAAAATGAAGATATTCTACCGAAGTGTTCGGTATATACATCATAATAATATAATAATCTAATGTGTTTTTAGAATAATTCTAAAAGAAAGTTAAGGAGTGTTATCACCATGACGAAAACATTTAAATATTTTATAAACATTCTTCCACCTTATACCTAAATATTAATTTATGGTGTCTGGCAACAGAATTACAATGCATTAGTTTCGAAGAAAAGTACATTCGTATGCCATGCAGTCCAGCATTTTATTTAATTTTTAGACTAAACTCCCAATAATTTCACTTTTTGTTTCCCCAAATGCAACTCGCACCAATCCCATACAAAACACACTCACAAACCAAAAAGAAACGAAAATTACAGTATATAACAAAAACAACATTTCCTTTCATTTCTATTCCATTTTCGAAAGTCGCAGGAGGGAGTATTTTAACGCGCGAGCGGCGAGTGGTGGCTGCGCACTCCTTGGGACCGGTTCCGCGCGGCGTCTGTTTCCGCTACCGCATTGCCAATGCGGCCCATCTATTCCACGCCGGCGCGCCGCTCAGGCAACTCGTCTTTCTCCGATGCCGATCACTCGCCCGAGACGCCCCGCGGGGCGCGCCGCGTGCGTGAGAATGGGCTTCGAACCCACGCCCCGCGGCGCGCGCGCCCGCCACGCCCCGCCGCACAGTGGGCGGAAGGGCGCTGAACACGCGCGGCAAATTCGGTTGCGCTGAATGAAATCACGGAAATCATAAATCATTGTGTTTTTAATAGGGTATTTTTAACGAATAAGAGGGCTGAAAACAGTTAATTCGCGTTAAAAAAATAGAAAAAGAAATATTTAAATAAATGATGGTTCTTGCATGTTGACGTCTTTTTCAAGTCGCCAACACCTCGGTGCTAATTTACAACATTATCACGGCTATACATGAGAAAAAAATAACCAGGTTCAAAACTAATTCCCGTGGTGCAATGTTATATAGTACTTATAATAATAGTTAATAAATTGTTATTTCATTAACATCAATAAACACGTTCAAAACCTACTCCATTTCTCCACAACGCAATGCCCAGCATTATGGGTTGTCTTCCATCCTTTTTTCTCACATGCGCCTTGTATTAATTAACAACATTAACCACAAGAACCGTATTTTACTTGATACATAATAATGGTAAAGAACCCTGAATAAAATTAAAATAAATTGACGACAATTTTCAATATTCATACACATTCTTATGTCTTAAAAACTCACAAAGAATTGAATATCAATTTCAGAAATATTTTTCCATTTACGCACATTGTTTTCCTTGAAGAAATGCAATTTACTTTCTCCAAATTATTGTTCGGTGTGTGTTTTCATCATTCCATGACTTGAAAATTTCACGCTTATAACACTTCCGGTTCTGCGTAAGAAAACTAACAGGTTAGTGACTTCGTCCAAGATGACGGTAAACAGGAGCTACCTTTTAAGCGAATGTGAGAAATGAAATAATCGTAGTGAAAGTTTTCAGATGGCAGTATTTACGTGTGTCCACATTTCTTTGCTCACACAACAGAAACACGTCCGGCGTTTTTCTGAAAGTGCCTCGTCCCTCAGTTCCATGAAAGCTCTTCTGTGGTAACTAGCATATATTACGTACTATTTAAATTATTGTTTAGTGCAGTTCTATTTACGTACGTAAGAACGTTGTTATTTGCGACTATCACATTAAAGTGAGTTACAAAGTTCGTCATCCTTCAAGTTTTGTTACATTCCGCCATTTCGAGTGCCCACCAAGAGCATTTAATTGAATGCATTACATAACCCGTACCATACAAAACAAATTCGTTATTAATAAACCACTCCCAGTTGTCTATTTATTTCCTATTTGTGTTTGAATTTCAGGAAGTGCGAATGATATATATTCAGGTTTTTTTTTCATGGAAAAGTTCCATTTATTTGTGGAATAAACCGTTCCTGATTTTAAGGGATTGGAGGAATAGTTCAAATTACATTCGCAGGATTTTATTTGCAGGATACTAAAAGACGATCAGATGTTTCGTTTTTGTCACCTGACCCCATTTTTAGTAAACAAAATACTTCATATACACATTTTAACCTCATTTTACGTCGTATAATACAATAAAATAACAATCAAACATTTAAAACCATGACTTTTCTTCAAAATTTATAAAAATATGCATATAAACCTACTTGACAGTTCATCGCTTAATATAACATGTTCACATAATGATTTTCAAGGCTTATTCACATGCCCATTATTCCATGAACAACGTATCAGTAATTCACTCTTTCTTTATACGACAATTATTGAAGACTTTCTTGTATTCCAGCATTATAAACGACCTTAGTAAAATGAAATAGTTCATAAAATGACATATTATGGCACAGATTATGACGTATTTGCTGTATATGGCAAGAATAATTTAGTTATCAGCACACATTCAGCCAATCGCAGCGAGAGAATCCTGGGGAGATGGCAGTAAACCGAACGGACCAGCTGAACATGTTTTTTTCGCACAGATGAAAAAATTCCCCTGACATCACGCAGTTGTTTCCAAAGACACGTGACGTTCCAATCAAGTTGCTAACTTAATAATAAATTTGTAATACTGTTATACAAAAAATAACATATGCAACTCGTTTTTTACAATGTCGCTTCATTACAATCGTATAAGCGTCGCTCGTTTTCAAAACATGGACTCACGCAGTAAAGCTTCATATTCTCAACAAGTTGCGTAACACACAATTATATGCCATTTATTTGTTCGTTCTCTTTCCAGGCACGTCCCCTGCCGGCGGATTCGCCCCAGTGTGCATCTGCGCCGCGCGACTTTCCAGGGCGTGCCCCAAGGCAGCGGCCGCGGCGCGGGCGGCGCACGGTGGGGCCAAATGCCAAAAAGCTGGTCAAAAGTCGAAAGCGTTGTACGATTTGACTGAAACTTTGTATTCGGAGGTTTATGATCATTCTAATTAATAATCTGTAATAAAAATTCCGAAAAACAAAATGGCGGACCAATATGGCGGATAAAATTATCAAAATTTTGTATTTTTAACACAAAATGATCATACTTATAAGTAAAAATGAGTTCATTCGGGTTTTTAAGGATGCTGATTAATAATCTTGAATGAAAATGCCAAAAAACAAAATGGCGGACCAATATGGCGGACAAAATCATCATTTTCTTCATTTTTAACACAAAATGATCGTGTTTAAAATTAAAAATGAGTTCATTCGGGTTTATAAGCATGCTGATTAATAATATTAAATAAAAATGCATAAAAAAACAAAATGGCGGACCAATATGGCGGACAAAATTACCATAAGTTTGTATTTTTAACACAACATTATTATGTTTATAAGTAAAGAAGAGTTAGTTTGAATTTTTAAGGATGCTAATTAATAACCTTGAATGAAAATGCCAAAAAACAAAATGGCGGACTAATATGGCGGACCAAATCATCAATTTTTTCCATTTTTATCACGAAATGATCGTGTTTATAATTAAAAATGAGTTGATTTGGGTTTATAAGCATGCTGATTAATAAATATTGAATAGAAATGCTAAAAAAACAAAATGGCGGACCAATATGGCGAACAAAATCATCAAAAGTTTGTATTTCTACATGTTGCACGCGCTACGAAAATTTGTCACAGGCACTAAAACGGCAGCTACGGGCAGCTGTTTTTTTGTGATTCTCACAGAGAATAACATTTCGAATAATGTCATGTTAAGTTTTTAGCCCCGCACGACGGTGCACATAGTTATTTTTCATTTTAAACACAAATTTTTGATTATAGCATTTTCATTTTTCGCCAACAATCAACGTTAATTATTACATTAACAAATTATTTTTAAAAAAATTAAGTATACATATTATGTTTCTACTTACTCTCAGGAATAGATTCCATTTTGTTTTATTGAATTCGGCCGACTGCACGCTTCTCTATCCTTCGAAACACAAAGGTTCTGAAAACACGTTTCACAGCTGACCGATATCGATCGCTCGAGGCCCAACTTTGAACTGATCTCTTACCTCAAGTATAAGAGAGAAACCGTTACTAATTGCGGAATTCAACGGCCCAAATACCAACCTATTGAAGTAGCAACGACAAAATCCCTATCTAGTAACTTTTTTTTTGGACTTTTGGCCAGCTTTTTGGCATTTGGCCCCACCGTGCGGCGACTTCTGAGCCGTCGGCGCAGTCACGTGCCGTCGCAGAGGACCCGCCCGCGCCCTCGCCCGCGCCCTCGCCCGCGCTGGCGCGCACCGCGCACTTAATATTCGCCGACGCGGCGGTGCAGCAGCAGCAGAGCGCCCTCCACGCATCACGAGAACCACCGACGCGACACCTCTCATTGCGGGCTCACGTGATTCGAAATTATTTGTTACTTACGATTGAGGTGTCGCGTCTTTTACAAAAACTGTCTTGTGAAACTGAACAATAAACAATTCCATTAATGGGGTATCGCCTCAATACCATATTAATATGGCGACCACTGCGTGAGCAAGCACAAAATTTGAAGAATAAGAAATTGAGGCTACCCACATGTTTAAAATTGCAGAACCTGGAGCATGGAGTCTTTAGTGGCGAGATGTAGAACGAAGATAATTTAATATTTTTACTTCTCTTGCATAAAAACAATAGGCTAAAAACATTTTATGGATATGGGGATGGCAACATTGTAACACAAACCAATTATTTTTTTGCACATTTTATTCTTAAACACGTTGACTCAACATCGACTGGCTATTACCAAGTGGAGTATCTGACCACTACCAGCATTTTACAATTTTGAAGCGGTCACTACTGGAACAAAAACGGGCTTTGGAAATAAAAATAAATAGAACAAATTAAAAATTTGTCATTTTAGAAAAGTGTTTATTCAGATAGGAGCATGCTAATCGCCCACTCAGTTTCACATAAGGAATTTAGTAATGTAGCCCAAGAGTTTTGAGAAAACTAGGGAAATGTTCTTAACTGTGACCTCTACTGTGCTGTGACCCTCAATTTACACACTACTATACTTTTACATCCATGTTGGAATCAAACATTATGTTCTATGTTCAGGAACATCAAAGAAATTCCATTCTTCGATGTTTAAAAGTTATATTTTGACTGAAAAAAAGGAAATAATATTTCTGAAAATTCACATGTTCTTAAATAACATTACAATTCAGCGCCAAACATAATGAACATGTATACTGATACGCGTGAACCACAACATGCATAGTACCTCTTATCAAGAACGTTTGGAATCCTAAATACTGTACTTCTCCATTGACCCGTCATGACACAGATACGTACCATCTCGTTTCACAGTTGGTTTCAAAGACCATCATTTACAATACAGATACAGTACTGGATGGGGTGAGTCGAGCGAAGTGGACTAGTTGTGAAATAATGAAACTTCGACTCCTCCCAAACATTCCTACCATAGCCCAGGTTAATTAATTGATTGACTTCGAAGGACCACCCAGATTCCTGTAATGAGAGAACAGGTTATAACCACCCTTGCAGATCTGGGACTGCAAGGATAGAGGAGGAAGGAGAGTGCTTGTTACCATAAAAGTTGTAGATTAAGGCATGTAAACATATATTCTATTTAAAACAAAATACATCTTAAACCATACGGGGAAGAAGGAACAAAGGGTTGCAGCACACAAAATCACAATGTAAATATACAATCATACGGGGAAGAAGGAACAAAGGGTTGCAGCACATAAAATCACAATGTAAATATACAATCTTGCCCATGACATGGGATCATATTAGTGCGGTAGCACAGAACTTGTTTCTCTTGCATCTTGCTGAAGTTGGTATGACTGCGGGCGGCTAGCTAAGCCAGGCCCGACAAAGGCAGATGTGGTTCAGGAGATTGTGGGTGCCGTAAGTGAGCACCAGAGAGAACACGAAACACCGGTTAGACTCATAATGTCGGCAATACAGCTTGTAGAACAGTTAAACACAGGCGCCACATGGATGTGAATATAAATTAGCTGAGCACGTGGCGAGCAACACAGTTTGTAGAATAGTTAAACACAGGCGCCACATGGACGTAAATATAGATTAGCTGAGCACGTGGCGAGTAACAGAGTTTGTAGAATAGTTAAACACAGGCGCCACATGGACGTAAATACAAATTAGCTGAGCACGTGGCGAGTAACAGAGTTTGTAGAATAGTTAAACACAGGCGCCACATGGACGTGAATATAAGGTTAACTGAACACATGGCAAGTAGTGCTGTTTGCAGAATAGTTAATTGAGATTGCCACACAAGCATGAACACAAATATAGTTGCATGCGGCAAGTAATTAGGGCGCAATAGTCACCAGTAGCAGCATTGAATGTAGACGGCAAGAATGGCCGCAAGGTTGAGCGGCGAGGCAGCATGCTCGCCAGCCACGTTGTAGAAGCAGAAAATTGCTCAGCAAGAGGAGCAATTGTTAGAGGCAGCACCATGCGTAGCGTGGGGCCCAAGTGATGACGCCAGGAGAGAGGCGCGGAGACCCATCCGCACAGCTGGGAGATCGGATGAGTACTGAGAGACACGCCGCAGGGCGGCGCGGAGCACGTCTGCTCGACATGAAGACCAGACGAGAACTGAAGAATGGCCGTTGAGCCATTCGAGGCGTCGGTTAGGCTTCCAGAGAATTCTTGCACACAAAGGAAGCTCTGGCGGTGGTGGGGGGGCGCTGGCGTGGCGTGAGCGCGCGGTGGCAGCGGTGTCGCCAGCCGCAAGCAAGAGCAGGCGAGTGCTGGAAGCTGGTGCACTCTGGTGACAGGAGGAGGGATTAATACGAACATAACGGCGCGGAGGAGCGGTAGACAGGCCGGCCGTTGGCAAAGATAGCGCGTCTTGCAAGAAATGGCTTCTATGTGTTGCGCCATATGACGCAACTGGAGATTTCCAGTAAGCGCAGCTGCACGAGGCGGTTGCTGCGAGAGTGGGTTGGCATCGTTGTGGCGTGAGCGGAATTCCGAGAAGCAGAGCGTTGCCGCACGTGGCGTATCTGTAAGCTTGTTTGGAAATACAAATTCTGAGAAGTGGGCCGCTATGGCCGTGCAGAAACCTCAGAGATATGCGTCTTTGAATAAATTAAAAAATATAATTATGAAATAGAACAGCTTGCTCTGACAAGTACTATACAGTGTATTGCTTTGTCACACCCAAAGAAGAGGGGAAAATGTTTCATAAATCCCTTTGAAATATTAAAACATATAACCGTTGTCTGCTTAGCATTTTTTACTCTTTAATTTCTTGATACATTCACCACAAAGAATGATTTGAAAACGGCATTTACATGGGTCTGCCATCGTAGGATTTACAGTGCTGAGAGTAATGAAGCTTAACAAAAATGCTGACATGGAGAGCAAAAACCTATTGTCATGCGATGTTTCAAAAGAATTCCAATACTATACAAAGCATACGGCTGTACGTATAAAAGAACAAAACGAAACATTGTCCTTTGCAGTGATAGCAGGCTATCCGGGGATCCTCGTGGAGGCTAGAAAGGATACTGGATGCAGGCGAATATCGAATGTGGTTGCCGAAGCTGTATCCACATTGGCAAGTCAGCGAACAAGATGAGCCATTAGCAGGAGTTAATATGCGGATGTAAATATAAGGTAATATTGACAGTGCACTTTTCGCATTTTGCGATTAGTTTATATTCGTAAGTTCATAAAAATAAACTTCTACTGTACCGATTATTGCGGGTTTGGCAACGAAATTGCTCTCTAAGACGAAAGGCACGTAAGTAACCGGGATGAAGCTCAAGACATTTTTTGACAGCGAGAACAGTAATATTGATTGCGACGAGAATAAATAACGGCGAATGAAGCCATGTTATTGTATAGTAGTAGATAATGAATGTATATGTATTAATGGAAACATTTGAGAATCAAAGACAGGAAAATTACATGTTTATACGTAATGTAATCAGCTTATGGTGACTCCCAGTTTCCAGGCGGTGAGACCACTGTCACAGCGCTTCGTTAAACAAACAAAATTTCGAATTCGTGTTTTAAATCTCTTGACCCTTTCTTGCAACCATTTCCTTTTTAATTTGTCTGAGCGAGAATTTGACACTGATCTGGGCAACAGGACGATTGTGTAAACGGCAGTAGTCTCGAGAATCCGTCAACGGCGTGGAAGCGAGACCCAGGCAGGCAAGGGGTGGCGATTGCTGTTGAGGTGGCGGTGGAGTTAGAGGGGGATGGTGACGGTAGTGACGATTGCAATGAAGGATGCAGTGGCGGCGTGGGCGCCGCGGGCGGCGTGGGCGCCGCGGGCGGCGTGGGCGACGCGGGCGGCGTGGGCGGCGTGGGCGGCGTGGGCGGCGTGGGCGACGCGGGCGGCGTGGGCGACGCGGGCGGCGTGGGCGACGCGGGCGGCGTGGGCGGCGCGGGCGGCGTGGGAGACGCGGGCGGCGTGGGAGACGCGGGCGGCGTGGGAGACGCGGGCGGCGTGGGAGACGCGGGCGGCGTGGGAGACGCGGGCGGCGTGGGAGACGCGGGCGGCGTGGGCGGCGCGGGCGACGTGGGCGGCGCGGGAGACGTGGGCGGCGCGGGAGACGTGGGCGGCGCGGGAGACGCGGGCGGCGCGGGCGACGCGGGCGGCGTGGGCGACGCGGGCGGCGTGGGAGACGCGGGCGGCGTGGGCGACGCGGGCGGCGTGGGAGACGCGGGCGGCGTGGGCGACGCGGGCGGCGTGGGCGGCGCGGGCGGCGTGGGCGGCGCGGGCGACGTGGGCGGCGCGGGAGACGTGGGCGGCGCGGGAGACGTGGGCGGCGCGGGCGACGTGGGCGGCGCGGGCGACGTGGGCGGCGCGGGCGACGTGGGCGGCGTGGGAGACGTGGGCGGCGTGGGAGACGTGGGCGGCGTGGGAGACGTGGGCGGCGTGGGAGACGTGGGCGGCGTGGGAGACGTGGGCGGCGTGGGAGACGTGGGCGGCGTGGGAGACGTGGGCGGCGTGGGAGACGTGGGCGGCGTGGGAGACGTGGGCGGCGTGGGAGACGTGGGCGGCGTGGGAGACGTGGGCGGCGTGGGAGACGTGGGCGGCGTGGGAGACGTGGGCGGCGTGGGAGACGTGGGCGGCGTGGGAGACGTGGGCGGCGTGGGAGACGTGGGCGGCGTGGGAGACGTGGGCGGCGTGGGAGACGTGGGCGGCGTGGGAGACGTGGGCGGCGTGGGAGACGTGGGCGGCGTGGGAGACGTGGGCGGCGTGGGAGACGTGGGCGGCGTGGGCGGCGATGGAGACGTGGGCGGCGATGGAGACGTGGGCGGCGTGGGAGACGTGGGCGGCGTGGGAGACGTGGGCGGCGTGGGAGACGTGGGCGGCGTGGGAGACGTGGGCGGCGTGGGAGACGTGGGCGGCGTGGGAGACGTGGGCGGCATGGAAGACGTGAGTGACGTGAGCGACGTGGGCGACGTGGACGGTGTCAACGGCGCGGACGATATGTGCGGTGGCGGATCTGTGGCTGTGGCGGCTGTGGTAGTTGTGGCGTCCGTGGTTGTTGTGGTGGCTGTGGCGGCTGAGGTTGAGAGAGGTGGCAGTTGCGGTAGCGGTGGGCGAACGAGCAAGGTGATCGGTTGCCGTCGGTCGGTCGCTGAGCCGTCTCCGCTGCCCCACATTCACCCGCGCGCGACGTCTTCCGGCCCCGCGTACTCCACCGCCGGCCGCCGCAGTAGTCCCGCCCCGCCCCGGCCCCCTCCACCCCTACCCGCTTCTCTCCGCGCCCCGACACAACCCTCCCCGCCCCGCCTTCCTAACTGCCACGCTCCAATGTGATGTCCGTGTTACCGTTTGTCGGTCTGAGACGCGAGGGGTGTCGAGCGGGCCTTGGAGAAAAATCTGCAGGTTGTGGATTGCTTCCCTTGAGCTGGTAACGTAGTTGATCGCACGCTCGGGCTAGTTCAGGACTCTAGAAAAGGACTCTTCTCTCCTGGCAGGGTTGTGATCTGTACTTATGGAATGAATTAATTAATTGTTTAACACATTACAAGTGTAATTAATGGTTGAGAAGTAGAAACCCTAATGGTCCGTCTGCCCTGCAACTGCAGCCGTCAGTTCAGTATCTCACTGCACACCACTAGACAGGACCATTTTTTAGACAGTATTAATTGTCAGTAAAATAACTTTTATACAAAAGTGTTTCGATTATCTACGTCGAAAACCTAAAATATGTAATTGCTTAAAAAACAGAAGTCAAGTAATTATCAATAATTCGTTTTTTTCTCACAGAAAAACATTTTTTCTGTTTCACTCTGTATTGACAAACACTGGACTGCAACTGTAGCCAGAGTAACGTGCAATATCGTTGATGGTGAGCCTTAATCAAATATGACATTAGAACGGAATAATTGATCGTTACTCGCTTGTGTACATAATCAATCGTGATCAATCACTCAGCAGCGTGATTGATGGATCATTATTCCGAGAAAAACCTTGTAATTGCAAAAGAGAAAAAACTGCAACGGAGTTGCGAGGATAGTTTGTCTATTCAAAACACAGCTGATGAAAAGTTCCCAGGTTTTGCATACGCGTTGCAGGCATGTTCCATCCACACGTTTCATTACTTCATTAACATTTTACGCTCGTCGTTTCGTCATCTCAATGTGCTGCAACTTCCGAACAGAAATTCCAGCTATGCGTGCTCGGGAAACAAAGATTATTCGGAGACAGATTGTGATATTTTTGACTAATAGGAAAAAGAGATGAAGTAAATAATATCAATATTATTATTATTATTATTATTATTATTATCATTACTATCGTCCAACGCAAATTTAGTAAGCAACTCATATTCAACAACATCAAAAAACGGAAATTTTCACAACAAAAATTACCTCTCAAGCCGTTCTCTTTTTAAATAGCACATTCCGCCGATCAAAACTTAAAAAATGCCTAACAAACGTACCAAGAATATCTTTCCACCTCAAGTGCCCTCGATGTAACGGGACATGCGACGTTTTATACGAATAAGAACGCTTTGTGTCGAGATATAACAGTACAAAGTATATTCTCCATTATTACATAATATTCAATTATTAGCTAGAAAAATAGGAAATAATGTGTGAACAGACCTATCAAAGAATATGATTAAACATCAAAGATAGAAATAACGATGTAAAGTAAAAGAAGAAAAAGAGATGAAGAAAGCAGAATCGTATCTAATATGTTTATTTTGTATTGCATGTTCAAATAAAATCGAATAAAAACTATTATTAACTTTTTCAAAATATATATGTAAAAAGTCATTGTCATTTTTTCACATTGCATCTTGTATTTTATTTTCAAAAATAAGGCTGGAATTTTTTAAATCTAAGTACTCAATTACCTCGTTCATAAATTTTAATAATATTCTACTGATTACAAAAATCTGTTTCTTCAGTTCATATTCTCATTTTCCATTTTTAGGACACATCAAAATGTCGTGTCACTTCTTCAAATTTATTAATTCATTCCATCTTTCCGTTTTTGAAGTACGCTTTTTCATTGATTTGCCTCGACTTAGAATCTTTCATACATTAGTTTCGCGCAGGAACGTACGCAACATCGTAATTATGGCGGAATTAGATATTGACTTTTGATTATTAAAATCGTGAGGCAATAAAAAATGGCATTACATTATTAGAGTCTCAAAAGTACCAAGTTTTGTTTTGTGTTTATTGTATTCTTATAAGTAACTAGCGGAATCCCGCAGACGCCCTGCCCTCCATCTCTCTCTTTCTTCTTCCCTCTCCCTTTCTCTCTCTCACCGTCTCTGTCCCTCTCTGTCTCTTCGTATCTCTCCATGCCAATTTGTCTCTCTCGTCGTCGTCGTCTCTCTCTCTCTCTCTCTCTCTCTCTCTCTCTCTCTCTCTCTCTCTCTCTCTCTCTCTCTCCCCCTCCCCGTCTGCCTCTGCCTGCCTGTCTGTGTGTGTGTGTGTCTCCCAAGTGAAATTTCACAATCGCAGGGTTAGAATATCCAATGAAGACGCTCTTAATACACGTACTTCAGGATACGGCTGGTTGCGTAGAGCGCCGTTGTGTAGAGCGCCCTCCTCAGGGGCACTCGAGTCAGCATAAAATCATCATCAACGCGCGTCTATGTGCGCAGGCATTTGCACGCTCCCATCGTACTATGCCTATATTCTTTCCACAAGTGCAAGAAATACGTTCACAAGGTTTTATGGCAATCGAATGAACGGCAGCACGTTAAATTCCAACCAACCAACATATAAACAATGTTTTTACACATTAGATGATATTCGTAAAAGCAAAACCATAGTCTGTTAGTCATTTGTGTACACAACACTCAGTATTATGTTTTCAAATTATAAAATAAACCACTGTTCAAACGCTTCATTACTCACTTCATATAAAACTAATAAAACACTTTGAGGGCATCCAAAACTCGAGCCAACTTAATTAACGTATGTCACTCCGTATCGGAGGCGTCCAGCGTCGCTCTCCGGGGAGCTCTGTGCCTCTACGCTCCCCTGCCCTGCCCCGCCCCGCCCCGCCCCGCCCCGCCCCGCCCCGCCCCGCCTCGCCCAGCCCCGCTCCGTCCTTTCTCGCCCCGCCCCTCGTCCGGGCGCTTCTAATTAAGCGGCGCGCTTCAGATGCGGCAGATGAGAGGCCGTGTTTTTCCAGCGGGCCCAGCGGGGGCGACTGCAGGCGCTTGTGAGGGTCACTCACGCGAGCGACGCACGGCCAGCTGGATCGTCAGGGCACCTCCGGCACGACATCCGCCGGAAGGGATTGCTCAAGGAGGGAAGTGATTCGAGGCTGTTCACGCGGGGATTCGAGGCTAGACGTGTACCTTCAGAGATCGTTTGCGTACGCAGAAAAACGTCAAAACTGGCAATATTTGTAGTAAATGTTACCAAATATCACTTCGTACTTTATTTCTTAATTAATCTGGTCATTTATACAAATATTATATTAAATGTTTTATTTATTGTATTCCTAATTTCAATTTTGTTTATTCTTCTTTATCTCATATTTTTCAATTTATTTTGTATCCTTATTTTGTACAAGTAAAGTTAAGTGTGTTCGGTTGAATGCGCTCTCTTTTCGTTTTTGCCACGTTTCATCCTTTCCCTTTTCAGAGTAACAGAAATGAATCATTTCCTTGTTCATTTTATTGATTTTACACATCGAATTGCGATTAAAACTGGGTGACGTGCAATAATTCCAACATAAAAATCGCATTCCATGGCGAAAAAATATATGCCTCGATGTAAATTACATCAAATGTAAACGTTCCAACGGTTTTAAACGATTAGTTTACTGCTCGTCCCCCAGGCAAGTTTCACCTTCTTTATTTCCTTCGCGAGTTAAATTCGTCCGGAGAGAGTGAGAACGGCGCCCTGGGCCAGCCTCGAGACGCAAGCCAGCTCCAGAGGAACTGGCCGGGGGCCAGTCAAGCGAGGCACAATGTGTCTCTTGTGTTCGGCGGCTGCGACACAAAACACGCGGAGGCAGCAGCCAGCAGAGGCACATCAGCAATCCAAGTGCAACCACTTATTAATGAAGCAACTGTGAGGAATTATCGGCGACGTGCGGTGATGACGTCAAGACTGGCTCTATCAGTCCAGCACCTCTACATGATGAAGTGCCAAGCATTGCAAGACAGTTTTTCCGTATTCATAAACGCACCTCCTGAGCGTTATTTGGAATAACTATTAGTACACTGCTCATTAAACAATGATATCAAAATCGCTAAACAATTTTTAATTTCACAATATTGCCGTTTACATTATTTTACGAATTAATATCTGTAAGCATTTTAGACATATAACAACACAATTCAATTCAATTCAATTCAATGTATTACGTACCTTTGGCTATATTGTATTATAATTACCTGAATAAAACAACATTTTTCCTTTCTCAAAGTTCACCTCACACCTTACATACATCCTAGAAACCAAATATGGAGTTCTTTGGTTGATATTCGTGTTTATGATGATACTGTTGCACATCATCCGATGAATATTTCATAAAGAATTCAAATTCAAATTTTGTTTTTAATTCACTCTGATTAATGATTTCAATAGCATAATTACGAAACAACAACAACCCAAAACAACATTTCTTGAGTATCTTGTGCTTTGGTTTCTCCAAACAGTTGCATGCTTAACTAATTATTTGAAAACTTCAGCTGCACAAACTTCCTTTAAATATCGAACTTATTTGTACTATTATTGATATTTACAAATACTTTCTATTTGCATTCGAAACTAAAAAACAAACACTTTATGAAAGTGGCAGAGGCCAAAACTGGCAAACAAAACGTTCTACAGCTTTGACATAATGAGTTGTCGTATCTGATAAATCCGTCGAAAAAAGCAAATTGTTACATCGACAGTGCATCCGATACAACCTGCCTTGCTGATCGCGCTCCATTAAGTACAGGATTTGTGATAACTTATTGCAATCAGTTGTCAACGCAAATCAGACACATGCCCCGTCCGCAATCTACCTCGGAAAAGGAATAAATACGACGAAACACGAGAAAGTGGAGTGTAGATTTATTTAGGAAATCAAGCGGGTGAAATAAACGATCTCGTATCAAAAATTGTAGATGAGGGTTTAAAATGAGCGTCTAAATATACTAACCAAATACATCGCAAGCTAATTCATACCATTATCCATTATTCCAAACAAAAGTTACAGTTACACTTTAATAGGACGCGAAAGGCATTACTTTCCCGTACTTCATGGCGTGAGTATTATTTTATGTTAAATGCGAAACAAGAAAAAGGCAAGAGATAAATGAGATGACCTACTACGCCACTGCACGACACACTTCAGATTATTCATGAACTAAAACGACACACGAACGTATATTCCCTTTCACTAATTGGTTGACATCGGTATCTTTGGACTCGCTCTCTCTTTGAAACGTAAAGGCAAGTGGCGTTCTCCTGACCAGAGAATTTATGCCAAGTTTTTTTCAAACGATCCATTGATTGCTGCGACTATTCAAATACAAATAGAATAGAAATCACACATTTGATACACGTTTGAAACAAGTCATTAAACACCGATACGTTTATTGAGGTTCATTTCATTTGAAGGCGTCCTACTATGATATGTTTGAAAGATTGCTATTAGAGTTACTCCATCTTTGGCTTCCGAAGAGATAATCATGAAGTCATTAAGTCACTTTGTAACATGTTTCCTGACAATTACATTCATCGCTTAGGTGAGTTCACTTTTAGAAATGAATGAATTCTTCACTTCATTGAATATGTTATGCGAATGAAGAAACATTTTGATGAAGAAATGAAGAAACACACAAACATGTGAAATGCATGCTTAACGCATTCAAACGTGTATGCGAGTATAAATGCTTTGTCTAATTGCTGTTTCACAAAATAATTTTAAATTTCTAATTTTTTTTTTACAAGCAGCAGTTATTTGAGGAGACATGTACGAGTTCACCTATGAGAAAACGCATGTACAATGTACAATCTATATTATCCATTGTTTTTTAAACTAAGCTTTGTAGACAGAATATTTGAGAACAGTAGAAACCGAATTGCATTCTATATCGGCCTGTGATCTCAATGAGTCTTTTCTCTTACACTCATTTACGCCACAAACACTTAAATACATCATACAACGTCTGGTGATCCACGGCCTACTATGAGAACACGCAGTTTCGTAGATCTTGCGGATGGTACTCAGAGGACAGAAATCGACTCTCTTGATTCAATTTTAATACATTATCTTCATTAAAAATAAATTATTTTGGAATAAATACATCAATCAGCTTTAAGAATATATTATCATTAGAACATAAAATTATTGATACACTACACATCTCCTTTAGAAATGCAAACAAACAATTTATGGTATCTGTGAAAATAAGCCCTTTATAATTTAATAATAGAAACTAAACCCCATTTAAATATGTAAAGTAATTTTAGGGGAGTAGTAACGTCTTTTAAACCATATAATTCATGAAACTACCGCCAAGGAATAATACTAAAATAAAGAAATCAAAATACATAAGGGCACATAGAATCGCGTGTAGGCGACATCTCTAAAGGAGGGAAGAGGCCAACTTTCTCTTGGCATTTTCAGAAGCCGACGCCCGTCGCTAGAGCTCACGCGAGAGCGATCTATAAGCGATTGCTCTGGGGAGGAGCCGCCCCTTTCACCCGCTGACATCACCTGCCCTTGGTAGCAGCTAGCGTTGGCGCGCGCGGCGCGGGACCCGGATGAAAGTGCCCATCGCCACACGCCCCTTCCCCACCCCATTCCGCCTCGCCTACCCCGCCCCGCCTTCGTGCAGCTCCGCTCCGCCCCGCCCCGCCCCGCCCGGCACTCCCCGCTCCGCCCCCGCCCGGCTCCGCGCCCGCCCCGCTCCGCTTCGCCCGGCACCGCACCCCCTGCTTCGCCCGGCTCCTCCCCGCCTCGCTTCGCACCCGCTCCGTTCCGTGTCGCCCCACCCTTCCACACTCCGCCCCGCTTCGTCCCCCTCCGGCCCGCTCCACCCTGCCCCTCTCCGGTCCGCCCCGCCCCGTTCCACTCCACCCGGCGCCTCCCCGCCTCGCTTCGCACCCGCTCCGTTCCGTTCCGTGTCGCTCCGCCCCGCCCCGCCCCGCTCCGTTACACCCACCCCGCTCCGGATTCTCGCCCTGCACCGCCTCGCCTCGCCCCACCCTTCCACACTCTGCCCCGCTCCACTCCGTTCCACCACGCTCCGCCCCGCCCTGCTCGCCCTGGCTTGCCCTTCACCACCCTGTCCCGCTCCGTTCCACGTACCCGGAGGAGCCCAACCCACAACCGCCGCCCGCAGCGCGTAGAGGGAAAGGAACCCGCGATCGGCCAGCGATACCTCGCGCGGACACCATGGTGCGGCCCGCCACAAGTGTTTATGCACGTCTGTTGCGCTCCTGTCAGGGGGGCGAGTATTGACTCCGCACGCGTCAACAGCTGTGGGCGTTAGTCCCTCAAGTGCAGGGAATGTTACAACACGGGAGGGGGCGGTGCCCCTCCCCCCCAGATCCGATTTTAATACCCCGACCTACTGACTGCTAACGGGGTTTCCCCCTACACGAGTCTCAGCAGAGCACCGCCCCAGCCAGAGAAGCTCCAAGCTCCCGACGTGTGTGGTCGTGTAGTGCAGTTTGCGTAAGGGAAGAGGAAAATACAACGCGAAAGGGAGGACAGCACGCGACAGAGCACCCAGTCTCTAAAATTCTCCCCTATAGAAAAAGTTGAATTCGACCACGCTATCCAGCTCGTGTAAAATATTTGGCATTGTTGGCACTTAAATCATAGGACTGCCTGGTCAACGATGATGCAGAAGCAACAAGTTGCTTAGAGCAGTCGCATGCTGGGGGACGATGTCAGTTGTGCTGGGTGGCGCAAGTAATTACTAATATTGGGTGAGCTATGCGTTGTTGATGTTACAAGAGAGGGTGCTGGGGTTGTCTTTAGTCGAGAAGACGTATAATCTATCCATAAAGCAATAAATAAATTCAAAATCGGAAGATGTAAAAATAAAAAAGCAATTAGAATTACTTCAAGTCTGAAGTCATCAACAAAATTAAATACAGCAAATCATCAACTTATATGTTATTACAGTGTAGTATATCCACTAGTAACTCAACTAGAAACGACTATATTGGTGAAATTCATACTATTATAAGGCGAAACTAACGAGTTTTGAAGAATACCGTGCAAAATGAATGTGGTAATAACTCATATAAAACGCTGATATTTATCATAAGAGTATGTACTATCAATCAGTCATAGAAATTGAACAGTTAAAATTTAAAATAAGGAACTTTGCAAGGAAGAAGTAGGAAATAAATGAGTTATTTCTTATCGACAAGATTATTATACATCGATATTTGTATTTAGCTCATTCTTCTACATAGACAAGACTAAACATAGACAAGAATAAACATAGAGAGGAAAAAAAGTCGTCAGATAATTGTGCTCGCATACCTCATACTTGTAAATTGTCACTTTTTCTGCCAGGGCATTCATTGTTCAGGTCCATTCCTGTGTAATACCCATGAGGATGTATCGGTACAGTGTTAATACATCTCTTAATCCCTACAGTCATATATTGTGATTGCAAATAGAAATATACTGCTGACCGTTCCAGAGGATTACACATTGTAGTATACTGCTGTTGCGCGACGGCAGAATTTTCAAAAATTGAAGCCATTAAATACAGTTAAATCAACTGTGTTTGCAGATTTGTTATGCTCTAAATTTTCGTTCGTATTCTCTCTTCATATTCATTTTATTGCAGTAACAATTGATTTAATATAGGTAATAATATTGAAAGTAGGTCAAATTATATAGTTATCGTAAACCGTAAGTAGGCCATACAGATAGGTTTAAATATGTTTGGATAAAGTCTGCAGCTACTATATACACAGGCTTTGAGGCATAAAAAGTCCTCAAAACGCCACAAAGCAGTTATCGTCACTGAATCAAGAGTCCTCGACGCGAACAGCTATTTAAAAGGAATGAAGAACAAAAATCAGTAATTTCGTAAATAATAATTTACAGAGTTCAATAAATAATGTAAATGTAGCAAACACATTACAAAAATTAGACTATACTCTCAGACTCAAACTTTCATTTCAGAATAAGGCCTTGCCGTGTATCATTTCCATTAGCACTAGGGACCCATAGCAAGTTGCAAATGCACGAAGAAAGCAGTAACAAGGAAGATTGCAACGGGTGATTCATGGCTTGCGGTTTTCCTAATTTACATAATCGATGTATTATCAAATCTCTGATAACACTTCATGCACTGTTAACAATTAAAACAACATTCATAACCTAAAAGATTGAGTGAAATTAATTACATCTCGTCGCGGTCATAATGGACACCCAAAGTGAGAATACCTTAAATGATCGATTATTGTTCACAAACAGTCCTTTTTCTCAAGTGAGCCCATGAATTACCGATATTTGGCATGATTATGGTTTCCCGCTTCTCTTAAGTGCTCTTAATTCGCATTCCCTTGAGTTTTGTTTATGTTCTTAGAAACTACTCCCTCTACTAAGGAAAACAATTAAGATTACAATGATATCGCGGAATACGTTAAAATCTATAACCAACATTTGTACATCATACGTACTACGAAAAGTTATATCGAAATATGGATAATCCATTGGAATTATGCAACTATGAACGGTTTCGAAAGATAAGTCAAGTTGGACGCTTTGAGAACGAAAAGTATTGAATGTGTATGTAAGGGCTAATTACGAAACACTAATTCCTGAACTAGCCGGTCAATGTTTACATTATCCGTAATGGGTGGATTACGTCCAAAGTAGAAACAATGACGAAGCGAACATCGGACCTCTGCCGAACGAAGTGCTGATAGTCAACATGAGCTGGCTGGGGTAGGTAAATACGTTAATGTGACGTCCAACAGCTGATATTTGAGATATAGGAATAAGGTCGTTGGTGGGAAGTGTATACGTTTATGAGGAGACAAGGTGTATAGTTTCGAGTTCCACTGTATAAGTAGTTTTTTTCTATTTACACGATACCGCTTAACCTAACCTAACACCTCAGTTGACGCTGCGCTACGAATTTCGGAGGTCTGAGTTGGGAGAACTCACAAATTAACCTTATTTCACAGTTAAGAAGTAACATATCCTCTCTCCGTAGCCACTCGACCATGACACAGCTGGTGCAAATGTCACAATGTGTTTCCGATCATTGAAAGAAGCGACATTTTCCGTTAGTGACGAACGTCTACAAAATAACTCTACAAGTGAACACTTATTTTAATATTCCCCTTTTCCTTTTTGAATCACCCAATCATGATCGGTCCATTTTACTTCGTCTTTCTACTGTATTCAGATAGCTTGTGCTAGTGTTTATAGTGTCGGTATCGATTAATGGTGGTGTTTATGTCCACGGTCAGTGTGAATCGTATGTTCATTGATTATTTCGTGTTTCAAATCGCATCAACTGCTATGGTCATTCGTTCCGTAAGCATAGTGCATATTTGTATCACGGGAAGTAATGATGTTCTACCACGGCTAGCGCTGTTTCCCACATCCAGATACGAATATCCCCCCACTGCGACACCGCCCCAGCCGCCACGCTCTTGGTTTTCGACTGATCATTCCTCGTGTGTGGTAGTGTAGTGCATGGAAGTGTGTGTGTAATTAAGGGGTGAGGATAGTACAAGGGGAAGGAATATTGCGTGCGGTCCATGTCTCGTTTAATAGGATTCTGCTCCGACATTTGCGTGGTGTTGATCGAAAAACAAATGTAAATACTATTTATTCTTTTAATATTGCGTTGAATCAGATTACCTCTGATGCAACGTAAATTCTTCCTTCGCAGTTTCGACGCTCCTTTCCGTAACAAAGAAACCACAGTTACAGGATGTTAGTCTTTCACAGTTGAATGACTTTACTTTTAAATTGAGATGTTCGATAACAGTTCTTCCTTGCGGAAAACAGGCACGACTATTAATAACAACTTAAATGTTGTAAGCTCCACAATGTTATAAACTGCTGCAATTACTTTAATTAGAATGAACTTCTAGAGAACTCTTATATGAATGGCATTGTTGAATTCTTATTTGAAATAATTACATATTTATTTTCTTTGAGATGCATCTACATGTTTCACGCAATATAATGTGTCATTTATAACATCAAAATTCCTCCGATATATTCAGTTTATAACCTACCAGAGAACTTATCTTAGAACGTGTACGAGTAAACAGAGTTTTTCACTAGGTCGCAAGGATCGACGTCCGGGAATTTAATGCTGAGAGCAACGAGGGAATAAGGTCGTTTCGGATAATTCAATTCGCTTAACCCGAGGTGACCTAGATCAAACGAAACGCTTCACTGCAAAGAATTTACAATAGAATGGAAAAGTTACTACCACTCTTGTATGAGCAATTAAATCGTTTTACAACATCGCTTTTATGTTACATGAACACCTAATTGTAACATTATAACTATGTTCAGTCTGAAAAAGAAGAAAAATAATCCGCATAAAGCATTCAGTTTTACACAATGCTACTCGGCGTGGAACACAATGGTCAAGTTTCCAAGACTCAAACGGCAATAAACAGTCACTGAAACCTTCTACATTATCCCCAGAATAAAAGTACCGGTAATTTTACATTGCAACAATAACCCCTTCTCCAAATTGAACTCATTTCCAAAACGCAAAATCCGTACAAATAAAATTAGTAAGCATTAATTTCAAATGAAACGTGAAAATGATATATAGAGCCAATTTCAAAGTATAATTATTTCAATATAATCGAAACAATCTCAAAAAGTAATTTGAATCGAAATTTCGTCACATGATTCCTAAAGCTCATTGATAAATTAAATGTTTTGAACTATTCCGTAATTATCGACAGAAGGAAAATTAAAGCGCCATTTAGCTATCGGCGAAATCCTGAAAGGGAGTTTTTAGTATTTCAAAATAAAAGGAATATCACGGAATACATAAATGACTACATAGAATTAGTGAAATTTATCAATAGGAATGAATTCAAAGCTTCTTAAGGGGACAACGTGTATTCGATAAATAGAGACATTGCATCATTCGCTTCTCCATTTTCAATCTCTTTAACGGTGCCACAGTCTTTCACAACCTCTTGTACAACACACGCCTTCCCACTTATTAAATACCCACCCCTCCCCAACGCCGAAGAAAACAACACGATGGCGAATCTCACGAGGCCGGTCAATCGCCGAATCCTCAATCCTCACCCCGCCCCCACGCGATTCGTTCCAAGGCACCGCCGGCCTCAAATCGCAAGGTCGCCCCGCCCCCACACAAAGGTGGGAACACAGTCAAGGCCGAGCCGGCGTTTAACACTTGCTGCTTCCCCCGGGAGGCAGCGCTGCTTTATGGCAGCTCCGACGCAACAGCCATCGCCGAGGGACGAGCGCTCGATTGAGACATTCCAGGGAGGTTGTGGGAGCCCAAGGATAAAACAAAGGAGTTTTTAACTGGGTTAAAGTGAGTTTTAAACGTATTATATAATCTTTTTTTTTACCTCCAAAATGAATAATATACAGAGTTCAACGAGGGCCTGAACAACCTTTTATACAAGTCAGATTTTGTTGTTTTTAACTAAAACTCATTTCGATTTGCTGGAGTTATGAAATTTGCTCTGCCAATCTGTAATATAAGGAAAAGGAGATGCAATACAGCACGTCTAATTCAGAAACCTTAAATTAATTCACAATTAATTGAAAAATATAATCTAAAAATATATTAAATATGAGCGTTCCAATTTTTCAACGATATTGAAGCTCCCTCAGTTAGTTGCCCGCAGCATCAAAAGCTTGTTCCTACATTAAGGCTGAACTTCAAAACAGAATGAAGAAGGTTAACATACTTAATTCCTAAACGTGTTACCAAATGATGTATTTTAATAAATGCCATTCATAATATTCTTAAAACTCGTTACAAACAATTTGTGAAAGATGATAGGCTGAAGTTAAAAATAATTACAGATCTCAAGATTTTATTATGGAAACGTCAACACAACATAGTGTGATAGTTATTTTTTCTTAAAATACAAAACACATCGTGCATCATTGCAGTGACGTTTTAGGATCGCTTTGCCTTCCTCGAGAACGAATTCACAGGGTCACATTATGTCATGTAGCTATGATTTTGTTTTCATATCGCAACTTAATATTTTCCCGCGAAATTCGCCCCAACGCAGGCTGCGTCGTTTTGCACGGAAGCTCTCTCCGCCGGCGCGGAGGAGGCGAGAAAGACGCTGTTTTGCCCCTCCCTGCATTGTGAACGCTCGAAAGCTCGTCTTCGTATGCAGATTGGGCGTCGGCCGCCCGGGGGGGGGGCAGGCGGTTTCAAGGAGAAATTGCGAAAATTCCGGCGCGCCGCGTGGGAACGCGCGGGCGTGATATGTGGGCGCTGATGCGTGGGCGGAGAGTGGGCGGGGACGACACGGAGCGCTGAAGGGAGGCAGCACTGCTACCTCGATGCCTGGCGGCACTGTCTTCGCAGATGGCGCACCGATCGCAGCGACGAATTTCTGCTACGGCTTACGGGCATGGGCTAAAGAATTCATTCCCACGCGTTGCGATGATATAATGTTTAATATGTCGTATTATATTCTTTTAATGAAAGTCGCATCAACCGAAGGTTCTTAACGACTCTTCAATAGTTTACATCTATATTTGATTTTACATTAGTTACAAATACAGAACAGTGATTACAATAGCGGTGAGATTGCTTTAATAATTCATAACTTTACACCCAATCTTGGTTAATATGATAACATGAACAAGAATTTACTTATATTATATTAAATATATTAGTATTCTGGGAAAATCTTATAATATCTTGTTGTTAGGGCTTGGAATGGATGATTGTTTCGAATTGTTGCTCTGGTGGTAGGTGTTTTCTTTCATCCTGAACTTCACCACACATACGTAAGAGAGGGGCGCGGGTAGACTGTGCAATAAGTGTGAATTTTTAATTTTTAGTATCGTCAACAGAGACTATTTTACCTAGGAGACTAAGATTTCAAGACCATTCTAGTATCATCACGTTTTTAAGAGAAAGTCATTTGATTCTAAAGAAGTGTTAACATTTTGAATGTAGTTCAGCGCCTAAGACTGAACTAAACGGAATGTGTATCTATGTAATAGCCTGTACAGACAGTTGCTCAAGACCAATGCAATTTAAAATAAAATTCATTTTAAAGAAATTATCATTAAATAACGTATCTATGAGTAGGTGATATAAATGTTCAAAAGGAAGATCGTTTGAGTCAGAATAAAGAGAAGAAATTAATTTGTATTGATAGTACATTTAGTTATTTAGTTTTTATTATTTCTTGTGAATAAAATGGTTATTTGAAGAACAAAGTATTTCTATTTACACTACTGTAACTAAACGTTTTCCATTTTCATTTTCAATAAATGAAAATTTATGATAGCTGCAAGAGTATTACTACATTTACCAATTAGTACGAATACCTAATCCATCCACAGGCTTTCGTGGGACCTACTTGGCGGAATAACCAAAGCGAAATGAATGCTAATTCGGTGGTTTACTTTAATACTTAATTATGCATTTTCTATTAAAATTTGTTGTTTCTTTCAGCTTTGCTCCTTTCAAGGTTGTTTATACGTGGTTACTTCTCTTTAGGAACAATCATATTTATGGCTAAACCAAATTCACTTGTAATTTGTGATGTTCAATTCAGGAGATACTTGGATTAAAATTAGATTCAAGGTGTTTTATGGTTCTATTAGTTTAGTAGTATTCGAGTGATTTAGTGTCAGAGGCGTTTGAAAATATCTTCAGGGTATCCTCAAATTATTCTGCAACTTTTATTTTGCCATAGTTGGTGTATTTTGGTGGCAGGTGCGACAGATACTGTTTCGAAGGTTTTGAATGATTTAAGCATGTAGTCGTGGATGAGTTCGATTTTCAAGTCTCAGTGTGTTCATTACTAATCATGAGACTGCGGTAAATTTTCTTAGACATATTTTGGATTATTCCTCAAATGGGGCACGAGACTTAGCGATAGTCTTATTATGGCGATAGTCTATAGCGATAGTAGCGATAGTCTATAAATGTTTTTTTCAATGTTTTATGCTATGAGATGATTTGTGATTTAATATGAAACAGGGTTCAAAGCTTTTTGGTCCTGATTTGTGAAGGGTCTGTAATGTGTTCTTTACATGTTAATTTTTTATTCAATGTGAGTCCTAGATATTTGATTGTTTTTTTGTTTCGCAAGGCACTGAACGGGAATATTTTGGAATGTGTGGTTGTTTGATTTTGTAGAGGCTGAAAATTCTGGCTTGTGATTTTGTAGCAGTAACCTTGAATATCGATGTTTCTGTCAATTTTAGGGAGGATTACTAGATCGTTTTGTAGGGTGTCGCGGATGCATTGTATATCGCTGTGTGAAAAACAAATGCATAATTAATTAATTTACATTACTTCGCGTTACGCTTGTTTGCTTCTTCATAAAAATAAAAAAATATTTAATCAATAAATGCATATTATATCAAACAATTCTGTAAACGTATGGTGGAAAATAATGATGTAAAGGGGTAATCAACGTGGGTTGAGAATTAAATTGTTCAATGTACCCAATGTGATATGATATTCTGGCAATAATATATTCACAGTACTCCGAGCTGGCAAGTGAATGAAAGAAGAATATGTCTCCATGAAGTTTGATAGCTTTATTGACAATTCTAAAGCTATTCCGAAGTTCGATTTTTCTATCACATTTCCAATTAAACTCGAAGTAAATGCATTCTTGCGGGTAAGCTCCATTATTCTTCCTCGCTCAACAATATTTTCGCTTCAGTCCTTTTAAATGCCACCTGCGCTTTCTAGCAACACAGCTCCATCGCGAAATGACAACCGTGCTGTAATATTGATCATTCCTGTTTTTCCCGCTCGTTCGCCGCGGATCAAAGACCGTCCCGTGCTGCGCGATTGGCAAATGGCTGTAGATATGGTGGATAAGCGTCGCGAGAGGGGCGGCGGCGCACATCGAAGCGCCGGAGCCGCGGGGTGTCGGCCGCCGATGTCGACTTCTGCAGTCGCGTGGAAGGAATCCCGGCCGCGTAAGGGCAGGGCTGCTTCTCCGACCCGTTCTGCACGCAGCACGCGTGCTGCGTCGTGCCGCTGGCGTGCAAGTACGCGAAGGCAGCGAATCCCACGCGAGGTTTCATGGGGAGAGAATGTTCGTAGGTTCTCTTGCCCTACTTGTCGCAATTTGGGTGCACAAAATATTTTAATATGTTCAAGGCTATATTTAAAAAAAAAAATGAAGCCCAAATTGCATTAAATGGTTTCGTCGCAAGATTTTCCAACGTATCATTACAGTCGCTGATAACCAAGTTGTTGAAGCGACTATAAACAAATTTAATTCGAAAACTATTATTTTGATAACATCACGATTTTTAACAATTAATGTAATGTATGTAACTCAACGTATATTATTTCAAATTTACTGAGAATTTATTACAATTTTAAATTTTCTCTCTTTTCGTATAGTTATATTAATATTTACCTCCGTCTTCTGACAACACTAGCCGTCAAAACATGTATTTTTTTTTTTTCATAATATGAACGAAATTAACTGTGTAAAATTAATTTTGCAGAGTAAAATACGAAAATAATTACAAAAATCTCTAACACGTAATTTTTATGTAATAACATTGACAGTTTTGGAAGAAATAACCGAATTGACTGAAAAAAAGGTTATTGATTCAGAAGATTTAGGGCTCAGAATTGTAACTACGAATACCTTGGGGAGGTCTGAAAACTAGGATTCAAGGTGCTAGGACCCACCGTTTATGCACAAGGGAACAGTCTAACGTGAGTTTCGGGTTGCTCTTGTGCCTACATATTTCATTACAGCGTACGTTAAATTATTGAATTTTTAGTTTTGGTCAGTTGTTGTCAGAAAGAAATTCTACATTATTTGTTTGTTATTGCTGACGTTTCGTCCACTTTGGCCCGTATAAGAGCTGGAAAAAAATATTAAATTGTGACACAGGTTTTTCCCACTTTTTCTCCTTTTATATTCGATTACAAGTAACGTTAATGTATAATCAATCCATAATACAAAATAATTAAATAATCTTGCCTCCTATGCTAATTTCTTCATATTTACTTGCTATAAACACGTAGTATATAGTAGTAGTATGCAGGTGTCCCAATATGTGGGTCACCCACAACACTTAAAACGGTTCACGATATTGAAATGCAGTTTTCGTTCAACAATGCAGAATCATTGAGCAAATAAAATACCGTAGAGAAATTGTCATTAATCGTTTTGGCTTTCGAGAAATTTGGTCCTTGATATTTTATGCACCACTATTTTTTCGTTAGGAATGACTAGTACCAAAAAAGATGATTGTAACGATGTATCACTTGTTATTGCTTTGTAAGTAATTTGAGTATAAAGTTTATTCTTTCTTACATGTGATATGAAATTAATAGGATATTTTCATTTAGTAGCCCTTGCAACTGTAGCTTTCGTGAAATGTGGCCTTCGCGGCGCCGTGACTTACGGGGGAGGGGAGAGGGCTGGCAGTGAGTACCTATTGCCCCAATGACAAGACGCGTTCTGAACCAAGAATATTGGAGAAACTTTGGAGTGTACAATCGCTATATCTCACGACTAAGGATTTTTCAGTAGAGAAAAATAAACAAAGTTGTTTTTGAGATAGACCGCGGCTCCACAAGATGTAAGAAGACAGCTTGTGGCAGCACGTGACGCTATGAAGTGAGAAACTCTTCAATTAGTATGAGGAGTTGAGACTGCATTTCACTTACATCTTTGTAGATTTACATTAACAGAACTTCTAAGGGTATTTCAAATTTTTAATTGCTTTGTCATGCACTGTTGTATTAAATAGGAAGTTTATTAACAGTACAGAATAATGTATGCCTATCTATTATTTCATGAATTATCTCGAGACATTATGAAAATATTGAAGCCCTTCATTCTCTTCCCGCGTTTTAAAATGCTTACTAGTTTCCATCATAACACACTGAGCTCTATTCTTCATTTCAGAAAATTCAATGAAAATAATCTCTCATTCTCAGCGATTAATACTGATGTTTCTTCCTGGGTCATTCGTGTCAACACTATGAATTGCTGTAACTACGCCTCCAACTAACTGTCACACTTCTCCCCGAAAGTCACAGAGCCGCGCTCTTCTTCCCCGAGGGCGCCCTTTGCAAGGGCAACTAAAGGAAACACTGTCCGTTGAATTTCAAATCACTTGAAAGAAAGTATAATTTCAATTTTATACTCAAATTACCATCAAAACATTGACAAATGATACATAATTACATTACATGTTTGTGATGCATCAATTCCTCGCGATCAAACGTAGTACTATTTAAAAAAATTAAGATGATTACATTTATCAAAAACTAAGAATATTACAGACAATTTATCATAAACATATTAGTTGTCCCCATTATTCCGCGTCCTCGAGATAAATGCGCATTTCGATATTGTTAACAGTTTAGAAGTTACTAGGGTGGACTGTAACTGGTGAGACATCCATATACATACATGTATATACATATAATAAAAATGTATATAAAAATTTGTAGAATTTCCTTCTTTCTAGAACTGATCTTACTTCAAGAAAACGCAACAATTTATATTAAGAGAGCAAGAAAAATCGTGAACATCAAGTACTATTATGGCATTCTTTTCAAACATGTACATTATTTGTTTTAAATTTGTTTCACACGTAACAGAAAGGAAATTTCCTGCCCAGCAGTAAACCAATTACAGGGTTTTGTGTCTATGTACACATAAGTAGTTCTTTAAACCCCTCTTCCCATTGTGTATTCTCTATACTGAAGATGTGATTACACTTGCATTTACTTATTTTTCAAGGTCGTTACATTATCCCCAATATGGATATGATATTTCAACCAGATTTGAGAAGAAACTCGGGCTTGACAACATTCTGCATAAAGACGATATGCAGCAAACATTTGCCCTCGCCCGCGATATAAAAAAAGAAGGAAAATATTTTTTTTAAATCACTCTTCTGGGCGCCACATTTCTAGGGTTAAAACATGTAATATTGAGCATTGAAAACTAAATCAACAGAATCAAGAGCCTTCTGTCCGCCATTGTGTGGATCAGTAACTTTATATAGCATATGATAATTAGTATATCAAGACTAATTTATGCATACTAATACAAAAACATTTTACAAACCTTTTACACAAAAAGTGACGAAAATGGCGTCCACAATCCGTCATATTAGATTGCTAGTTCCTTTATATATCCCCTGTCATTCACGCTGTATGAAAATGAATGTAAGCATACGATCCATAAGAATATTAGTCGCATCAGTTGGATGGTAGTTGGTAACAAAGAAACCCAGATAAACTATCAGGGAAAAAATAACCCTCCTTTTCGAGTAAAATCTAGGGGCAGGAGTAATCCGAGATGTCGTATTCCAAAGACTTTATTCCTCACATTCTAAATATATTTGCGGATATTCAATTAATGATGTCAGAAATAACAGGGTTAGCGCACAAATCATTGATTCACGAATCGCTCGCTAAGGTCACCAAGGGTATGCAGAGGGATAGCTGCAAATAGCTAGACCTGCTTAGAATAAGAACAAGTAATTTAATTCTCATATACTGTACTTTTTTGTATAAAAACGGGAAGAAGGAAACACGACGAAACCAAGATACTTTGTAGACGAAATTCTAAGAAACCATGATGATTCCTGAGGCAGTTTTAATACAATGACTTCAGCAGACGGTTTGGAGGTAGCTATTAAACATTTTAAATTTATTTCAGTTTGGTAAGCTTCGTTACCCAAGCATCATCGAGATGGAATCTCGTGTGAAATCTAAATGGTAATCTTTAAATTTAGAATATAGAATTTATGAACGACACCATGATGTTGGTTCGTCATGACACCGTAATCACCAGTCATTTGTTATGCTCCACTGCTTGAAATGCGTCGTGCACTCTTCACAGGCGTTTGACGGCATGTGATTTGGAGGGCCTGCGTGTGAATTTGTAAATCGCAAGCAGTTAAGTACCAGATCTGCGTAAATTAAAGTGCATCCACAACTAATAAGATAATTCGCTAGTACTTAGAATTTTCCGATGCATCTCGCGTAAATGCATCATATATCATGCACCAATAAGTAAATGTTGCATTTTAATTATTCAAAAGTACGATAAGTAAGATAATATGTAATAATCTGTATGCATAAATCTCGTGTCTTCAGAATCTTTCAAAAAAAACTAGTGCACTCGTACGATAAATATTCTAATGCAAATGAGCTGTTATTGTAGAGGAAAGTGATAATGCACAACTTTCACCATACAACTGGTGGCCCTAAATGCTACTTGTAAAGAATAGTAATTACTGCACATGCAACCAGCAGTTATTGTAATGCAAATATAATTACAGATGAGATAGTCGTAAAAGGAATGGCATGCATTTCATTTAGTAGTTTAACATTTTGGTCTCTATCGTACATTTCTTAAACGCAATTCCGATTAACATCTATATACCATTTACAAATTATAATCATACTCACATACGTTAATAGTACAATTATGAAAGTAAAGCCTTGGAAGGCTTTCTACACTGCAAGTATTAATGTTTAATATCGATAGATGTAATAATTTGCAAATACACAGCATAATTCACAAAAAGATAACGAAAAGAAAAAATAAGTATTGGATTTGATTTAGATAGCCATAATAATCTTTTGTAGCTCTGAAAAGATGTAATGCACCGCTGAAATGTTGAACAGGAGATCCTCTAAATAGTTATTTGAATTGCCCTACTGTGAATAACCTTTCCCCATTCGTAAAGAGAAAATTACTTAAAATCAGACAATTCCACATTTCATACCCCTGATTCGGAAAATTGATACTGTCGGTTGAGATAAAATTCAAATCAAAACAATCAGAGCTTTTTCTTTTTCAAAAAATGCGAGAATTTGAACTCAGTAAAGCAACGGTCCATAGAAGTTACCGCTTCATCTTCAAACTTTTGTTTTACAACACCGCGGGATTCCCAAGCAATTGTTGTAATAAGGAAGTAAAGCTTACCATTCTCAGAAGTAAAACAAAACCTCTCCATCAACGATGCAACTGAACCTGGAAAGCTGTCCAACAAGTAAGAAAATTGAAGCGCGCTGTCGCAAATCACAATTTTGCACGCGGCGCCGCAGCGCAATCTGTCGACAACCTGCCGCTCCGATTGCCACCTAACGGTGGACGCAGTTCAATTTTTATCGCGCTGCTCCGTTGTTTTCCGCCGCAGGCGACGCCAGCGCTGTCAAAGCCCGCGCCTGAAGCAGCGGCAAACAACAGAGCATCGCCCGCTTATAAGGGCAGCAGGCGGCGAGCACCGCGATGCGCCGGCGCGAGAAACAAGAGACGGGCGGCACGCGCTCTGTCTGTCGCTGAGCACTTCTGAAGCCCGCGGGCGCAGGATTCTCGTGGAAAAGGGGGGGGGTGAAGACGAGTCGCAAGGCAAAACTGTAGGGCGTGTTCTAGAAGGGGTATCGACCTCATAACTGTACTGAAAGTTGCACAGAAGCTGCTTCTATGTCTCAGTGTTACTGTTAAATAAAACACTGAATGGAAATATTTCGGAGATGACTTAACCGAAAGGTGGGGTAAAAGAGAAGTAATAGTCATTTTATGAGTTTTGACGATTTTTGAATTTCAAGCAAAAAAGCGCAGAGAAATAAACCATAATATTTAACTAGGTACTATTTTCTGTTTTTAGTTACATTATCGCAAATCATTTGTTTATCAGAGAGTTCACTTTATATTTCATCCAGATGCAATATACAGATCGGCTCCAAACGACTCAAAATCAATTCGGCAAATGTGTTGAGAATGTGTGAAAAAATTTAACTGACAAAGGGATGACGAAACAATATGTGGAGCAAAATTCTAGAAAGAGTGTCTCAGGGAACTGGAACAGAACTGCGTTATAAGAATAACTGCGACAAAACAGATTATAGCAATACGATATCGTCATTGTTGGCTACTAAAACGGCTGAAAAGAAAAACTGATTGAATAAAATGAGAAAAAGAAAAAGTACGATACGTCGCTGAATGAGAGATTTATGATAATTCCAAAACATGCAGCCTTCGTACAATCATTCAACTTCGCAAAATTACGAATGACTTCAGAAGTCTTCAAACACTTGACATAAATGAGTTATGTGGAAATTCATATAAGCCTGCAAACGAACTTGGGAATTTTTGTGAGCATTATTTTGTGTGCCATATTCGTTTTCCAAAAACTATACGTATTTCATTGAAGAAACAATAGAAAAGTCCCCATCGTGTGATTGTTTTAGTGATTCCGGACGCGTCAACCACCGAGTTCATTAGTCCCGTAAGTGCAGTCCATATCTTGTCCTCGGGACGTGGCGGTGATCTTTCGCCTCTGGATGTCGAGATCCGGCGCCGACCTACCGTCCGGCAGCGGGGTTCCCCCATCCAGGTATCTCCCACCAGCGGGGCACCGCCCCAGCCGGGACAAGCTCTTATCTCCTGACGGGTCTCCCGGCATGTGGTAGTGTAGTACATGTTAGTGTGTGAGGAAGTATGGATTAGGATATGACAAGGAATAGGAAGGAAAGATCGCGCGCGGTTTGTGACCGGTTTTTTAGAGTACAGCTCCGGCATTCGCCTGATGTTGATCGGAGAAACCTCAGAAAACTACCGATCAGAGCAGACAGCGACTGAAATCGACCGAGCTGACAAGCCAGGGTGGAAAACCCTGCCACCAAGTAACCCTAGGACCTCCCGGTCAGAGGCACTGTAGTGCCATCCGCCGACGCCCTGAGACACCTCTCCTGGTGCCTATCGTAAAATGCCAGTACACGGGAGAGACCGCGTGCCTGCACGAGTCCCGCGGCGAGCGACCGCGGGGAAAGCCATTGCAGGGAGTCGCCTGAGCTGGAGGGCGCCGCGCAACGCGGCCGAGAGCCAGCGGAAGGGCGAGGGGCGCCGGGGAACGAGTGCTCGAGTGACGGGGCACAATGGGCGAGGGCGCGGGCGAGGGCGAGGGCGAGGGCGAGGGCGAGGGCGCGGGCGCGGGCGAGGGCGCGGGCGAGGGCGAGGGCGAGAGTGGATCATGTCTTTGTGAGCGGCGGCGCGCGGAGTGCTAATGATCCAGCCGCGCTCATAACGACGAACAGCGGCCCAATTACGGAAACGGCGCCAGCCCCGCCGCCCCGGGCGAAGGCGGCGGGCGGGCGGGCGGGCGGGCGGGCGGGCGGGCGGGCGGGCGGGCGGGCGACCCGCGCGTGTCCGGCCGGAAAGGGCGACCCCGCGTGTCAGCACGTGTCGCCTTCTCAGGAGCACGGGGATGGGAGAAAGGCACGGAAGACGCAGCTATGTTCGCTCCGAGAACGCGAATCTTCAAATCCAAAATTTAATGTTCTTTTGTGTTTCTTACCTATGTACACTGAACTTTTAACGGATTTGCAGAAACAAGCGTGTTTAACGTAAACTAGTGTGTGTATCATAGCTCTTCTAAATATTAAACACTAAGAAGCACCGAGAGAATTTTAAATAAAGTAATTTCTTTAATGCATATCTTCCATAGGGATTTCCAACCAGCACGCATCCTGTCTAGAACCCTCCAAATAACTAGATGTCCTGTGACTAACTGCAACGACCTCTCGCCACATAACAAAAGAATATCAACAAAGGTTGCATGTTGTGATTAGAACATTTGAGGTGTTCCGAAGGCCCTTCTTTTAGGTTTCTTGATGGAGAGGGTAATAAAACTAAAAACGAAGACTCGGTTATCTGTAAAATTTAAAGATGCGCATGAAGCACTGAAATTAAAGTTACAAAAGTGGCGTGCCTGTAATCACAATGTGCTCAATATTACATTATTGTTCACTTGACGCGATGTTAAGTGGTGTCAGAACTTCCAACAAAATTAAGCGATGAGAAGCTATTTATTTTCCTCATACGTTTTTCTTGCCACTACATTACAATTTCGCTGCCACGAAGTTCATTCTCCTCGTTGCGTTCTCGCAAATTATGGGTTAGTTACAGCGTAGGCAAAAAAAATCCTTTGGTTCAGATGGTAAACCACCGTTAAAATTGTATTAATCAAACTCGAAGTGACTGACAAAATCGTGCTGCGGCCTACTTGACCTCACATTCATCAAAAATTCCATAACAAAAATGTAAGTTATTCAGGTGCTGAAAAGTTTTTACAACACACACTGTGACTGCCAGAACTAGTCATTTAAAACGGAAATTAACGGGCTCATAATTAAACTTAAACATAACAATGACAGAAAAACTGCAGTTTTAACACAGTTTAAACATGCCAGCGCATTAAAAAATATCCTACAAGTAAAACGTTCATACACACGTCGATATTATTCGTTTGTTGACATTAGATTACAGCAAACATTTTATAGAGCTGTTCTGGGCCACTCGCTCACTTCAACAGTTTTCCCATACGAGTTTGCTCTATACGCAGTAACCTCTAGAGGCATTTGCCAGATTAATATCCCTCCCTAAGCATTTCACTCTATTTAGGGCCACATTCACACAAGAGCAACGTCGAGACCGCAAACTTTCCATAAAACCTCAAACAATTTTCCGCAGAAACGGAGGAGGAGCAGCGGTTGTTGTTGGAGCAGCGGGCGTTAGAGGCATCTCCATATCGTTGGCCGGCGACCTCCATTTCGCGGCTGGCGGCCGCCGCCAGCGCGCGTTCGCATCTCCGCCGTCGGGGGCGTTGCCCGCGCGCCGCGCCGCCGCCCTCACGACCCCCAACGCCCGGAGAAACCCCTGGTGTTTTACTCCTTGCTGGCGGCGGTACGGCACAGATAAAAACTGAAATTATTATATTACGAAGGACACTTTCAGTTTGGGTCATCTTTCTTGAAAGCCTCGTCGTTTATTTATTATTTTTTGCTGTGGCTCCACTGCTTTAATCCTTCCGTCTCCCCGTTCCCCACTTCCGTCCGCCCGCCCGTCCGTCCGTTCGTCCTTTCGATCGTCCGCCCGCCCGCACGTCCGCCCTTTTGATCGTCCGTTCGTTTGTCCGTCCGCCCGTCTTTAACAGATAGACCCCTCTCGGTCCATCCCCCTAGACGAATTACGCATCATTCGATGTGAGTCGATATCCTAGCGGGGAACTGCTCATTTTTTTGGACCCATTCAGGACATTCTAAGAAATTGCTCCTAAAAAGTGTATTTTTCCGTTCAATTGCTTAACGAATAGCTCTTTCGATTCTTTTCGGCAAAGCAAATCGTTGGGATCAGTTTTTGACCGGTTCCTTCCTGAATTTCCGAAATAATTCTAGAAAAAACACGTGTTTTATGGTTTTCTAGTACGGAGTGTTGCCTGAGCCGCACGTTGTCAAAGAATCATGTGTAATATGTTGTCGTGGAAAACAAACAAGAGAGATATGTTTGATATATTAAGGAGTTTACAGGAATCCTCTACGTTTGTTCGGAAATAGTTCATGTCAAAAAGTATTCATTCACAAATTCCAGAGATTCCTAAAAACATCCCAGAGAAGGCTGGAGAGAGTATTTCGCCAATTTTAGTAGTTACAGGAAAGGTAATTCTCGAGTATATTTGTGTTATTATGGTTATGGATGCAAAATATATGCATAACCACTAATTTCGCCTTCCTTAGCAATTCTACTGATTATAAGGACACACAATGAAAGCTGCAAGTTTATTACATAGTTGATTTGGTTCGCCGAGAACACATTCAATTTTGCACATCGAGGTCAAGTTAGGGCGCCTTGAGGCAATTATACCAAGTGCCGCACTCTTCTCAAGTGACTTTCACAAAGTATGCCAATAATGTAGCCATCTCCCAACACGAACCGCATTCAAGCACTCAATATTGGAGAAATGACTGATTTCTCTGGCACTGACATACTTTCAATGTAATACAGACCGATTTGTTCCGATTGTCCATCCAAACCTCAGTAATGTGAAACTACGTCATATTGGGTGGAGAAACTGCATGTCAAACTTCATTGATAAAACGATGTGCCTCAAATGACTATAAACAATATAAAACATAGCCCCGGATAGCCAAGAATGTATTAATAGAAAACATTTATATTTTCAAATTTAAATGTATTTGTTCTAGAATTACTAATAAAGACATCTCAACAAGTCAGCTATTTATCGTGTTCGCAGATTTATTGATAGACATTGGGGAAAAACGAGAAAAACTTGTCGTGAATTAATTGTTGTTTCCTGCTAGTAGATCTCCTTCAAACGATCTGCCGACCTGCGGTGTAGCAAGCTATCAAACTACGTATCTCCTCATCGTCAGATGAAAATGGCCATAAGACACATTTTGGAAGATTTATAACGCAGGAACGAGATGATAAGCTTTAATAGTGCATATTAAAAGAGAATGAGTTATTTTCGCGAACTAATACATGCAAATTATGCCTCCAAATTATGTCCGGTCCAGTCGAACCGGAATAACGCTTCACAGACCAGGACTGCTCACGACAAAAACTCGTGGAGGACGCGTTCCGCGGTCACGTTGTCTCGCTATTTCCGACGGTAACTCACTACAGTCCCTCTGTCCGGAAGGTCCTAGGTTCGAGTACCGACGGTGACAGGATTTTCAACACTAGCTTGTCAGCTAGGTTGAATTCAGTCGCTTTCTTAAGGAAAATTGTAGCGGCCGGCTGCTCTATCGGTAGTTTTCCCGTGGTTTCTGCTTTCAATAACAGGCGAATGCCGGAGTAGTACCCTAACAAACGGGCCACGAACCGCGCGCGATCTTTCCTTTCTATTCCTTGTCATATCCTAACCCATACTTACACTAACATGCACTACACTACCACACCACACGGGAGACCGGTCGGGAGCTTAGAGCTTGTCCCAGCTGTGGCGCTGTTGGGAGATACTTGGTTGGGGAAAACTCTGCTGGTCGACGGTAGGTCGGCGCCGGATCTCGCCATACAGAGGAGGAAAGATCACCTCCCGAGCAAAAAACATGCACTACACATACGGGACTAATGACCCTGGTAGTCGAACAGCCCGAAATCACTAAAATAATCAATGAAACCGACGGTCATCACCGAGAACATTCCCTCCGACCCTCGTGGCACATGCGGCAGTTCAAACGGGCGCAGCGCCCCGCCCCTCGTGGCCTGTCGCAGCGGAGGGCGGACCGGTCCACGTTCGCCCGGCTCCGCTAACTGACCGCCCGCCCCCGGACGCGCTGGGCGCCAGGGCCGGGCTCCGGGACCGGAAGTGACCTCGAATCACCGGCCGGCGGTTCACCAAGCAAAGCATACTCACAGAGCAAAAAGTATAACACAACGTTTGCATAATTGGAATGAACATGTTTGTATGAAAAATAGAAATATTATATTCAACTAATGCTTTGATTCATTGCTTCATTGATTATTTCGTGTTTCCAGCCGCGGCCATTGCTATGGTTTTTAGTCCCGTACGTGTGGTGTATGTTTTATCAGGAGTTGGCTGTGCTCTTCCCCTCTGGATGGTGAAATACGGCACAGACCTAAACTTCGGCTTGAGGGGTTTCATCCAACCAGGTATCTCCCATCAGAAGCGCGGACTCCAGCCGGGACGAGCTGTAAGCTCCTGACTGGCCTCCCGGCAAGTGCGTCAGAGTAGTGCGGTAAGTGTAAGTACGTGGAAGGGGTGAGGAAAGGGCAACGAAGAGGAAGGAAAGATAGTGCGCGGTTCGTGACCCATTTGATGGAGTACTGTTCCGGCACTCGCCGAGTGTTTATTGGGGAAACTATGGGGAGCTGCCAATCAGAGTTCTGCCTCCGTCGGGACTCTAACGCTAGGATATTCCGGTCACAGGAACTGCAGTGACATCAATCGATACCCTGAGACACATCCGCCGGTTTGAACCGTTTTATTAACTGATTTGTGTGTGCAAATCATCGTGTATGCAATAAACATCTACAATGCTACAGCAAACGGAACACTTGCTTGGGTCGTTTTCACAATAACACCTGAACGCTTTACAGGTTATAAGAACTGTAATGTACATTTGAAAAGAAAAGTGGTGATCTTTGTTAATTGACGGCAAGGCGTCGCGAGATTTATTCTCAGCGCAAAGATATTTCTAACGTAAACAGAGAATTATTTGAAACTCTAATCGCAAATCACCCAAACAGTCAAGGAACTATTGCTAACCTTTTAGATTAATTTTATTCAGAAATTCATCTTTTTGAAATTTTGATTTGAAATTTTCACACATTAATCACTGTATTTTTCTTATCAGTGGAAGTAGAATGCCATTTTTATACACATAATGTGTCAACAAACGAATCAAATGAAGTCATTTTTTTGTGCTTCTAAAAAATTCTTCATCGCTGACACTTACATGTAATGACAAGTCGCGGAGTGATGGAAAATATATATAATTTTATTTTTGGCCATGATTAAAAAGTAATCACGGAAAACGTCGATTAACTGGTTTGTCGCTTTGCGCAAAGATGAAAGTGTCAAAATATTCTTGTTAGCGACAACGAACACTAAGTATCATCTATAATTAGGAGCCTCAGAAGTCATAAAATTGGTGTGACGAACTGTAATAATTAGTAACTTCGAGTTTTTTCCGTAGAGTCGACAAATACTACTTGTTTCAACATCATTAGAAACAATTTAGTCCAAACTCAAACTCTGGAAATAACAGCTTCTTTCCCCGCCCAATCCATTAAGAGACAATTACAGGTAGCTGTAACTACCTTCATAGTAGCACAGAAAAAGATGTGCAAAGGGAACCGTAGTTCGTTCGCCTTCATTTTTTCAGGTCAATTCAGTTAAGTGGCCCCGACACTCTCTTGTCAATGGCACTCGGAAAGAACCACAATCACAAGTGATTACACGTCGAGACAACAGAACATTTCTCGCCAAAGCCGTCAAAACCGAATGAAGCGGAAAATTTCGGCAGTTCAAAGCTGAGACTGTTCTTCACTAAACTTTTCGTTATTTATGTTCGTAATATCGATTCAAGATCGCCACTCTCAGAAAATAACCACAAATCATGCTCCTTAATTAAGGTAATCGCTCGCCCCCCTCTTTCTCTTTCGGCTGGCCACGCAGGTGCCTCCAGAGAGAGCATGTTTGAGGGCAGAGAAGCCTCTGACACGGTTTTTTAATGTGTTTATTTTGTGCGGTTATAATCGAAAACCCCGTTCGGGGGCAGTCGCTCGGCCTCAACGCACCGCAGCGGCGAACGATTAGGCGAGCGATTTGCCCTGGGCCTTCGGGGAAAAGTAGGGAAACGACGCGCGGAAGCTCCTTTAGCTCCTGAATCTCTACCAATCAATTTGGAGCCAATCACTGCGTTTCATTTCAGAATGTTTCGTATTCTCAGACGTATTTGCTAAAATTGTTATTTAACTCTGAATTTATGTATTTTCTGCCACACATTACTATCAATAATCTTTAGTCGTCTTTTTCCGTCAGCTATACCTTCCTAAAAATAGTTTTGTCAGAAATATTAAGTATGTGTAAGTGAACAATTCTTTAAAATAATTTTCCAAAATATTATCAAAATCACCTTTCTGTGTTATCTGTGATGCTCATATTTATCAATAAACGTGTATAAACGTGAAATGTTAGAACGACTTGCTGAAATATGGAATTTTTAAACTTGAAGAAGCATCATAGTCATACAGTAAAGGACCAAATTCCTAATCATATTTTTGCATTTTTCTAATATATGTATTTTTGGGATTGGGCAATATAGGAAAGTAGCTATGCTGCACCAATATGTTCTGTTATAATATCGATAATTAACCAACCTTTTGTCAATATTCATTGACAATCGCTCTTGCCAACTGGGAGATTGCAATATGCAATTTTCATATGGCAAACTTGCAAGTTCATAAGTGATCAGTTCAAGGGCTCGGTAAAACAAGAGGGCACCTCCTTTACAGAAATAAAATAACATGAATTATAATGTAATTTTTTTTCTGTAATTCTAATTTTGGCTTTGAGGTTGATTGCTACGCAATCGAAACGATCTTTAGCAAAATATATTTTTTGATACCAGACAACATCTTTAATTTACAACGTATTTAATTATTAGAAGGTATCTCCCTCATCAGCGATCTAATTAATGCTAATAATTTAGTTTCATAAAACATATGGGAAAGCCCTATATTTTACTGAGCCTTTCAATTGCACTCGCCGACTCCATTAGTAGAATCTTCCATGCCACGCTCTCCGAAGGCGCTCTGCGCAGGTGCGTGGGGAAGGGAGCGGCGGTGACCGCTGGGATCTGGAGTAGTGGAGGGGGAGGACGAAGAGGCAGCACTTTCTCCGAGGGCGTGGGCGGAGGGGGAGGGGGAGGGGGAGCTTGCGGCCCACTTGGCTCAGCCGGGCGATCGCCGCCGTTCTGCCGCTCGCCGGCCACGCCCCCGACGCGGGAGGAGAATGCGTTGGCTTCTCCCTTTGCGACATTATTATTATTATTATTATTATTATTATTATTATTATTATTATTATTATTATTATTATTATTATTATTACTGGCGTATAGGCCATTACTGACCACGATACACGATTAACTTGAGTAATTTTTCCACGATCACCTTTTCAGCTGTATCCCTCAGTACGACAAGGTTGTTACGCCTTGAAGTGTAGAGTATGAGATGATAGGATGATGAGGAGTGAAGGGACAACCAAGGGACTCGAACCTGCAGCCTCCTCTGTGCAGACGACGGCTGCCGGATCCGTGTGCGACACGAGGCCGACAATTATTATTATTATTATTATTATTATTATTATTATTATTATTATTATTATTATTATTATTATTATTATTATTATTACTGGCGTATAGGCCATTACTGACCACGATACACGATTAACTTGAGTAATTTTTCCACGATCACCTTTTCAGCTGTATCCCTCAGTACGACAAGGTTGTTACGCCTTGAAGTGTAGAGTATGAGATGATAGGATGATGAGGAGTGAAGGGACAACCAAGGGACTCGAACCTGCAGCCTCCTCTGTGCAGACGACGGCTGCCGGATCCGTGTGCGACACGAGGCCGACAATTATTATTATTATTATTATTATTATTATTATTATTATTATTATTATTATTATTATTATTATTATTATTATTATTATTATTATTATTATTATTATATTATCATTATTATTTAAGGTAATTCAGTTCTTATGCCGATTGCCACTCCTCTCGAATCGATTAGTATCCAGAATCTAGGTATCTCAGATCCCAAGCAGAGCAGTGTCCAGTAGCATGACTTTCTGCAGCTGGTATGCTAAACTAGTAGTGCAGCGTAGGACAATCTAATACTTCCCCAGGTATCTGGGTTTGTCTCTAAGGTCCCTATTACTTTCTGGGACAACCATGGCCATCCGTATCCAGATTCCTTCCATCTCTGTCTGGAGATAACATTTTGCTATTTTTTTCTAACTCTTGATCCACACTGAAATTTGCTGCGATGACCTAGTCTTCTATCCATGCCCCGTTTTTCTTCAAAGACGGTGTAACCTGTCATGTAATTATCCAACCGATAGTCTGCATGTATCTTAAAATCACAGAGTATTTTGTAATTAATGTTTTTATATACCTTGTTTAGTTTGCGCTTCTATCATTTATGGCTGCACGGCAAATTTTCTGTACAGATTTCCATGTCACATGGTTGTTTCACTCTTTTTTCCAAACAAACAATTTTACTATGCGTTTCATTTCACATTGTTCAGCCTTTTGATTCCTTCAGATGTTTAGTTTGGAATCACACGATGGATAACAATGCAACTGCAGAGCTACACAATGGCTCACTTCAAATTGGATGGAGGAAAGTCAATCGAGCACCCAGGAATGATTTATTGGTAAATGAGATATTAACGTGATGTGTGAGAAAGAAAAAGAGAGAGTAACGGTTTTAGTTTTGACAATGCACGATGCCGGGGATCCATTGCATGTGAAACGGTAACCCAGCCTGTGTAACCAAAATCATGCGTCAAATGGAGATCACTAGATCTACAGCTTCCATTCTACGTTATACAGCCTCCGCAGTGGAAATAAACTGAGTTTCTCATGATCACGTATCCTCAACAGTTGATTTTACATACTTGTAGGTCTCCGATTTCCTCATAATTCAATAATTCACAACAATTTTGATGATTACATGAATTAAATCATTTATCTTGTATTTCCACCTTACATTTTTTGCAATTTTATCCGATATGTCAAATTTTCTACCTCTTACGGGCCCATACTCTCGTTTTATATGTCAACATTTCGGCCTCGATAATTCTTTAAGAGATCTAATTTGTTTTATCCTCTCAGGAATCTTGAACCTAACCGTAGCCATTCAACATACAAATACCCACATCACATCCACATAATCTTCATTGTCAACTTTTATGACATCTGACTTTTTTTACTGTCAAAATAGGTAGTCTTAAAAGCATGTTCTTGTCCGCAAACGACTGCGACGTTCCCGTAACCAATTCTGAAACCTTCCGCTTATTTTTTGACATGACTCGTTTTTCTCACACACAAATTCTTAAGACCATCTACAAGAGCAGGATTTAGATACATAGCATTAGAGGCATTTGCTACAATGACGAGCAACGTTCACATGAAAGCACCTACTGCCACACTTCTCAGAGGGAAACACACGAGGCCATCGGGAGCTAAAGCTTGACCCAGCTGGGGCGGTGTCTGACTGGAGGGATATACCAGGCTGTGAAAAAACAACCGAAGCCGTGTAGGTGTAGGTCAGCACCTGAGCGTACATTCTAGCGAGGAAGGAACACTGTTACCTCCATTGATACGAGTATAACACTACACATACAAGACTAATCACCTCAATTGTTGACGCGCCCATAAACAAATATTTGCTCTCTCAAATTTCTGCATATTAATTCATTGATTAATTGATGTTTTCGAGTACGGCAACTGCTTTATTCGTTAGTACTGTTAGTATAGTGTGGTGGGTGGGGGTGGTGGTTTTCCCCACTCAGATCTGCACCCGACCTACACGCCGGCTTGCGGGAATCCATCTCCAGTTTCCCCCCCTGGTCGATCACCGCCCCCTAACAGGGAAAAAACAATAGGGTCCCGAATCGTCCCCCGACATGTGCGGTAGTGTAGTTCGTGACAGTGTATGCGTGTGTACGGGGAGAGGTTAAAACAAGGACAAGAAAGGAGAAATCGCGCGCAGTCCCGTGGCCTGTTTGTCAGAGTACTGCTCCAGCATTCGCCTGGTGATCGGATAAACCACAAAAAACTACCGATCAGAGCAGCCGTCTGCTACAATTCTCCTCCTGATAGCGGCTGAGTTCATCCCAGCTGTCTAACTAGATTCAAAAAATCAGCCACCATCGGGATTCGAACCCCAGGACCTGGCCAGAGTCGCTGCAGTCAGCGGCAATGCTGGCTCTGAAACTGAACTCAACCGGTTTCGAATATTACGATTAATTTACTTCATCGAAGGCGTCCGAGTTGTGGCTGGTGGCTGGCGGTAGCGGATTTGTGGCGGTAGC